>NGKF01000008.1:491982-660822 GCA_002162555.1 Monilinia aucupariae
GGGACGGGAGGTGCTGATTTGTGGGGGGGGTTTTGCTTTGCTTGTTGGCTTTTCTGCAGGTTTCGGTCTTTCCGTTCTCGATTTGCCTGTTCTTCTTGACGACGGAGCTTTGCTTGGTCGGCTTCGTGGGTGGGAGATTCAGATGTATCATTTGATTTTCCTTTGATTGATGCTGGAGTAGAAGCAGCAATTGGTATTAGTTTTCGGAGGGGGATAGCTCGAGGTAAGTTTATGGCGTGTGGAGCAAGATATGCATCGGTAGCGATCCAAAAGCTAGGTCTAGCATCCGCCCCACTACCCGAACCCAAGCCCATCGTATTGTTCTCCGCAGCATCGCGCACCGGATCGAAAATTGGTCGAGGGGGTGGCGGTGGTGCGTTAGAGTGCGAAGAGCCCTCTCCATTCGTCGACTGCCTGTTATTGCCCTGGTACGTATTACCATGTGAATGAGTTCCGTCACGATGAGAAGACCCCGGAATCGAACACTCAACAGGGATTTTATCTGAGCTTCTTGAATTCTCGGATGTCCGGTACGGTGTATGGTGATTTTCTTGAGTTGTGGTTGTAAGAGGAGTTTGCCTGTCCCATGGTTTTCTACTTGGACCTAATTCGCTGCCGGGGTGCTCTAGATGATTTGTTGAAGCAGACATCTCAATAGCGATATTATTGCTAGTGGGTTCACGAGCGCCGAATGGAGAGCCGAAGGGAGTAGATAAGTCCACGTTTATTGGTGGGTCATATTTGCCTTTCTCGCGGTATTTTCTGGGTTGATAGGTGCTGAAGTTTTCGTCTTCACTACCACTCTCAAGTCCCATTGCTCGAGCTGATCGGTGGAGCTTCATGCTAAGTATAGTATTAGCATGTGCACTGGGTCGATTGGGAGAAAGAAAGTAGAGGAGGGTGGAGAATGTTTGATCATCCATATGGAACCAAGAGAAGATACAGGGGTTGGTTGATACACACCTTTCCTTAGATGCATCTTCCATCTCCCTGATTTTCTTCTTTCTCTCGTGAGCTTTCAAATCTGCTCCTAAGTAACGTAGACCCGCATCCAACATACTCTGAATTGGATTGGCGGGCATTTTGTAGTGGTAATACTTGAATAATAAGTAAATAACCGCGTTGAAGAATGCAATACAGTACAGTATGTATGTAGAAGATGCGAGTACCATATAATGGAAAATAAATACAGTGTTGAGAGTAGTAGAGTGTTTCAAGATACCTACTTCACAAGGTAACTAATTGTTGTGATCTAAATATCTTGAGTATGGGTGTCGATTTTATTCAGTAGAGTAGTCTAAGCATGTTTAAATAGGTCTTGTTTACATTTGAGATTCCCTCAATAACGCACTAGATCCTCTTCTGGAACCTGAAGGTTCTTCATATGACCATCAACTCCTTCATATTTTTTCTATTGGTGGAGAGTTCTTGCTTATTATATTTAATTTGATTCTACTGGTCTTACAGCAGCAATATTGAGGTTGGTGACAAAACCCCCTAAATCTAGCACTTGCTGTACTAAAATTCATCGAGTTGTTGGTCAATAGGCCAAGAAAACATTGGCCAATCTGTGGTAGTTTATCCTTAGCATGATTTGACCACATTGCTTTTATCTAGACTCATAAGAGCATCTATTTGTCTAATCATATAACTCCAGATAATAAATATAACTGAATCCAATCAGCTAAGAATTGAAGTAAACATCTGCAACAACCTTTGACAATCTAATCACTTGATCAGAACCACGAACCCAATGTCCTCAGAAAAGCCCTCGTTACTTGTTGTTCCAGCCATGAAATAGAAGGTTTCCTTGGCCTATAAGACAACTGAATAGATCTCGAAGCAAAAGAGAAGAAACAAAGAAGAGATGATAGATGCGAGATAAAAAAAGTACAAGGTCTTTTTACGGATGACTGACTAGATAGTTGAGATACATTCTGAGTAAAGATAAAAAAAAGCCGAAGTTGCGACCACATGAAAAATGATGGCAGCAGAACTATGCCATATCAATCCTCATCGATGTACAAAGCTCTGCATATTTTTGGATTCAATTACAATATTAAAAGCTGGGTGGGCGAGTGAGATGCGTATTGACAGACACGCAAGTTGATGAATGCAGTGAAGGCGAGAAAGAAGAATATTTTAAGCGAACTCGAGGCTTCAAGCTGGCTTCATTCAGACCCAAAGGTCATCATTTACCAATTTAGCTAGCCACAAACACCATTTATGAGCGTTGTAATTTGAATTTATATTGGTAACGAGGGCATGTGAGGTGAATATGGAGGATTTCCTGTTATATATAGGCGGAATGAAGTACTGGAGTACATGTGAAATTTAGTTGTGGAGACCAAAGAATTTAACACATGTTTCAACGGAGAATTTATGGTTAACCAATTGCGAACATATGAATAAAGCGAGTTGGATGTTAAGATAAAGTATTGGGTTGTTGCATACTGCAAGAGCGACCCGGCAACCTGTACCTACTAGTGACTTGCCCATATTAGTTGCCTCACACAGTAAAGGCAATACATAGATGGACACAGAGAAGTGGTAGGAAAGTAAGGCTCTTTGCATATGAGCTAATTGCATTGCCTCAAGAATATTAGAATTCCGAAAGCTTGTCCACGATTAAGACTGTACAAAGCCAGTGAAACAATAGGAGTCATTATGACCTGAGAGAGAAAACAGCCATCAATACAAGAAAATGCCATTTGCAAGATACAGACGAGGTTTTGAGTGAGGATTGGAGCAGGTCGAGGTATCCCAATATGAGCACATAATCTTCCAATTCTCAATATTCAGGTGCCAACTCTCCAATTTCCAACCACAAAATTCCAAGACTTCATATTCCGCCTCTTCAGAATCACTCATCTACCCTCTCCGAATCATTATCAGAACTCTCTGATCATGAATCGACACAGGTATACGCATGCAAAAACAGCTGATATATAGCAAGGATTTCCGCTGCGTATCTTCATCCGGAATGAGGCCACTTGAACCCAATATCCGCTCTGTATTGAAAGATAGGATGGCATCAATCCCACATCTCCACGTCTGAAATCTCCACGTCTGAAAAGACCGGACCTCACCACCACCTCACAATTCTCGCCCATCAAACCAAAACCCAATTCGTTTTCTTCTCCCATCCCATCCCCCTCCACATTGCGAATCCTCCCCCCTCCGGGCATCCTCGAACAATAATTCCCTAACCCTACATACAACTCATTCTCGCCCAGCCCATCACTTATCGTTCGACGTGCAACAAAAAAAGTCTCCTCCACCCCCACCAACCACTCATCCTCTCTCAACCTCCCTTACCTGCCCGCAGCCCCTACCATCAACACCAAAATCTACTTTCGCTCAGTGACACGAATAAGGTTTTCATGACTCGGGTACCTACATCCGCAAGCATCCGTGTAGCAATGAGAGGCTGCTTGGCATGGCACTGCTTATCCCGAGTTCCCATGGCACAAACACACAACACAGGTAAAATTTTCCTAGTGTCACTTTTGCCTTTTTGATCTGCGCGAAGTGTCTTAGTCAGGAATCATGAAATTGGCAACCTTAATCTCACGAATTCTCAAGTGATCAACTTAACCTCCATTGAATTGAATTGAACAACAACAACAACAACAACAATAACATCCCACAATCAAACCCAATCGATATCCCCTCCCTCAAAAAGAAAGGAGGAAGAGTAACTTTTCGCTACAAGTCAAACAAACAGACCACCACCATCCACCATCCACCATCGCCTTTCCCGGACTTTGCTTTGACCACAACTTGGCGATAAAGCTCCTTGGCACCAAGACCCGTTTATGTCCATCTCTTTCACCACGGCACCTGCAGTGAAAGAAAACAAAAAAAAAGAAAAAAAGAAAGGGAATCACCACTTGAACCAAAAGAAGAAAGAAACAGCAAACTCCCAAGAAATCCAGACATGCAACAAAACCTCAACTATACCTTTAATGTAGCTTGGCGAGCCCCTTCCGCTGCACCATGCCGATAAAAACGTAATACCAAGAACATCCAAGAGACTGAGATATGCAACAAACTCAGTAGGTTCACGTTGATGATGGAAATCACATTACGTTTTTCAAATCTTGTGGATCTAGTTTGTTAAATTGGATAGTGGTTTACATGTATTGTAGTGAGAACAGTGTATATTATCTGATATGCTAGAAGTGGCATATATGTTTTATTGAGTATATAAAGTGGAAATATTTAACTAAGTATAGCGTTATATATAATTACAATAATCCCTTTATAGTCGAATTCGATCATCAAAATCATATAAAAGAAAAACATTTTAAAAAACGTTTTTGAAAACCTTTTAAAAAGCTTTTTAACGCTAATGTTTTTATTTCTTTTAAACCTTTAAATAAACCTAAAATGCATTTTGATTGATTTAAATCAAATCTCAAAATTGAAACATTTGATTTTATTATAAAAATAATTACTTTTGCTACGAATTTCGATTTTTTAACGTTGTATATAACTTTTAAAGTTTCATTAATTTTCATAACGATAATTTATTATTATTATAATGTTTATATTTCTTTATAAAAATTCAATACTTTATAATTATATTGTATTACAATATAAGAGCTTTTTTAACGCTTTCTAAAATCAAAATTAAATCTTCTATTATATATTAAAAATCTAAAATAAACTAATAAATATAAATGCGAAAAGCGATATAATGAATTTAAAGCTTATTTAATAATCTATAATTAGCGATATAGAATAGATAATATAAAACTTTATTTACAATATTATAAACGAATAATAATATAAAAACGAAATAATACTATTAAAAAGATATTACAAATAGTAAATCAATTATATTTTGAAGAAGTTTATAAAATTAAAACTTTTTAAATCAATTTTGTATCGATTATTAATATTACAATCTAAATATAGCGATTTCGAAATGTATCATTAATGTTTTAATTATATAAACGCAAAAACTTATTGTTTATATAATAAAACTAAAACTTCAAAGTATTTTGTTTTCTATAAGATTTCGATTAAAAAGTTTCATTTATAATCGTTAAAATTTATCTACTTATTAACGACCGTTTAAAAAAAGCATAATTATATATAATAGCTTTTTACTTTTCTATAAAAGTTTAAACGTTTTGTTATAATAATACGATATTTTATATTTTGAAATTACAAATCCAATAATACTTTAAACAATATCTAATTTAATATTATATTTAATTTTTTATTTTTAATTTTTAATTTTTTTTTCTCTTTTCGTTATACTTCGAAGTTTAATTTAAAGCGTATTACGAGTAAACTATCACGGTATATATCGCTGCGTACTACCATCCATATATATATACTATATATATCCAATTAGTCATATATTCGATATAGCGCGTTATTTTAGCATGATAGTTATAAGCTCAATAGCGCATTGGTATAATACTCGATTTGAGTTTGCTCATCTTTCAGGGATTTTTAAAGAATCCACTCCGGCACCTTTATTAGTGGATCAACTGCATTAGTTTACGAATGAGATTCGATCCACTAGACCCCGCTTGAGCTTTATATGTATGGATTACTCCACTTTGAATCAATTATATAATTCCACTTAGCTAATTAGCTACTTCGCTATGTTCCACTTTATAAAGCATTTCTATAGGGTAAAAATTAAGATCCCTACCTTGAGCGTTAGCAATCTTGAGGGTATGTTACGAGTAAACTATCACGGTATATACCGCTGCGTACTACTATTCATATATATATACTATATATATCCAATTAACCATATGTTCGATATGGCGCGTCATTTTAGCATGATAAAGCGCAATTTATAAATTATAATATACTTTTTTATAAAACAATACAAAAGTAATAATCTAATATAATAATTGTTTATTTAATATTTCTTATTAATTATCATATCAAAATAACGCGTTATATCGAACATATGGCTAATTGAGTATATATACTACGTATATATCCGCATAGCGATATAACACCTAATAGCTTACTCGTAACATACCTTCAAGATTGCTATATATCGAAAATTCTAGCGATTTTACTGCTATTTTGATTTAATTAGCTTGAAATAGTCGATATAACGAGAAGATAAATAATTGCAGATTTTATTCAAAGTGAAATAGAACTTCAAATAAGGTTTAATAGAACGAATCTTGATAAATTAATTAATCGAGTTGTTTACTAATAAAGATATCGAAGTGGATTTCTTAAAAATCCCTAGAAATGAGTAAACTCAAATCGAGTATTATACCAATGTACTACCGGGCTTATAATTGTCATGTCAAAATAACGCGCTATATCGAACATATGGCTAATTGAGTATATATACTATGTATATGTCCGTATAGCGATATAACATCCAATAGCTTACTTGTAACATTAATACAATTATTATATAATTTAATATTTATTATTTTTAAATATAATAAATAAAAACTAATCTCTTTAAAATAAAACGCTTTTTTAAATAGCGGAAAAAGGCTATTTAATAAAGTTAAAATTGTAAAAAACCATCGAAAGAAAACGATTTCAATGTTTTAATCTAGCGATATTATACAATATGTATTTAAATAACGAGCTTTTGGATTTACAATCTATTAGTATATCATTTATCTTTTGTTACGCTAAGTGCGTAGTACGCACGTGCTTGTTGAAGCATATGCTTTATCGAAGCATGTGTTTGCCGAACACAGCGTTTTTAAGGATCTTCCAGCAATAAATGCATAAGTTTACTAACCTTTTTAGGATTGCCGGAATTAGAATTATCGAAGGCTTTTAGTTTTTATTTTAAATAAATGTATAAAAATATTAATCGCTTTTTGATCTATAGAGTTAAAAACAATATTACGCGTTGTTCTACAAAGATTCAAACCTTATATACGAGTATATAATGATCTATATTAATATTATAAATTAAAGTATTGTAGATCTTTATGATTACAAAGTTATATAATGATTATGTATTATTACGTATAATTACTTATATATAATATATAAGAAGTAAATGGATCTTATATTTAAAAGAACGAACAATAATACAATTATTGTTTTATACTTATACTTTTATCCTTTTCAAATATTCTTTCATATATTCGTAACTATCCTTTATAATAGTTATAAGCCCGGTTTGTATTCGAAATCTTTGTAACAATTACAATTCGAATATCGATATTATATAACTTCTTTTTTTCTTTTAATTCCTAATTATTTTTTATTATATTTTTATCTTTTAGCAATTATTCTTTTTATTATATCAAATATCATTTTTAATAGTTAAGCGGATTGGTTCTTTTGATATTTATTACTCAAAAACGTTAGTTGCTTTAGATATATTTGGAACAATATCAATCCGGATACCTTTAACTTTTCTAATTATCAATTTTGTAATTAGTTAAGTGTTAATCCATTTTAAACCTTTTCTATAAATATTATGATTTTTGAAGAGAATCGTAAACGCTATAATCAATATGCTATAAACCTTAAAGCTTACAATCGATATATTAATATCAATATCGAAATGGATGAAATGTTTAAGCTTAAATTCTCTGCGGATTTTATTCCTATTACACTAAAGGATCTTTCAAAAACCTTTTTATTTATGGAAAAGATCTATAGGATTTAGAAGAATAAATATAACCAAAATCATGGTAACTTCCGCTATATATTCGATTAGATTATATCTATAATCGATTTATTCTATACTTTAGAAATTTTCTAGAATGTTATACAAGATTGTATTTTGAAACAAATCATTACTTATTTATATATAAAAATTACTTTTATTGATTTAATAATCTTAAGGATTATTTAAACCAAATATATCGATTATTTGAATAATGTATACAATAAATAAATCGATTTGATTAAATAGTATAAGGAATAGAAATTACTTTATATCAAAGTATTGGTTTATAATCTTTTAAAAATCAAAGGAATTCGTGGATATAAACAATTCCTGGAAACATTAAGCAAATTAGCGCTAAATTGGTCGGAGCAATAACTAATTATTTTGAATATTGAAAACAAAAAAGGATATTATACCATTACTTTAAAATAATACGATAGTTTTTTCGTTGATTATATTGATCAAATAGATTGTAATCTATTGTTAAAAGGATCCTTTGTTATTTAAAGATCAGGATTTCAACAATCATCTAAATTAAAACGATAATCGAAAGGTAACAACGCTAACAACATTATTTAGCATTATCCTTGTAAAGAAAATTAATCAATTGGTTCAAATCATTGTTATAAACCGGACGAATGTTATATAATTGAATTAGCCCTTACCGGTAAATGCGTTAAACAATTCACTCGAATTATTAATAAAAAACAAATTAAAGAAATTAACGAATATATCAAAAACAAGAAATATAACAATCTTCGAAACGTTTTAATCAAAAAGGGATGGCTTTTTATTATTTAAACCAATTAATTTTATAGATCTTTATAAAGAAAGAATCTCCACAACATTACTTTTTATATTATCGATTCGAATAAGTGTACTAGCGTTTTTGCTACATTTATAATCACTTTTATATATATATTAGCAAACTGCATCTTATTGAATAACTATAGTACTATATACATTATCAATAATGCTAGTCTTTTAATAAACGAAAAGTATGTTTCTAGCAATATCTCGGATTATATTAAAGCAGAATCATTAAGTTTATTAATGGTTGATTATGGCGAAAAAGTAATCAAAGGAATTTTGCTAGATAGTACAGATTTTACGCTGATTAATATTGCGCTTATTTCTGGTTTTCATACTAATCTTGTATCTAAAACCCTTCTTCGTAACAAAGATGTTTAATTTGATAATTTTAATACTACTATTAAAATTAGCGATCGGGTTAATAATACTATTATCGTTTAATATATTAGAAAGTATAATCTTGTTTTTTTAGAATATAACGCTCGTTTTAATTATTTTAATAAATCTAATTTTCTTATAAGTATGAATATTATAATACTTATCGAAAAACAAAAGATTAATAAGCATTTCCTTCGATTATACAAAATAATAAAACCTTGATTGAAATCAAACGACTTGTAATATAAAAGATTAGAGCATTTTGACAAAAAAGCATTGAAATACTTGTTACGAGTAAACTATTACGATGTTATACCGCTGCGTACATATACCTAGTATATATACCCAATTAGCCATATGTTCGATATGGCGCGTCATTTTAGCATGACAGTTATAAACCCGGTAACACATTAATATAATACTCGATTCGAGTTTGCTTATTTTTCAAGGATTTTTAAAGAATTCATTCCAGTATTTTTATTAGTAGATCAACTATATTAGCTTACGAATAAGATTCGATCCATTAGACCCTACTTGAAGCTCTATATGAATTACTTCATTTTGAATCAATTTGTGCGATTCTACTTTCCCGCTATATCGATCTTTTCAAGCTAATAAAAATGAAGATTATTAGATTCTATCGATACATAGCAATCTTGGGGGTGTGTTACGAGTAAACTGTTACGGTGTTATACCGCTGCGTACATATACCTAGTATATATACCCAATTAGCCATATGTTCGATATGGCGCGTTATTTTGGCATAACAATACTTAATTAAGATGATTAGAGAAGTACGAATCAAAGAAATTATTTAAGTGGAATACATCGATTGTTCACGTATATATACTAAACAGATTGTTTTATATTCATTTAGTGATTATTAATCATCTAAACCTTTTTATAAAGTTTAATAAGATTTGTTCGATTTTCTTTATATCTATAACGAAGTATTATAATTGCTAATAATTAAAGATATATATAATAAAAAGATCTTTACCTTTATATTGATTTAGAAAACGTATAATAAGATTTCTAAAGTTTTAAAGAACTTTGTTGTATAAATCTATTGTAAATATGGTTTTTACATTGTAATAATCAAACAAAACAATAATACATCTATAATAAGAATCAAAGGTAATATTATATTCGAGAAATGGATTTTCGAAAAGAGTATAGAACTTGAACTTTCCTCTTTCTTTATATATAAACTTAATAAAGAAACAAAACGCGTAAAATAAGAAATTATTATTAAATAAATTAAAATATACATTTCAATTGGATTATCGAATAAAATATAAATAAAGACTATTTTTGCTACTATTTATTTATATAACATTAGTTTATTAAAAGCAAAAAGTTGGAAATGCCTTAACGAAGTAATTGATTTCTAGTTCAAGCAATACTACAAATAGTACTCATCGTTGTTGTTACGAAAGATTACTAACGATCTACATCTTGACTAAAATACAATATATAGATATAATTATTGCGTATACCTTTTGAACAAGAAAAAAGAAACTAGGATTAAAATAAAATAGTATAAGATTAATCTACAAACATATATTAAATATTTGATCGAATATATTCCTATTATAGTAATCTTTCGTATTTAAATCCTTATACTTAATAAAGTTATTATTATACGAAATGTTAAATTCGATAAAAGATTTGTTTATAAAAACAATCTTTGTAACGAAATTGTTAATGCTATACCAATCCAAATAATCAAAGATTTGGTTATCGAATTGAACATTTAACAAATGGAATCGCTGAATAGTATCATTTTAGAGAATATGGATGATGAATTTACCGAAAAATTTGTACAAAAAAAGCTTAAGATCGCGTATACTTCTAATTTTAATTATAAACGCTTTGAGTTTTCAACTTTAAGAGTAATTAAAGATTAAAAAGATTAAAAGAATTTAGTAATAGAATCCTCGCTATTTACTTTAATTTATAATAATGAGTATAACATTTTGTTAAATCTCGATATAGTTATAGAAATCAACGAGTCAACGCCGGTTTTTAATGAACCAAAATCCCTATTAACTGTATTTATAGCAAAGAATGAAAACCCGTTCAAAATAATTAATTTACAAAAGATTTGTATAAACTTTGGTTATAAAGAATCAGCGATTTCATCAAAACTATTAATATCAACGTTAAATAGTATTCTCGAGAACAATAAATCGAATAATCATTTGATTTTTAATAACGAGGAGGAAAATACAATGTTGCTTTTTATAAAAAAGAATATATTTAAAAGATCTCCTTCGCCATTTATGTTTAACAAAACTATTAAACGATTATATACCCTGTAAATAAAGATTCTTAGATTTAACATCAATATTAAAAAGTATATTAAATTCGATGCGCTTAACAACATTAATATAGTTCTTAATTATATAAAGCATTAAAAAATAAACTATATTAAACGTTCAAATCGTTTGCGTTAATAAGCAAATGATCACTACAAAACTAATATCTTCATTGGTATTGTAATTGCTTAATTATACGGATTCAGAAATGAACTTTAACGATTAAATGATTTTTATAATACTTTCTAGCTTGATAAGCAAAAGGATAAACTAAATAAACAAAATAATAAGTTTATTACTATATATAACATAATAATTGCCGTAATAAAATATAAATCGATAATTATATTTTTGATTTAATTCAAAGTTACAAATCTTTTACGAATGCTAAAATCAACGATATCATCATTACCAAGGTTCTTTCATAATCTTAAAACTTATATATTTGGATATTGATTCAAAATGGATTATAACCGCGAAATTAAAGTATTATAGAATTAAAGCATTTGGTAAAAAATTGAAACAATATTAGTTAAATTAAAACCTATTCCATTTCAATGGATATTTATTTATAAGAATAATCAAAGCGATTATATCAATCGCTATAGATCACGATTAATAATTAAAAAAGATCTTCAAGATATAACAATAATCGAATCGATTTATACAATTATATTTATTACACGGTTCTTTTGTATAATGATAACAACGATAACAAAAAATAATTTTGAAATAAAATAATACAATGTTATAAATGCTTTTGTTAATATATCTCGAGATTCTATTAGAAATCCAATTATATATTATATACCAGATAGGTATAAAGTATCTAGTAAATTCATTACTTTTGATCGTGCATTATATAGCTTAAAAAACTCCTTTGTATTTTGATATAAAAAGTTTATAAATATATTTATTAATTTAAAAATGATAAAATGCAAAGAAAAGCTTTGTATCTTTATATCTTTTGATTTTTATATATTCATTTTATTCTTTATTGATGATATTCAAATGATTTATTATAAGAAGTATGAACGTTAAAAAGATCAAATAGTTAATGAAATCAAGACTAGATATAAACTTAAAGATCTTAACAATATTTAATGATTTCTAAGGATTCAAATTATTAAAAATCGACAATTTAAAAAATTATGGCTAATATATAACATTTATATCAACAAAATCGCTTACAAGTTTGGTTTTACAAAAGGAAAAGTAATTATACTATTTCTAATTATAATATTCGAAAAGAATAAGGATATAGCTTCTCTTTTTAAAATAAAAAAATATCAAAAAAAAGTTGAATCAATTTTGTATTCGACTATAACAATTAAAGCCGATTCAACGTTCTTTTCTTTTAAATTAAGCGAATATAATATTAACCTTTTAAAGGATCATTTTATAACAACAAATCATTATATCGTATATTTATATAGATCTTGATACTTTTCTATTTGCTATGAGGATAATTATATACTTCAAATGATAACCTTTTCAAATGCTTTTTTTATAGATAATGCGATTACTCGGAGATCCTTTCAAAACTATATGATTATATTGTATAATAATGCCATTGTATGGAAAGCTATAAAACAAAATATAATTATTACCTCGATTATAAAGGTAAAACTTTTAGGTATAGAAAGATCGATTAAAAAGGTAATAATAATATTACGGCTTTTAAAAGAGATTAGAGTATTAATAAAAAAGTTTATTAATATCTTTTGTAATAATACTCAAACAATTCGATTGATAGTTGGTAAAAATAAAAGAATCTTTATTAAATTTAAATATATGAATATTTAGAATATATAGCTTCGTTAAGAATACGCTAATAAGCGATTCTTAATCATATATTTACCAACTATCGATATGCCAGCAAATAATGTGAGACTACAGAATGGCTCCGACCATTCGAACCTAACACCCTTACATAACCTCGTCTCTTATAAAGAGTATTTATACTCCTTTTACTCTATATTTTAGATCACTATATCATATTTTGTTTATTAAGTTTTATCTTTTTTACCATTTTTTTTTTAATTATGTATATATCTATTATAACCTAAATTGTTCATTTTGATTATCCTTCCCTCCTCCATTGTTTATAATTATCCTAGTTGATTTTAGTTTTTATTTCCTTTTTGTTATATTGCTTTCTTTCAGAAAACCATTTTTTTTATTATTTTTGGTTATTATTTCTACCTTTTATTTTCTTCCTTTTTATATTAGTGATCTATACAAAAACAAAAGTTTATTTAAAGTTAATTATTCATAAAAGCAATATACAATTTTAAATTTCTTTTAGTATACTAAAATACTTCGTGGGAAATCCAAAGTATCGAAAAAGTTAACGAAGAAACTATAGACAATAATGATACAGAATTGTATTTTTCGATAAAGATAAAAAAAAAGCAAAAATAGTAGAATGAATTATATTTCGAAAAAAAGGAATCCAAATCGCAGGCAATTGTATTTTTATCTAATATCGATCATTTAAATGTAATAACAATAGAGATAAGATTTGATAGCGTTTATATTACAAATCGAATAATAATACGAAATGATTATAAGATTAATAATTATTACCAAAAACAATAGTTTTCTTTATTCGACGATTTGATTTATAAATCGTATACCAAACCTATTTTACAATTCATAGCCCGAAAAATTTAATACATATTATCTAT
Organism: Monilinia aucupariae; assembly: GCA_002162555.1. Lineage (NCBI taxonomy): Eukaryota > Fungi > Ascomycota > Leotiomycetes > Helotiales > Sclerotiniaceae > Monilinia > Monilinia aucupariae. The sequence continues at coordinate 505,824 of NGKF01000008.1, forward strand.
ATAACCCTTGTTATTAATATTGAAAAGTTTTCAATAGTTTTGCATTTTTAAATCTAAAAGTCAAATTGAAGAAGGAAAAATACGATTTATCGAAACTTTAAATAATCATTAAATTGGTTTAATTGTATTCTAACTCGATTAAATATTTGTAATTAAAACGCTAAGGACTAGTATATAAAATAAATGAACTTTGTAGGATGATAAGCAATAATGAATTTCAACGCGATTATAAAAATTTTATTTTAGGTTTGAATATGGCAAATATCAAGCCTTTGAAAAGGATTTAAATATGTTTTGATTATCTACCTGATTAATTTAGTGTTGTTTTGATTAACTCGTGTAAGCTAAATTGTAACCGACGTATTATACTTCAGCATCGGTAAATATATATAACAATACTTTGCGAATTCGTAAAATATCAACATCGAAATGAACAAAGATTCTATCGCTATCAAAATCTTTTACTCATTATCAAAGATTTGTTTTCCTTTTGTTTATATTATTCTTATTATTTCTTCATTATTTTATTTATATTATCGAAAAATTTATATTTCAATTATATTATATTTACATTTTATACAATTCAATTATTCAAATTACGATATTTTATCGATTAACTATATCTTGCGAACCTATTAATGGTTTTAGCGCATCTATATTCAATACAATGGCCTTTAAAGATTCTAAAATCGAAAAAACTAATAAGTTTATTAATAGCAAGCAATTTGATCTTTTTGGTAAGCTAAAACCTTATAAAAGCAAACGTTATTTATTTATTTATTTATTTATTATGTTTAACGTCTATGTAAGCTAGTTAGGCTCTTAACCTCCCGAAGGGTATTAGAAACGAGTAATACATTAATGAATCGTAAACCCAGAAGCTTACTATTTAAGTATATATCGTACAATATCGCTAGATTAAAGTATTAAGATTGCTTTTTTCCGGCGGTCTTTTACAACTTTAGTTTTGTTGAGTAATCTTTTTCCGCTATTTGAAAAAACGTCCTGCATTAAAGAGGTTAGCCTTTACTTGTTATACTTATAAAGAATAAGTATTGAACTATATAATAATCGCATTAATAAAAAACATTAAAAAAGCAATTGTTATATTAAATTGCAATTTTTGTATTGTTATATAAAGTATTGTACCGTGTTCTATAAATCGCGCTTTAGATTAAGTTTTGAAATAAAATAAAAGATAAAGAAAGAAAAAGAGGAGTAAAAAAAAGGTCGAATAAAACGTTGCGCTGGGTACTATTCGGGGTGCTATTAAGCTCTCGATTGCAAAATATAAAGTATTATGTTATTACAATAAAACATTCGAATTTTTTTAAAAAAACAAAAAATTGTTATATATAGTTATACTTTTCCCGGGCGATTACCAATAAATGAGCGGGTTTGAACGGCTACGAATAGAATCTTTTAATAAAGATTTTGCAAAAAACGAAATGCTTAAGGATTTTAACTTTATTGTATAAGCAATGGGTTTTTGTATCTTTATATTTGAAACATTTATAATAAACTTTAAAATCGCTGTATCTAAATTGCAATGCTAATAGTTTGTGTAATATTGATTTAATAAATCTAAGCTCTGTAAATTTTTTAAATATATAATTCAATTGCCATTTATAATATCCTTTCGTTAATATAAATTCGTTTTTGTTTCACCAATTATCCGTTGCATTGCGGATTAAGCTTTATACTATCGATTTTATTTTATTGATTATTAATTACGCGATGGGCTTTGGGTTTATTATATTGCTTTTTGCACCCGCATTTACTAGCCTATCCATTGCTTCATTGTTGGTAATTTTCTAGTACTTAAAGAACCATTATATCTTAATTGTATACTAATCAATAAATCTATAGCTTTTTAGAAATGTTTATTGTAAAATATTCGAAGCATTTATATTGTGAGACTGCAGAATGGCTCCGACCATTCGGACCTAACACCTTTACATGACCTCGCTTCTTATAAGGAGTATTTATACTCCTTTTACACTGTATCTTAGATCACTATGTTATATTTTGTTTATTAAGTTTTATTTCTTTTATTATTTTCTTTTTTGATTATGTATATATCCATTATAATTTAAATCATTTTGATTGTCTTTCTTTCCTTCGTTGTTCATAATCGTTTTAGTTGATTTTAGTCTTTACTCTTCTTTTGTTATGTTGCTCTTTCTCAAAAAGCCATTCTTTTTGTTATTTTTGATTATTATTTTTATTTTTTATTTTTTTTCCTTTTACATTAATGATCTACGCAAAAATAAAAATTTATTCAAAATTAGTTATTTATAAAAGCAATGTACAACTTTGAGTTTTTTTCGATATATCGAAGTACTTTATGAAGAATCCAAAATATCGGAAAAGTTGATGGAGAAACTACAAACAAAGATGGTACAGAATTGTATCCTTTGATAAAGATAAAAAAAAAGCAAAGATAGCAAAATGGATTATACTTTGAAGAGAGGGAATTCAAATCGCAAGCAATTATATTCGTATTCAATATTGATCATTTAAATGTAATAATAATAGAGATAAAATTTGATAATGTTTATATTACAAATCAAATGATAATACGAAATGATTATAAGATTGATAATTATTATTAAAAGCAATAGTTTTTTTTATTCAACGATTTGGTTTATGAATTGTATATCAAATCTATTTTACAGTTTATAGCTCGAAAAATTCAATATATATTATTTATATAGCCTTTGTTATTAATGTTAAAAAGTTATTTAATAGTTTTACATTTTTAAATCTGAAAATTATATTGAAGAAGAAAGAGTACGATTTGCCGGAACTTTAAATAACTATTGAATCGGTTTGGTTATGTTTTGATTTGATTGAATATTTGTAATTAGAATACTAAGAACTAGTATATAAGGTGAATGGACTTTGTAGAACGATAAATAATAATGAATTTTGATGTAATCGTAAAAATTTTATTTTAGGTTTGGGTATAGCAAATATTAAGCTTTTGGGAAGGATTTAAATATATTTTGATTATTTACTTGATTGATTTAGCGTTGTTTTAATTGATTTGTATAAACCAAATTACAATCGATGTATTACACTTTAGCGTCGATAAATATATACAACGATACTTTGCGAATTTGTAAAGTATCAATATCGAAATGAACAAGGATTTTATTGTTGTTAAAATCCTTTATTTATTATTAAAGATTTGTTTTCTTTTTGTTTATATTATTCTTATTATTTCTTCATTATTTTATTTACGTTATCGAAAAATTTATATTTCAATTATATTATATTTATACGTTATATAATTTATTTGTTCAAATTACGATACTTTATCGATCAACTATATCTTCCAAACTTACCAATAATCCCAACGCATTTGCGTTCAATATAATAATCTTTAAAGATCTTAAAATCGAAAAGATTAATGGGTTTATCAATAATAAGCAATCTAACCCTTTTGATAAATCAAAGCTTTGTAAAAGCAAGCGCTATAATGCTAAAAGCAAACAATTTGTGAAAGTAAAGTTTAAAATCATTATTTCTTTTAAAATCAAGTTCAATTTTGAGGAAGACTTTAAGCAAAATAAGGATGCTTTTATACTTAATAAGAATAATATCAAAAAGTTTATCGAAGCTTTTATAAAGTTCAATAAAAGAAATCTATTATTCGCAAAAAAGAAAAGAATACTATAATTCGATAATACTAATGCAATAGAGTAATGCAAAGCTATAAAGGATTTTAAACAAAAATATAATATAATTAAAAAAGAGTTCCGTTATTGAATTCCTAAGCAAATAAAGTATAATTTTCGATTTAGTATAAAGATAATAAATAAATACAAATTATCTAATTGAAATTGAAAGAAGATTTTCAAGTTTGCTTTTCTAATAGAGTATGCTATACAAAACACTTTTCGATTAAAATATAACCAAAACTATTTGCAAGCTTTAACGTTTAAATATAATGTAAAAGAAAAATATAATCCCGAAAACATATTGATTTATAATCGAAGTTATAACTTTATTATAATTCGGTTTATAATGAAAAAGAAGATTACTATTGAAACTATTGCTTTTTTGTTTTTGAAAAACTTAAGTATTTAATTGAGATTAAAGTTCGTCAACAAAACTAGTAATCTATTAAAGAAACGTTATATTTTGATTTAAGCTTTAATCTATACAATCTATATAAAGTATACAAATCTATTAAACTATAATAAGAATTTTGAAAAGAAAGCTTGGTTGAGGAAAATTAATATTAAAATAATTGATACTATTATAAAGATTATGGGAAAGCTTAAAAAAAAGAAATTTATATTTTTCAAGGATTATAATGATGAGATAAGTTCGTTAACCAAAGTATTCGAAATATTTATTGCCAAAAACATTGTATCTTTAATTAAACTTGTTATTGCAAAAAAGTTTATGGTTTTTTCCAGTTTTATTAAAATCTTTGATAATGATAAAACAATAAAGATTAATGTAGTTTATAATAAATTTTGCTTTTATTATTAGAATATATGACTTGGAGATAAAAGCTATACTATGAAGAAAGATTATTCAGTTTTCAAAGAGTATTATATGAAAAGATAAATCATTTTTGATAAATTCGATATTATATATTGAAAAAAAAATCAAAATTAAACAAAACTATTTCAAATCTTTTATAATAAGAATATAGATTCTTTAGTATGTTTTATATCAACTAATGTAAAAATAAATGAATGAGATAAAAAAAAACAATTCAAACTTAAAGTCGATTGAATATATTAATATCATTGAAATCGTTAATAATAATATTCATTTTTCTAATAATATTAATTCGATTTCATTCTTTATTTCTCGTTTAAATAACTTTATTCTAAAATATATTAATATTGCTATTTAGTTTAAACTTGCTACTTTGCAATTTGAACAATATATCAATAAAGATAAAACAAGAAAAGTTATTTCCATTTTAAAGCAAAAACCCGAAGATATAGTTTCAAAACTTATTATTTTTACTTTTGCAAAAGCTTAAACGATTAAGTTTTCTTTATTTAATACTCTGGATTTTACAATAAATGATACACTTTCGAATAGTTAAAACTTTGCAAGAATAGATTCGTTAATTGTTATTAAAAAAGTTGTTTTTAAAAAGCTAAAAAGAAAACTTATTCTTTTGGTTATAACCAATAGTTATAGTATAATTGAATAAACTGAACATTTGATCTTTGAGATTGAAGTTCTCATTTTTATTGGTTTTTTGCTTAAAACAATACTTGAACTTTGAAAAAGATAATTAACCAAAATTAATAATCCATCAAAACCCAAAACATTAATATCAAAATTTCTCGAAATTATTAATAATATATTATTTACCATTTTGAAATCTTATATTATTATAGTTTAAAACCGAAAGATTATTAAAGTACAAATCAATTATTATAATATATTTAAATACAATTTTTTAATATAAATAAATATAATTTCTATTGCTTTGTTAAACTATTAAAAAGAAATATATAATTAGGTTATATATATTTCAGAAATAAATCGAGATTATAAAAAGCTATTGGTGGTTAAGATTCTATTGAATGATTAAAGTTTAATCAAAACCATCCTTGATAATGGTTTTATTATCAATATAATGAATAATAAATTGTATATAGCTTTGAATTTTTTGATGAGTCCAGTAAACATAAGTATTGTTGATATAAATACGGTTGAGTTGAAACTTATAGGTATTTGTAAAAATATTAAAGTTTCTTTGGATAGTATTATAAATATGATCAATATTTATATTATAAAAAATGCTCGAAATAAGCTTTTATTGGGTATGCTGTAATTTATTGCCGGCGAAGTTACATTTAATTATCAATACGATTTATAATACATTGCGATTATTAATAATGATGGTGAACATTGTATAAATGTTTGGTATAGCGGGCAAGCGTTGTAAATAATCTACAATAAACATTTCTTCGATATTAATAAAGAAAACTAGATTTCGATATATCCAATAAGCAATGTATCAATAATTTTATATTAAATCCCCTTCGAAAAGTAAAACTTTTGAAGAAATAGATAATATTTAATAAATATTACAAATTGTTGAACTTAGAACTTTGAGAATGATTAAAAAAAGTATTAATCTATCTAAAATTAATTGAAGATTATATTCTACTTCTAGATCTATAAGATTTATACATTAATAAACCAGAATATATTGAATATTTGATTATTTTCGAAAACAATAATAAGTTTATTTATAAGTATTATTAAATTACTATATAATCTATATATTCAATAATTAAAGTATCGATAAAGGATTTCCGAAAGAATCTTTTATTTCCTATTAATACTTTATATAAGAATAAGATTAATAAGGTTCAACTATTCAATATTCTTATAAATATAAATGGAAAAAGTCCTAAAGGATTAACAAATTAGTTTGAACATTATAAAAAAATGTTTCTTTATTAAGAACCTATTAATAAATAGAAAAAATATTTGATACCAAGATTTAATAATAAGCTTAAAGGATATCGATTAACTTTTAAATGTATAAAAGAAATCAAGCATAAAAATATATTTACCAAATAAAAAAAAGATTTGTTATTGTTATATTTTTTAAACCGCAAAAATACTTTAGTATTTGATTGAACTCATATTAACAAAATGCAATTTGATATTGCATTTCTTTAAAAGATTAATATAGTTTCGCATATAGTATAGCAAATAGTAAATTTCTCGATTTCAAAAGCTTTAATACAAATAGTTTCTAAAATGCTTTAAAATCGCATTAATTAAAGAATATTCGAGTATTGCAAAAGGCTATATAGGAACCTATGGTTTTTGGTTAAAAAAAAGACTTTTAGCATTTACAAAATCATTAATACTATTGTTGAATTGAACAAAATTATAATCCGGAATACTAATTTTTCATTTAATGCAAATATTTTTGTTGAAAATTTTACAAAGTATATAATTGTTTTTTTGATTAATTTCTTTTTTGATTATAATTAAATTTCTTTAATAAAAAAAAATAAAGATATAATTGTATTTTAAACTTTGTTTAACTTATTGCGATAAATAACTTTTCTATAAAAAGTAATAAACTTAATAACTTAGTTTTGCAGGATTATTCTGAAAATTTTGAGCAATTTTTTGTCAACTATAGTATTGTTTTTTCTAAATGATATTAGGATCAAAGGTTCATTAAATAATTACAATATAAAGGAAATCAAAAATAGAATTAAACGTTTTATTCTCGAGCATATTCAATCCATTAATAAAACGTTTAAACAATTAAAAAAAACGAGTTGTTTAGTTAAAGCTAAATTAAAATAATATATAAATGAAATCCAGATTGTTGATTATATTTATAATGCTAATAAGCGAACTTTTACAAATACAAAAATCCAAAAGATTATCGATTAGTTTATACTATTCAATAAATATGATATTCGAATATTTCTTAAAATCTATATTTTCTTTTGGATTTGAATAAAAAACTTCGCCAAAAAAGTAGATCCTTTGTATCAATTATTGAAGAAAGGTGCAGAGTTTATTTGGATAAAACTAAAATAATTTGTTATGGATTCTTTAAAGTATACTTTAATCTATATTTTTGTTTTTATACTTTTGCGATACAATAATCCGAAAAAGGTTAATGATATTGTTTACAATATTAATACTAATCTTAAAAAATAAAACGTTTATTTGAATTAAATACTTAATGGAAAAAAAACAATAGTTTGTTTTGAAAATAGAATATAAAATATTATTGAAAAGAATTACAATGTAATTAAAAAAGAATATTGTAGTATTCTAAAAGCCTTGCAAAAGTTTAAATTTAATCTTTATAGTATATATTTCATTTTCGAGATTAATATTAAAGTTTTGATTATATAATTTAATTGTATTATTATTAATTTATTTAAAGCTTTAGTTACAAAATGAATCGCTTAGATTCGATTATTTGATTTTAAAGTTAGATATATCAAAGAAACATTATATACTATTGCCAACGGATTATTAAAACGATTTTAAAGTTTTTTTAATCTTTTTGAAAATAAAATGAATATTGATGACTGGATCGTTAAAGAACTTAACAATGTTATAATAATAAATAACTCGCGAAACTTTACGAATTTGCAAAGTATTACATTATATAATAAATACTTAAAAGATAATTGAAAAATCGCTTTCTATTTGTTAATTCTACAAAAGCTAGCAAATATAATAATATCAAACTTTGGAAAGTTCAAAAAAAGAACTTTGGGATTCAATATACAGAATAAATGTTTATTTAAAAATGAATTAAAGAATATACTTCATCAACGAATTATCGATAACAAGAATAAACGCTTGAAATTAATTTCTTATTTATATAATGCATATAGTTATAAAGAAATAGAAAGCATATTCAATAAAATTCATCAATTATATCATTAAACGAATATATTTCAAGAAATTAAAGCGTTTATTAAAGCTTATTTTAATTATCAATTTCGCAAATTAGATTTTAAAAAAAAACTATTATATTCAATTTGGGTTAATATATATTAAACCAAATGCAGTTTAGATGTTATCTATATACTTATTAACAACGATTACAAATACTTAATGATTCTATATAATAATCTTTTTAAATGAGTTGAAGCAAAGTTTTTGTGTGTTATCAATTTAAAGAATATTGTGTTATTTCTTTAAAATATTATTTATCGATATAGTATTTTTGGAAAAGTTGTTATAAATAAAAGGCTTGAGAACAAAGATTATATAGAATATTTTGTAACAAAGTACGGAATTAACAAAGTTTAGATCTCAATATATAATTCGAAAATAAATAAAACAATAGAACGTGGATATTAATCATTAAAGAATGGTTTAATCAAAACAATGGGAAAAAAAGAAAAATAGTTTTAGTATCTAAACGCTATCTTGATGACTGATAGAGTTACTATTTATAAGTTTACTAATTTTACCCCCTTTTATATAATTTATAGTTAGCATCTTGTTTTATTAATCGAAATTAAATATTGTATATAAAAAGTTTTAAATTGAAATATTATAAAAACAAAATTCAATTTGTTAATTGTTTATATACGCCAATTTGAGATAAGGAATAAAGATGTTCAAAAAATTACATTATATAAAAAGCATTATCAATTCGATAGAAAAGAACGTTTTAACAAAAATTATAATACAATAGAAAAGAATATCAAATAAAGCGATATAATTCTATACAATAATTTATTAAATAAGATTAGTATATCAAAAAAGCGGAAACTTATATATCGATGACTTGGATTTTATTAAATAGCAAAAGCAAATATAAACAAAGATATTTATATCTTAAAAAAATTGAATAGAATTCGTTTATATGGAATTTATATAGATAATAAACTTAAAAAGTTCATTTAATGTAATAATATAATTGTTTCAATAAAGTTAAATAAAGTTAAAGATAACGATTTGAAGATTAAAGATTCTTTAAAAGCTTTAGTTTCTTTGTTTAAAAGATTTATTGAACAAACTTTGAAGAGTATAGATTAGTTAATAGATGATAATTCGATATCTAAAAGGAATTAATTGCTTTGCCAATCTAATTTGGTAGTCGAAATCCTTTTTCGCAAATTAGAGCCTATATAAACAAAATCTTAAACTCCTCGAATTTAATACAAAGCCTTAGTTTTAAAGTCTAGCTTTATTAAAAATATCAACCTATATTATCGTTTAATAGGTTAATCAAATCTTCGATGTTATTGTTTAATAGATTAACCAAATCTTTCGAGGTTATTGTTCAAAGCTATTTATGATTTATTACTTTACTTTAAATGAATAAATCATTTATTATCAAAAACAATATTATTCACTAGTAAATAAAGCAATTATTTTATTAATAAAATGATTTCCATTTCTTTTTGTTTGTATCAAATCATTTGTTTTCCTTTATTGATTGTTTATATCACATATTGCTCTTGTTTAATTTGTTTCTTTATTATATCAATATCTTCTTTTCTCCTTCACTTCAATCTTTTCCTTTAACAATAATAACCTTTTTTATATACCATACTTCGATTTTTATACTCTTTTGTATCATCAACTTTACAATTCTTCAATTTCGATATTGATTTTTTTACTTTTAAACAATTATTTTTTTTTATTAATCTACTAATTCTTTAATCTTTTTTATACTTATAAATCTCATTTTTTTTATAAAGATTCTCTACACTTTTATATTAGATTTTTTATATCCCTTTGCTTTTTGATATTACAATTTCTTACTTTTGTTATATCCTTTGTTTTTCATAATGAATAAACCAAAATCTTCGCTAGTTAAAGAGATTAAATATAATAAAGCCGATTAACGATTTGTAGCCTTCTTAATTATTGTTAAAGTATAATATATAGAAAAATTTAATCACTTTTTGTAGATTTTGAAATAATATAGAAACCAATCTATTGAATTACAATATGGTGTATATACTTCCTTTAATCATTTCGTATTGATTTTGTAATATAAGTTTAAGAAAGTTATAAATAAATTGATAATCGATATGGTCCGGGATAAAGTTTAACTTACTACTAATATTTTTTAAAAAGATTATTTGAAAAACAATATAATTATTATTAAAAAAATGAAGGATGTTTAATATAAACGTAAAAAATACTTAGATAATATTATGAACCATTAAGTAAGATTTCTTATTAGCAAACTTTTAACTTCATTGCTTATCTTTAAATAAAGTTTTTGGTTTATTAAAGATCTATATACTATTGTTAAAACTTTCGGATCAACAAATATAATCGATAATATTAATAGTAAACTAATATATCGATTATTAAGAGTATAAAAACGAAGATGTTATATTAATCAATAAATTATGTTTTCTAAATTTAAGAAAGTTGTTCTGGTTATATTAAAGAAAAAGGCTAAAATAAAATGGATTAATAAAAAAGTTAAAGATTTAGGTTTTTTTTATAATAAATATAGTCTATTGAGTATTAATAATAAACAATACTAATTAAAAACGCTTCCTCGATTTATATCTATATTCGAAATTAAGAATATGAATTTGAATGTTTTTACTAAATTAATAGATCATAATATAATGGTTTAGAAGCATTTAGATATTGATATTCCGGCTAAGAAAGTTGACCGCAAAGTAAACTTGATAAACGCTATAATAGTTTATTATCGAACTTTTGCTAAATTTAACAATTATATTGTTGAACATTAAAAGATCGATAAGTATATTACCTTTAAAATATATAAATATTCTTTTGCAATTATTAATAACAATTTTGTATAGTTTTAAGTTTTGTTAAAAAGATATATCGTTAAACAAATCGGATAATATCAAATAGTTAAACTAATTGTTTGTTGTTTGTTAAATATATATTTATATCATATTCAATAATTAGCAAATATCTTCGGTTTGGAAATTGTTCATTACAAAATAAAGGAGTTAAATAGTAGATTAATAAAAGTTTATACAAAAAAAGATATAATCAATAAAATATATATTTCTAAAGAGTTTTATAGTTGGTTTAAGCTTTATATTATTACGAAAAAGGTTTAATATTAATAAACTTTTAATTTGTTAGCTTTTCAAAAGCTTTTTTTTAATGAAATAAATCTTTTTATATATTTGAACGTTCGCGGAATGCTGTTATTAATAAGATTTGTTTAGATTTCGGCTTTGATACTAAATATTCTTAATAATTCGATTAAAAATAATATTCGATTTTTGATTAAGATATATCAATATTATTATCGTTGGAAGGGAAAGGATTATAGTTTTTTATATATAGTTTACTTCTTTCTAATACAACAAATTATATATATTGATTTAGCTTTTTGGCGAAAAACGACTTTTCAAAGATTTAATAAAAAGTATCGCTTATTAACAATTCTTTTTTTTATAATAGAATATATTTTGATTAAGAATTTTAATCATTTATTTGTATATAGCAATACTTTGAATATTTTTGGTTTAAAGAAAAAGCGCAATCTATATAATGCAATTATATTCTTTGTTTTTTACAACGATTGTAAAGTTAAATATTAAGCCCGTTCCTTTTCTATTTTGGCGAAGAAAGTTAATATTTTTTAATTAATTGAATTAATTAAAGCTTTCTTCAAAGTTTTGCTGTTTAGTATTAAAGAATAGTAATTGTTGTTATTCAAAACTAATTTTAAAAATTATAAGATTATAAAAAAGAATACAAAGTTGGATTAGAAAATTATTATAAATTTAATAGATATATTAGCTTTAAAAGCAATTATTAAGATTGATATAGTTGTTATAGGCATTAAGCTTTTATATACTTTTATAGTTTTTTATATAATTATAATGTATAACGATAATGATCAACTTTTGTTCTTTCTTGAAAATAGTATGTTATATTCAACAATATTTAAATCATATTGTAATTTGGTACTAATCTTTAATGAGAATGTATCGAAAAGAAGAAGATTTATAATATTTAATTTTCCGATGAATGTTCGCGTACTTTTTATGTATCCTATTAAACAAGTATTTATAGGAATTTTGTTTTGGGATAATATATTGATAAAAAAAAGCGCTTTGGAATTATTATAGAAATCGAAAAAACAATTCAATTTATAGTACAAAAAGTCGAAAAAGAATATTTTGATCTTTTTTGTATAGATTTTTAAAAAAATGAAAAGATAAAAGAGAATATATAGAAAACATTTATTTTTTGATTGCTTAGCGATAGTTTACATATTAAAACTAGATATCAATTTTTTTATAAATGAAGAATTCATTGCTTTTTCCCATTTTATCTTCGATAACTAAAAATCTAATCGTTTACGTTTTTCAAGCTTTAGCATCTATAATTCTTAAAACGGATTTTTTGAAGATGATGAAGATTCAGGATTTTCGAAGAAGAGATAACGCATTGAGAAAAAAATTTCATTATAACAATTTACTTGTAAATCAAGATTTTTTTGTATATTGAAGGAATCATTTGCTATGTAAGATAAATGATTGTAGGTTTTCGAAGTGTTTAAAATCTGTTGAGTTCACACTATAGGCCTACGGTTGTATTGAGCACAAAATGTATAGTATGAAAAGTATTGTATTGAATTAAAATGTGTATCCTTTTTCCTTCGTACAAAGGAAAAAGGGTATATTTAATTATAAAGGAAATTATGCATTAACTCATTTTCTGCCTCTTTGCCCAAAATAAAAAAAGAGATGAAAACTCTTCTAGTGTATAATAGATATTTCATATCTTCCTTGCATGTATCGTACAATGCCTACAGCATTGCCCGATACATGTCAGGATCCTATTCACATGTTCCGACAAAATCGAAGTAATGAATTCGAGATGCAATGGATTTGTAAAAAGATATTTTGCAAATTTGTAAAGTTTAACAATTGGTATTAAAAAATATTAAATCGATGGATTTTGTTGAAGTATTTTATTGATATAGCGGAATGAGTATATTGGTTTATTTGTTAGTATACAAATTTGATTGGATTTGTTTTTATAGTTTTCTTTTATTTTTGTTTTTGATTAATCAAGATTGATTAATAGATGAAATAGAGAGGAATATAAAACTATAGAATAGCTTTAACCATTCGGATTTAATATTTTTATATAATCTCGCTTTTTATAAAGAGTATTTATACTTTTTTTATATTATATTTTAAATCATTATATTATATTTTGTTTACTAAGTTTTATTTTCTTTACCATCCCCTTTCTTGATTATATATATATCCATTATAACCTAAATCATCCTGATTATCCTTCCCTCCTCCATCGTCTATAACCGTTCTAGTTGACCCTAGCCCCTACTCCCCTCTTATTGTATTGCTCTCTTCCAGAAAGCCATTCTTTTTGTTGTTTTTGATTGTTGTTTCCATCCCTCACCTTCTTCCCTTTTACAATATATTTATATTATATTATCGAAATGTTATCGATATAAAGCCATCTATATATATCCATAGTAGTTAATAATGTTAATACTTTTTGTAGCCTTTTTAAAGCGTTTATTGTTTTTATATCGAAGATATACAAAAATATATTAATTGCGCTTTTGTTAATAACGATAAGATTTTATCCTTAGTATATCGCATAATTATAATTTATATATTTATTTGCGTTATTGTACAATTCGGATCTATTAAAGAAGATAATAATTGTATTAAAGAGTAATATGTTCCATTAATTAATAAAGCTTTTCGTTATTATTTTTTTATCTATCCTTTTTATAAAGTTTATTCTATATCCGGGAATATAATACAAAAGGGAAAGAATTAAACAAAGCGCTTTTGAGAACAATTGATCCGCTATTTGTAACTTTATACCGCGTTATATACAATACTTTAATGCGATTAAGCGTATAATAAGCAGGTAACGTATATCCAATCTTTTAAATCGAAAAACTATATTAATATAAATATATTCTAAAGCTACTTCGCAAGGCGAAAAGCTCGCGTCGCATAGATCAACTATTATAAATATAATCCTTCAGATTGATAACACGCTTTTTATTGCTATATTAATTACTTTATTCGCTTTCGCTATATATAACCCCATACGGGTACTTATTGTAATACCTTGTAAATAGCCGTCACCCGCATTTAATCTCATTCGTCCCGGGTACCACGCCTCTACCTCATATAGTAACAAAAGTAGAACATATATAATAATGGCTTTTCGTAGAAAAGCCGCAGGGGGCCTATATTATATATTAGCAAAATGCTTAATATATAACGCTATTTTCCGCGCCTTTTCTATTTGTTTCGCAATATACCTTTTAAACGTAAACTTATAATCAAATTATACTTCTAACCATTTTAACGCTAATTGCTTTGTATTGTTTAATACATTTATTATAAACCATATAGTTAATATAAAGAAAATAACAATTTTCGAGGCGTATATATGATGTTTACGAGTAAGATATATTATCTTCAACTTTTTTGATGCAAAAGCGATTTTATTAGCCTATTTTTATATTTCAATTTTTTGTATATCTTGTGCAATTGTTATAGTATTTTTTTTCAATGTATTACTTATTTTGTAAAACATAATATTGTTCATATACTCGAAATGAAAAGCTTGATCCTGGTTTAGAAGTTCTGTTAAATAAAGTATATAAAGCATTGGAAATAAGGGTAAGCTTTAAAGAATATTGTATTATATTCGCAATTCGTTTGTATATATATCCTTTAGTTTAATCATTACTTTGCGATCCAATAAAAACAATCGAACTATTTTTAAAAAAGTTGTAGATTAGCTTTAATCTTGCATTTTCTTTAATAATCGCCGGGGTAGTAATACATTGAATACGTTTTGAACGTTCATTGTGATCAATATAACTTTTTGTTTTCTAGCAAAAATGTATTCCATATTATATACAAATATTGTAATTAAGTTCATGGCCAATCGTTTAAACAAAGCTTTGCAATGTTGAGGGCTTAGTATACTATACGTTAACGATATTCACATTATTTATTTCGTAATAATTCGTTTCAAACTTTTGTTTATACAAGATAGTAAAACTATTAAACGCCAAAAGCGTATAAAGCTTTTATTTTTCTTATCAATTTTGGATAATATTATTACTTCGATTAATCGCTAAACTTTAGGGAAATAGTTTTTTTTGAGATAGTATTTGAAAAGATTGTATAGATATTCTTTAACGTTATTTTAATAAGCTTTTAAAAGTTTAATTGTAATCCTGTTAGCTTTTAGCGAAGTATTTGAAACCTTAATAATATTCTATTTCATTTTCTTAAAGGATACAATAGTATTTTAAAGGAAAGTAGAGATATGATTTTTTAATATCAAATTCGCTTTTAGATTGTTAATGTTATTGTATTTGTATAATATTTTGTTTAATAAAGCCTATGCTTTTTTTTTTGTATCTTTAATCGATTAATTATTAATTATAAACGGCGAGGCTTTAAAGAAGAGGGCCGCTTTATACTAGTTTACTATTTTATATAGGTTTATATTATCCGATACATTATCGATTACTTTTCTTTAATACTTTTTTTTCGCTTTGCGCATTGCGATAAACATTCGTTTCTTATTTTTAAAGGTTTTGTTAGAGTGTTTATATAAGTTGTACGCTATTGCACTTTTATTAATTCATTAAAGCATTAATTATACCCGATCGCAATGCAAAAGCGACAATCTCTACATCTTTTTAGTAACAAACAAATCAACGACGACGCGATACATTTCACTACCGGTAGATACGCACGACGATACTTTACGAATTTTGCAAAGTTTTAACATTTGCGAGAAATATACAAAACACACTTTTTAAATCCGAATAGCGGAAATAAGCTTTATTATGTTTACGAAAACGATGCGGATGGTCGATAGCGATTATACGCAATAATGTAACCCTTTCTTATTTACTCCTTTTTAATTCCAAATTGAAATAAGAACAAAACTTATATTTTTCTTTTTTGTTGTACCCCAAGAATTGAAAAGATTAATAACTTTTCAAAAAGTTAATGGGTTTTTATAAAAAGCTAAACAATAAATAATAATCTGTTGCAAATTTACAAACGCATTTATTAACTTTTTAAAAAGAATTATTAAAATTTTTATTTAAAAAAAAATATATATTATTTTGCCAATCCAAAAAGCGATCTTGAAATGTGTAACAAATGCTTTTATAACGAGTACAACTTTTAAAAACAAAAAAAGCTTTAAAATCCCTAAAGCGAAAGAAAATACAACAACAATTTCGTTTTTTATAATTTAAATGAAAATTGTTAAAACCTTCAAAATCGATAAACTCTTAACTGCTTTTCAAAGCAAAGTTTTTAAAGCAAACTTTGCAAAAAAAAACGTTGCTAAAGCAACAAAAGTGGATAAACGTATTTTTGTTAGATACGCTCTTTTCGTAGGTTTACGTTGCAATAGTTTTTTTCTAATTCGGAAAAACCTAATTAAAGTTATCCTAGGTATTAAAAATGAAGATATCCCGGAAATAGTAGAATACAAATCGGGTTGGGTATTATATTTTAAATCCTTAAAGATAAGAAACATTTTAATAAAAAATATTCACAAATCAAAAATCTATAAAATTATCGAAATTATACATTTCGATTTTCTAAAAATGTAGTATAGCCATTGTGTATATTTGATACCAAATATTTTGTTTAATACGATTAACGAACGGGTTGAAATTATTAAGGAAATAATAAAAAAAGAAACCCGGATTCAAACCGGTATTATTTCGGTTAAATGCTTCAAAAGTTTTGGAAACGGCGTGGAGAACGTTTAGATAATTAGTTTTACTATTTTAATTACTTTTTTTCGTTTATTTGAAACTACCCCTTTTTTTATTCTTCTATTTTTTCGTAGTCAAATAAAGCTTTATAAACAAAATTACCAAACTTATTATAATATTTATCGTTGTACAAAACCTATACGATACAACAACTATAATATCGCAAAAGCTAAATATTAAAGATTAATATATGAATTATACTCAGCGTTTGCAAAATATAACAAATGTTATAATCCGTTTCTAACAAAATACAAAAGCTATCCGCTGGCGTTTTGCAATATAATCGAAAATAAACTATAATGTAATTTGATTAAAGCTTAAATGAAATTGATCTACAAAAATAATCGAGCGATTCAAAAAATATGCGCTCTAAAAATAGCTATAAATATTATATAAACAATATATATATTCTAAACAAAAGTTTAAAACTTTTAAATGTTTCAAAGTATACAAAGCTTTATACAACTAAACGCTGTTTAAACCCTAGCGTTTATTTATATCGAAATCCAGATATTAGCAATTTCGAGGGAAACAAACGATAACATTAAACGTACAATAAATACAACGATATTGCAAAATAAAGTATCGAAACGCTTTAAAGCAATTTCAAATCAAATAAACCTAAAGCTTTTGTTACGGAACAATGTATATAGAATTTGCGTTGAGAATGCGATAGATATTAACAACGATGATATTGCAGTGATTATATAATTGATTAAAGCTATTGATCCTTTTAATAAATAGAAATCTAAATTAATATAACGACGAAAGCCGCGAAGATAGTTCGACTTTATGTATAACAATGATATAAGCGAATATAGAAAAAAAAACAAAAGCATATAATGTTTTGCTTTAATTTATTTACAAAAGCGAAACGGATATAGTTTATATTCAAAAACCTTAAAGCTTATTAAGCATCAAGATATAGAATTACTTGATATACGAATGCTATACTTTTTATAATTTGTAGGAATTAAAGAGGATAATTGAAAGAGAAGCTAAACGATTAAGAATTATATTGTATATACAGCGAAAGCCGTGATACAAATATAACAACGGTATAATGAATATTGTAAAAATGTAATATAGTTTAAAATAAACAATTATCATATAGTTAATATTTATTGTAAATCCAATACTACAGCAATGATACATTATACAACGAGTATTACCTCAACGCTTTGTATACTAATTAAAAAGGATTTCAACGCAAAATACAATATTTACGAATTAAAAGTATTATCAACTATTTAAAAAGCTTCGCTTGTTAATTAGTTATAGAATATTGGTATAAACTTTATTAGCGAAGTAGAGATATCCATTTATTATATAAAGTATATAATTGATTTTACTTTTTCCAATATACTTTTTGTAAAGACGATAATATATTGGGATATGAATTGCGGATTGAATTACTATACGCAAATCATTATTATTCCAAAGTGAAGTATAACTTTTAGTAAATATATTAAATACAAAGTTATCGAAAGCGATTTATATATGTTTACTAGTTTAATAAAAAGCGAAGCATATTGACTATCGAAAATCGGAAATATTGCCACGAATATCGAACTGGAAACAATCGCAAAACGGCTTATTGATCTATTTCAACAATCGATATAAATCGCAAAGCGATCAACAAGCGATCGGGTACAATTAACGCTTTAATAGATTAATAAAAGTATAACGGCGTATAGTTAATATAAACGTTTTGATAAAACCTTTAAAAATAAAAAACAAATGTTTATTACAATGCGTAAAGCGAAAAGAGAATATTAAAAAAGAATAATTAATAATATATTAAAT
This sequence comes from Monilinia aucupariae, assembly GCA_002162555.1. Classification (NCBI taxonomy): domain Eukaryota; kingdom Fungi; phylum Ascomycota; class Leotiomycetes; order Helotiales; family Sclerotiniaceae; genus Monilinia; species Monilinia aucupariae. The sequence continues at coordinate 524,908 of NGKF01000008.1, forward strand.
AATATAAATCTATATAAGGTAATAGGCTAATACAAAATAAACCTTTTTTTTAAAGTTTCATTGTTTATAATCAACGACCAATTGATCAAAGATACAAAAGAAAAAGTATAAGCTTTATTAAATAAAGTATTATATAAATACAATAGTATTAACGATTTAAATGCGGATTCGATATTAAAAAGTTATATTTTTACTTTTCTTTGGAATATTACTATATCCCTCGAAAAGATAAAATAAAACATTATTAAAGTTTCAAATATTTCGCTAGAAATTGATAGGATTATAATTAAACTTTTGAAAGCTTATTAGGATAATATTAAAAAATATTTATATAATCTTTTCGAATACTATCTCAAAAGAAGCTATTTCTTTAAAGTTTAGTAATTAATTAAAATAATAATGTTATTTAAAGTTGATAAGAAAAACAAAAGCTTTATACGTTTTTGGTATTTAATAGTTTTATTATTTTGTATAAGCAAAAATCTAAAACGAACTATTGCAAAACGGATTGTATAAATGTTGTTAATGTATAATATGTTAAGCCTTTAGTATTACAAGGCTTTATTTAAACGATCGGTTATAGATTTAATTATAGTATTCGTATATAATATAGAATACGCTTTTATTAGGAAATAAAAGGTTATATTGGTTACGATAAATATTTAAGGTGTATTCAACGCATTGCTACCCCGACGGCTATTAAAAAGGATGTAGAATCAAAACTGGTCTACAACTTTTTTAAAAATAATTTAATCGTTTTTACAAGATCGTAAAGTAATGATTAAACTAAAGAATGTATATACGAACAAATCGCGAATATAATACAATATTTTTCAAAGTTTACCCCTATTTCCAATACTTTATATACTTTATTTAACGAAACTTTTGAATCAGGATCAAACTTTTCGCTTTAAGTATATAAACGATATTGCGTTTTATAGAATAGACAATACATTGAAAAAGAATATTACAACAATTATACAAAATATATAAAGGATCGAAACATAAGGATAAGTTAATAAAGTCGCTTTTGTACTAAAAAAGTTGAAAATGATATATTTCATTTGTAAACGTTATGTATACGTTTTGGAAGTTGTTATTTCCTTTATACTAATTATACGACTTATAATAAGTGTATTAAACGATACAAAGCAATTGGCGTTAAGATGATTAGAAGTATAACTCAATCGTAAGTTTACGTTCAAAAGATATATTATAAAACGAATAGAAAAAGTATAAAAAGTAACGTTGCATATTAAACATTTTGTTAATATACAATATAAATCCTTTACAACTTTTTTACAAAAAGCTACGATTATATATATTCTACTTTTGTTATTATACAGGGCAAAGGTGTAGTACCCGGAACGAACGAGATTAAGTGTGGGCGGCGGCTATTTACAAAGTATTATAGTAAGTACTCGTATAGAGTTATATATAGCGAAAATAAACAAAATGATTAATATAGCAATAAAAAGCGTATTACTAATCTGAAGGATTATGTTTATAATAACTAGTTTATACAATACAAGCCTTTCGCCTTGCGAAATAGCTTTAAAATATATTTGTATTAATATAACTTTTTGATTTAAAAGGTTGAACATACGCTATTTGCTTACTATACGCCTAGTTATATTAAAGCATCGTATATAACGCGATATAAAGCTACGAACAACAAACCGGCTACTCCTAAAAGCGTTTTGTTCAATTCTTTTCCTTTCGCATTATACCCTCAGATATAGAATGGATTTTACAAAAAAGATAAATAAAAAAATAATAACAAAAAGTTTTATTAATTAATGAAACGTTTTACTCTCTAATACAATTATTATCTTTTTCAATGGGTTCGAGTTGTATGATAACGCAAACAAATATATAAACTATAATTACGCAATCTATTAAAAACAAGATCTTGTTATTATTAGCAAAAGTGTGATTAATACATTTTTGTACGTTTTCGATATAAAAGCGATAAGCGCTTTAAAGAAGCTACAAAAAACGTTAATGTTGTTAATTATTATAAATATATAAAGATAGCTTTGTATCGATAACACTTTAATAATATAGTATAAACGTACAAATGCTTTGAATACTTTACAATAAGCGTTTTTAGAAAGCTATAAATTTATCGATTAATACGCGATTAAAATATAATAGTCTTTTGAGTACTAAAGAATTATTGATAACAAAGCAACGAATAAGCTAGCAAATGCAAATGCGAAGAGCGATATAGTAGATTTAAAATCTATCGCGTAATCAACGATCAATAGAATAGGTTTAATAGTACAAAGTTTAATTTGTAATACAACAAACGATTAATAAAGCAAAAACAAATTTACATTAACAAAAGGATATTGTAAATAGCAATTAAACTATACGTTTAAGGAATCTACAAAGTTTAGATTTGCTAAATCAATATTATATAGACTATTAGCGTTGCGATCTAAGTATAACGATTTTAAAGTTTATTATAAACGTTTCAAATACAAAAACGTAAAGATTCATTGTTTATATAGTAAAGTTAAAACCTTTGAATACTTTGTTTTTTGCGAGATCTTTATCAAAAGGTTTTATTTGTAATCGTTTAAACTTATTTACTCATCGATAATCGTTCGAGAAGGGCATAACTATATATAACAATTTTTTACTTTCTTAAAAGAATTTAAACGTTTTATTGTAATAATATAATACTTTATGTTTTGCAATTGAAAGTTTAACAATACTCTGGATAACATTTAATACAACGCTTTATTCGACCTTTTCTTTACCCCCTCTTCCTTTTTTTATTCTTTGCTTCATTTCGAAATTTAATCTAAAACGTAATCTATAAAACACAGTACAATATTTTATATAACGATACAAAAACTATAACTTAACGTAACAATTGCTTCTTTAACGTTCCCTACTAATGCGATTGTTATATAATTCGATATCCACTCTTTTTAAGTATAATAAACAAAAGCTAACTTTTTTAATATAGAATACTTTCTTAAACAACAGAAAAAGGTTATTCAACAAAGTTAAAATTGTAAAAGACCGCCAGAAAAAGACGGCTTTAATACTTTAACTTAGCGACATTGTACAATACATACCTAAATAATGAGCTTTTAAGCTTACGATCTATTAATGTATTACCCGTTTTTAATACCCTTCGGGAGATCAAGAGCCTAGCTAGCTTATATAGACGTTAAACATAATAAATAAATAAATAAATTATGCCCGATCGCTCGCTGATTACTTTGTAGTTTATATCAATCGTTGAAATAAGTTAGTAAACTGCTTCGCAATTGTTTTCAATTCGATATCCGTAGCGATATTTCCGATTTTCGATAGCTAATATACTCCGTTTTCCATCAAATTAGTAAACATATATAAGCCGCTTTTAGTAACTCTATATCCAATGCGTTTGCTAGATACTATGCCTCGTCCTGAAATAGTAATAACCTGCGTGAAAAAGCAAACGTTATAATACCAAAAATAAACAATTTGCAAAGGTAAAGCTTAAAATCATTATTTCTTCTAAGGTTAGGTCCGATTTTAAAAAAGATTTTAAACAAAATAAAAATGCTCTTATATTCAATAAGAATAATATTAAAAAGCTTATTAAAGCTTTAATAAAATTCAATAAAAGAAATCTGCTATTTGCGAAGAAGGAAAAAATACTATAGTTCGATGATACCAATGTAATAAAGTAATGCAAGGCTATAAAGGATTTTAAGCGAAAGTATAGTATAATTAAGGAAAAATTCTATTATCGAATTCTCAAATAGATGAAGCATAATTTTCGATTTAATATAAAAGTTATAAATAAATATAAATCATTTGGTTAAAATTGGAAGAAGATCTTCAAACCTGCCTTTCTAATGGAATATACTGTACAAAACACTTTTCGATTAAAGTATAGTTAAAACTATTTGTAAACTCTAGCATTTAAATATAACGCAAAGAAAAAGCATGACCTTGAAGATATATTGATCTATAGCCAAAGCTATAACCTCATTACAACTCGGCTTATAGCAAAAAAGAAGATTATTATTAAAACCGTTGCTTTTTTGTTTTTGAAAAGTTTAAATATTCGATTAAGATTAAAGTTTATCGATAAGACTGGTAGTTTATTAAAGAAACGTTACATTTTGATTTAAACCCCAATCTATACGGTTTATATAAAGTATATAGATTTGTTAAACTATAATAAAGATTTTGAAGAGAAAGCTTGGTTGAGGAAGATTAATATTAAAATAACTAATATTACTATAAAGATTGTGGGAAAACCTAAAAAGAAAAAATCTGTATTTTCCAAAGATTATAATAACAAAATAAATTCGCTAGCCAAAGTATTCGAAATGTTCACTACCAAAAGTATTACACCTTTAATTAAACTTGTTACTATAGGAAAATCTATGGCTTTTTCTAACTTTGTTAATGTTTTTGATAATAATAAAATAGTAAAGATTAATGCAATTTACAATAAGTTTTGTTTTTATTATTAGAATATATAGTTTAAAAACAAGAGCCATACTATAAAGAAAGATTATTCAGTTTTCAAAAAGTATTATATAAAAAAATGAATCATTTTCGATAAATTCGATGTTATATGTTAAAGAAAGAATTAAAATCAAACAAAACCATTTCAAATCTTTTATAACAAGAATATAAATCCTTTAATACATTTTATATCGATTAATATTTTATTTATTTATTTATTTATTATGTTTAACGTCTATGTAAGCTAACTAGACTCTTAACCTCCCGAAGGGTACTAGAGACGGGTGATACACTAATAAATCGTAAACCCAAAAGCTCATCATTTAAATATGTATCATACAATATCGCTAAATTAAAGTATTAAAACCATTTTCTCCCAACGGTTTTTTATAACTTTAACTTTGTTGAGTAATCTCTTTCCGCTGTTTGAAAAAGCGTTCTGTATTAAAGGGGTTAGCTTTTGCTTATTATATTCAAAGAAAGTGGATATTGAGCTGTATAGCAATCGCATTGATAAAGAACGTTAAAGAAGTAGTTGTTATATTAAATTGCAGTTTTTGTATTATTGTATAAAATATTATGCTGCGCTTTATAAATTGCGCTTTAAATTAGGTTTCGAGGTAAAGTAAAAAGTAAAAAGAGGGAAAAGGGAGTAAAGAAAGAATCGGATAAAGTATTGCATTAGATACTATCCAAAGTATTATTAAGTTTTTGGTTACAAAACGTAAAGTATTGTATTATTGCAACAAAATATTCGAATTCTTTTGGAAAAGCAAAAAGTTGTTGTATATAGTTGTATTTTTCCCGGGCGATCGTTGATAAACGAGTGGGTTTGAGCGGTTACAAATAGAACCTTTTGGTAGAGATCTCGCAAAAAACGAAATATTTAAAGGTTTTGATTCTATTGTATGAGCAATGGGTCTTTACATCTTTATATTTGAAACGTTTATAATAAGCCTCAAAATCGCTGTATCTAAATCGCAGCGCTAATAGTCTATACAATATTGATTTAGCAAATCTAAACTTTATAAACTCTTTAAATATATAATCCAATTGTCATTTGCGGTATCCTTTCGCTAATATAAACTTGTTTTTGCTTTACCAATCATTTATCGCATTGCGAATTAAGTTTTGTACTATCGAACCGATTTTGTTAATCGTTGATTGTGTAATAAGCCTTGGATCTACTATATCGCTTTTTGTATCTACATTTGCTAATTTATTCATTGCTTTGTTATCAATAATCCTTTAGTGCTTAAAGAATTATTATATTTTAATTGCATATTAATCGATAAGTTTATAGCTTTTTAGAAATGCTTATTGTAAAGTATTCAAAGTATTTATATGTTTGTATTATATCACTAAAGTATTATCGATATAAAGTCATCTTTGCGTATCCATAGTAACTAACAACGTTAATGCTTTTTGTAGCCTCTTTAAAGCGCTTATCGCTTTTGCATTGAAAACGTGCAAGAGTGTATTAATCGCATCTTTATTAATAGCAACAAGATTTTGTTTTTGATAGATTATATAATTATAGTTTATATGCTTGCTTATATTATTGTACAATTCGAACCTATCGAAGAAGATAATAATCGCATTAGAGAGTAAAGCGTTCCACCAATCAACAAAGCTTTTCGCTACCATTTCTTTATTTATTCTTTTTGTAGAGTTCGTTTTATACTCGAAAGTATAATGCAGAGAGGAAAGGATTGAATAAAACGCTTTTAAAAGTAATTGATTCGCTATTCATAGCTTTGTACTATATTATATATAATGCTTTAATACAATTAAATGTATAATAAGCAAATGATATATATTTAGCCTTTTAAATTAAAAAGCTATATTATTATGAATATATTCTAAAGCTATTTTGTAAAGTAAAAGGCCTATATTGTATAAACCAATCACTATAAGCGTAGTTCTTCAAATTGGTAATATGCTTTTTGTTATTATATTGATCATTTTGTTCGCTTTTATTATATATAACCCTATATGAGTAGTTACTATAATGCTTTGTAAATAGCTACTATTTATATTCAATCTTATTTATTTTAGGTATCACGCTTTTGCTCTATATAATAACAAAGACAAAACGTATATAATAGTAGCTTTTTGTAGAGAGGCTGTAGAGGGCTTATATTGTATATTAGCAAAATACTTAATATGTAATATCATTTTCCATACTTTTTCTATTCGTTCTATAATATACTTTTTAAACATAAACTTGCAATTAAGTTATATTCTTAACCATCTCAACATTGATTACTTTATATCGTTTAATGTGTTTATTGTAGACTGTATAGTTAATGTAAAAGAGATAACAATTTTCGGGGTATATACGTAACGCTTATAAGTGAAATGTATCATCTCCAACTTTTCTAATACAAAAGCGATTTTATTAATTTATCCCTATATTTTAATCTTTTGTATATTTTATGTAATCGCTATAGTATTCTTTTCCAATGTATTGTTCACTTTGTAAAACATAATATTATTTGTATATCCAAAGCAAAAAGTTTAGTTCTAATTTAAAAGTTCTGCTAAATAAAGTATATAAAGCATTGAAAATAAAGGCAAACTTTGAAGGGTACTACATTGTACTTGCGATTCGTTTGTATATACGTTTTCTAGTTTAATCATTACTTTGCAATCCTATAGAAACAATCAAATCAATTTTAGAAAAGTTATAGGTTAGTTTTAATTTTGTATTCTTTTTAATAGTTACCGAAGTAACAATGTATTGAATACACTTTGAATATTCATTGTAATCAATGTAACCTTTTGTTTTTTAACAAAAGCGTATTTTATATTATATACGAATACTATAATCAAATTCATAACTGATTGTTTAAACAAAGCTTTATAATGTTAAAGATTTAATATACTATATATTAATAATATTTACATTATCTATTTCGCAATGATTCATTCTAAATTTTTGTTTATATAAGATAATAGAACTATTGGATATTAAGAGTATACAAAACTTTTATTTTTCTTATCGATTTTGGATAACATTATTATTTCAATTAATCGTTAAACTTTAAGGAAATAACTTTTTTTGAGATAATATTCGAAAAGATTATGTAAATATTCTTTAATATTATTTTAACAAACTTTTAAAAGTTTAATTGTAATTTTATCAATTTTTGGCGAAATATTTAAAACCTTGATAATATTCTGTTTCATTTTTTCAAAGGATACAATAATATTCCAAAAAAGAATAGAGATATAACTTTCTAATATTGAATCCGCTTTTAGATTGTTAATATTATTATATTTATATAATACTTTGTTTAATAAAGCTTATACTTTCTCTTTTGTGCTTTTAATCGATTGGCTATTAATTATAAACAGCGAAGCTTTAAAAGAAGAAATTGCTTTGTATTAATCTATTATTTTATATAAGTTTACGTTATTCAATGTATTATCGATTATTCTTTTCCAATACTTTCTTTTCGTTTTGTGTATTATAATAAACATTCGTTTTCTATCTTCAAAAGTTTTGTTAAAACGTTTATATAGGTTATACATTGTTGCATTCTCGTTAATTCATTAAAGCGTTGATTATACCCGATCGCTTACTAATTGCTTTGCAGTTTTTATCGATTGTTGGAATAGATTAATAAACTACTTCGCAACTATTTCCAGCTCGATATTCGTAACAATATTTCCGATTTTCGACAACCAATATACTCTATTTTCTATAAAACTAGTAAATATATATAAACCGCTTTCAATAACTCTATATCCAATATATTTACTAAATACTATACTTCGCTTTGGAATAGTAATGATCTATATATAATGATCCGATCCATAATCTATATCCCGGCACATTATTATCTTTACAAAAAGTATATTGGAAAAAGTAAAATCAATTATATACTTTACACAATAAGTAAATATCCCTATCTCACTAATAAAGTCTATATTAATATCTTATAACCAATTAGTAAACAAAGCTCCTTAAATAATCAACAACATTTTTGGTTCGTAAATATTATATTTCGCATTGAAATCCCCTTCAATCAGTATACGATGCATCGGGGTGATACCTATTGTATAATATATTATTACTATAGTATTAAACTTATAATAGATATTAATTACATAGTAACCATTTACTTTAAACTATATTATATTTCTATAGCGTTTTTTATATTGTTGTTATATTTGTATTGCAGCCTTTTACCGTATGTATAATATAGTTCTTAATCGTTCGACTTTCCTTTCGGTTATTCCCTTCGATTTCTACAAATCGTAAAAGGCATAGTATTTGTATACCGAGTGATTCTGTGTTTTGGTGCTTAGTAAGCTTCAGGGTTCTTGAATACAAACTATATTCGCTTCGCTTTTATAAACGAATTGAAGTAGAATATTATATACTTTTGCTTTTTTTCTTATATTTATCTATACTATTGTTATATGTAAAATTGGGCTATTCTTGCGGTCTTTATTATTACGCCGGTTCGGGCTTTTATTTATTAGTAAAATCGATGGCTTTAATCAATTATATAGTTACTGTAGCTTTGTTGTTATCAATATTCATTGTATTTTTAATACAAGCTTTATATATGTTGTTCTATAACAAAAGCTTTAGATTTATTTAATTCGGGGTTGCTTTAAAGTATTTCGATGCTTTATTTTGCGATATCGTTGTATTTGTTGTATGTTTAGCGTTGTTGTTTGCTTTCTTTGAAGTTATTAATATCTGAATCTCAATGCGGGTAAACGCTAAAGTCCAAACAGCGTTTAGTTGTGTAAAGCTTTGTGTACTTTAAAACATTTGAAAATTTTGAGCTTTTGTTTGAAACGTATATATTGTTTGCATAATACTTGTAGTTATCTTTAGAGCGCATACTTTTTGAATTGCTTGGTTGTTTCTATAGATCAATTTCATTTAAGCTTTAGTTAAATTGCATTATGGTTTACTTTCGATTGTGTTGTGGGGCGCTAGCGGGTAGTTTTTATATTCTATTGGAAACGGATTGTGATATTCGTTACATTTCGCAAGCGTTGGGCATAACTTGTGCATTAGTTTTTGATATTTAGCTTTTGCGATATTACAATTATTGTATTGTATAGATCTTATATAACAATAGATATTGCAATAAGTTTGGTAATTTTGTTTATAAAGTTTTATTTGGTTGCGGGGAGATAAAAGGGTGGAAAAGAGGGTAGTTTTAAATAAGCGAAAGAGAATGGTTAAAATAGTAAAACTAACTATCTAAACGTTCTCCGCATTGTTTCCGAAGCTTTTAAAGCATTTTATCAAAATAATACTAGTTTAAATCCGGGCTTTTCTCTTTATTATCTTTTTAATAATTTCGATTTGTTTATTGATTGCATTAAACAAGATGTTTAGTATTAAATATATATAATAGTTATATTATATTTTTGAAAGATCGAAGTATATAGTTTTAATAATTTCGTAGATCTTTAATTTGTAAATATCCTTTATTAAAACGTTCTTTATCTCTAAGGATTTAGAGTATAATATTTAATCTGATTTGCATTCTATTACCTTTAGGATATCTTCGTTTTTAATATTTGAGATAACTTTAATTAGGTTTTTTCGGATTAAAAAAGGGTTATTATGATATAGGTTCACGAAAGAGGTATATCTAATAAAAATACGTTTATTTATTTTTATTGTTTTGATAACATTTTTCTTTATAAAGTTTGCTTTAGGGGTTTTGCTTTAAAAAGCGATCAATAGTTTGTTAGTTTTAGAGGTTTTTACGATTCTCGTTTATATTATAAACGTTTTGATTGTTGTTATACTTTTTTATATTTTAAAGATTTTTGGGCTTATAATTATACTCGTTACAAAAGCGTTTATAATGTATATTAAAATCGTTTTTTGGATTGATATAATAATGTGTATTTTTTCTTTGGTGAAGGTTTTAATGATTTTTTTTAAAAAATCAACGAATATAATTATATACTTATAGCGGATTACCGTTTGTTGTTTGGCCTTTTGTAAAAGCCCGTTAACTCTTTGAAAGATTATCGATTATTGAAGTCTTTCGAATACGATAAAAAGAAACGATATGTTTTTAAATCTTTTTTCAATTCGATTTTGAAAAGGAATAAACGAGAGGAAGTTTTGTTGCCGTATATAATCGCTATCGACCACTCGCGATCCCCTCGCTGGTGTAATAAAGCCCGTTTCCGCTATAATGGCTTGAAAAAGCGCTTCGTATCTCTTTCGTACGTATATCTTATGTTATGCAGCGCTGTATCGTGATATATCGTCGTCGATTGATACACAGCGGTATAACATCTAACAGTTTGAAAGGATGATTATAAAGGATAGAAGAAGTATGATATCGATTAATATAAAAATAAATAAATAGAATAAAGAGAACAATTCAAATTCAAAGTTGATTAAATGTATTAATATTATTAAAATCGTTAATAATGATGTTCATTTCTTTAACAATGTTAATTCGATTTTATCCTTTACTTTTTGTTTAAATAACTTTATTCTAAAATATATCAACGTTGCTATTCAGTTTAAACCTACTACATTACAATTTGAACAATATATTAACAAAAACAAGATAGAAAAGGTCATTTCTATCTTAAAACAAAAACCCGAAGATATGGTTTCAAAATTTGTTGCTTTTATCTTTGCAAAAACTTAAGCGATTGGGTCTTTTGCTGTTAAGAGGGAAAAGCTATTAAAGCTACGCTCTTTACTTTTAACAGATTAATACAAGTACAAACTAGAAGTCTATGCTTTACATTAGACCAAAACAATTAAGTAGAATCCTTCTCAAAATTCTACTTCTTTTTTTCATAAAAATCTACCATTTCTATTCAATCCCTAGTTTGGCACTTTGTAATAGAGATTTCTATCATACAATTACATTAGGCTTATCGAGTAGAATCGACAAATCAAACCTATTTATTACAATTAATACAAGATTATGTATAAAGATCTTTATATAATACTAATCGATTATCAAAAAGGGATTAGTAGTTAATATAACGAATCGGGAATTGAAAAGCCAAACCGACTAAGCAAATCGATTTAAACCAAACGAGCTAATACTATACCAAAAGGTTTTAAAAAAAGAAACGGATCCAAACCTTAAGAAAAAACAGATTTGAATCAAAAAAGATATGGAGAACAATTAAGAAAACCCAGTAATTGATAGAGCTGGATTATTAGAGCTAATGAAACTGAGGACAAACCGAGGAAATAGTTTAAAGAAACAAAGAGAATATATTGAAGATAAAGAACAAAAAAACTTATTAAAACAAAGTGATATAGAAATATTGGATTATACAAAAACAAAAATGGATAAATCAAAAAAAATCCCAGTTTTAAAAAAATCATTTTTAAGATTAAACAAATCTCAAAACTCACAAATTATAATTGTAAAACAACGTTAAGAAATCGAAATATTACAAAAAAGAGAACGAAATCAAAAAGAAAGATTATTAACGATGAAAAAATAAATGATAATATTGTTAATAAATAAAAGCAAATTCTTTGCAAGAATAGAGATAAAAATTAACAAGGGAAAAAATATACCAATCGAACTTCGATTAATCAAACAATTGTCGAAAATTATTAAAAAACCAATAATAATACTAAAAGCATTAAATACAAACATTTCAACTAATAATAGTACAAATTGGAATAAACCAAAATCGAAGATATTCAATCTTTTCGAATCCGAAAAAAGGAATATCTGGATTTGGATTATAAAAATAAAGGATTATTTTATATTAAAAAAGGTTTATAATACAACAAACCAAACAATTATAACCCGGAATTATATCACGGGATTAATAAAGAAAAGAATTCAAATAATAAAATTGAATAACAATGTAATAATATTATCAAAATTCCGAAATTGGATTCTATTAAAAGATTAATTGTTTTCGGAATATGAATCTACAGATATAGAATTAAAAATAGATTTGAAAATAGTAAACGCTAAAATGAAAAAAAAATAATTGATTCAAGATTGGAATAATTATTTCGAATCATTTTTATAAAATATAATATAATATAACAAAAAAAAAGCAATAACTTTTAATTATAAAATGAAACTAATATAAACCATTCTAAAAAGAATATATATAGATCTTAATGAACAATTATCATCGAATTATAAAGAATTGAAGATCGCGACTCAAAATGCTGAGAATTTAATTAAAACAAAAACCAAGCTATTTTTCAAAGTTACTTTCGATAATAAAATATTACAAAGATCAATAACAAAGATAAGTATAATAAGTTCCTATACAATAAGCGATAACTCTGGTATTATTGCAAAAAGAATATATCATCTAGAAATTCCTTAAAAAAGATAAAAAAAAGTTTATATAAAGAAATTTTGTTTTCATTATAGAAACATTGATTATTGGATTAATAATTGTACAAAAAAACCAAAAGATTCAAAAAACGAGAATCCTCTTCGCCAATAAAAACAACGGAAAAAAAGGAAAAAAGCTTTCGCATTGTTAAAAAAGATTCAAAGAAAAATTAAGGTTTAACAAAGAACTTAAAGAATAACTCAACAAAAAATTATTTATAAATAGCAAAAACAAATATAATATTCCAAACAATAATAATTATATTTCAAACTATAAAGAATTGTAATATACATTTCGAAGTAATTATAGATTCAAAAGCAACAGCAAATTTTATTAATAAAGAAATATTAAGTTAAATATAATATATAAAAAAAAAGGGATTTTGCCTAGCAATAAAAAACGCAAACAGAAACATTATAAAACCAACTTCAAATTCAATGTTGAAGAAAATAAAAATGGATTACTTTTTAATATAAAAAGCAAATATTATTAAGTTTAAGGAGATGAAATTATCAATAGAAAAAATAATCTTAGAATTGCTATAACTTTGCAAATACAATCCAAAAATAAATTGAAGAATAAGAGATTTATTGAACAAAAACAAAGTAGAAAAATTATTATCAACTATAGATGCGATAAATTTTATAAACATAATATGGGCCGAAATAGAGATTAAAGAATTAAACAAAAATATATAAAAATTAAAATTCTTAGTATTAATAAATAATTAATCAAAAGAGCCAAAAGAATCATTAAAAACAATTTCAGAATAATATCAAAATTTCGCAGATATATTTAGTATAGAAGAATCAAAAAGATTGCCATTATATAAACCAAGATTAAACTACAAAATTGTATTAAGAGAAAGAACAATATTTCTATTTGAACCAATTTATAATTTATCGGAATATGAATTGAAAGTATTTCGAAAGTATATCGAAAAAATGATTTCGATTGGATTTATACAATCATCCAAATCAAAAGCAAAGGCACCAATCCTATTTATAAGTAAAAAAGAAACGATAGATTTAAAACTATATATTGATTTCCGTAGATTGAATAGAATTACAATTCCAAATAAATATCCAATCCTATTGATTTCAAAAATATTAAATAGATTAAAAAAAGCAATTATTTTTACAAAATTAGATTTGAAAAAAGTTTACAATTTGATACATATATATAAAGGATAAGAATGAATGATAATATTCAAAAATTGTTTCGAATCATTCGAATACTTAATGATATCATTCGGATTATACAACGCATTAGTAATGTTTTAAGTTTATATAAACAAATATCTAAAAGAGTTTATAGATAAGATTATTATCGTATATTTAAACAATATCTTAATTTATTCTATTAACAAAAACAAATATTTAACCTATATAAAACAAATATTAATAAAATTGAAAGAATAAAGATTATTCTATAAAATAAAAAAATGCCGCTTTAACATAAAAAAAATGGAATTTCTAAAGTATATTGTATCAAACAAAAGCATTTCTATGGATACAAAAAGAATAAAAACAATTACTAAATGGCTAATACCAAAAAACGTATGCGAAATCCAATCATTTTTGGGATTCTGCAATTTTTATAGATAGTTTATCGAAAAGTATAGCGATATAACATTACTAATTATATAACAAACAAAAGGAAATAAGAAATGGAGTTGGGATACAAAATGCAAAGCATTATTTTATAAATTGAAGCATTCTTTTACAATAGTACTATTGCTAGCCCATTTTAATACAATCCTATTTAGTTTTCTGGAAATAAACGTTTCGATTAAAACTATCTACAGAATTTTATTACAAAAACAAAAAAATATATATAAATATTTAATCGCTTTTTATTTAAGGAAACTTATCCCAATAGAAATCAATTATACTATATTTGATTAAAAGTTATTAGCAATAGTGGATTTAATCAAACATTGAAGACATTTTTTGGAAAAAGCTTAATACTAAATAACAATTATATTAGATTATAATAATTTGATCTATTTTGCGATATTAAGGATATTAATATAAAGATAAGCAAAATAAGCAATAATATTATCAATAATCGATTTTATGATTATTCACAAACCAAAGAAAAAGAATCTAGTAGATGACCCTTCTCGAAGAGTAGATTATCAGAGTAATAATTTAAAGCTGATACCATTATTAAAACTGTAAGAGCAAATATTGGATTTTTTTTTATTAATGGAGGGTTATAAGAATATTTTGTATAGGATAGTTAAATGGGTAAAGCTAATTTGCAAAAAAAGAAAAAAGTATGTTTTACAAGAAATAAAAGAAATGGATTAAGTGTATTATGATTTGGAAAAACCAAAAACATTATTAGTATTGTAATTACAATATTCTGAAGCTAAAGAGAAAACCCTAAAGCTACTATAGAACCAAAACAGATTATTGTTAAAGATTAGAAAAGTATAAAAGAACAACCCGGATTCAAAACAATAAGAGTGTACAATCCATAATGGAATATAATATTATAATAATACAAGACTTTTTGTATTACTAAATAAAAGATTACAAAAACTATTGTTATAAGAATTTTACAATTCATTAATAACAAGCTATTTCGGGCGAGCAACAATTATAGTATTAATAAAAAGAGTACTATATTGGCCTAGAATAGATGCGAATATAAAAAACTATGTGAGATCTTGTATAGCTTATCAAAAATACAAAAGTTTGTACAAAAAAAAAGCGGGAGAGTTAGTACCAATTCCAATACTAGATAGACTATAGAATGAAATATTATTGAATTTGATAATCGACCTTTTAGTATTTAAATCAAAAGCAAATTTTAATAATGGAATGGATAGAAAAAAAATATCATTATACCCAATATATAATATTATATTGATTATAACTTGCAGATTAACAAAAGAAAAAAAATTTATCCCTTATAAGAAAAATATAACAAATATATAATTTGTTTATTTATTTTTTCAAAAAATTTTCGCCAAGTATAGAATACCAAACTTAATAATTATAAATAAAACGGGATTATTTACAAACGCATTTTGAAAGGCGATAATAGTTTATTTTTGTACAACCAAGAAAATATCGATAGTATTTTATCCCCAAACAAATAAATCAATAAAGAAACTAAATTAATTACTAAAAAACTTTCTAAAGATATTCGTTAACTACAAACAAAACAATTGATCAGATTTGCTATATTTAACGAAATTCGCTTATAATTCAACCCCATTATCTATAACAAAGTTATCACTATTCGAAGCAAATGGGAAAACAATATTTGTATTTCAAATCAATTTAAGCGTTTAATATAAATCTAAGGATGCTATACAATTAACGAAAAGATTAAAAGCTTTGTATACAAACCTTATAGCAAATCTTACCCATTGCCAAAATATACAAACCAAATACTACAATTAAAAACATAAGGCGAAGATCTTGAAAATAAACGATAAAATATGATTATCATATAAAAACTTATCAACAAATAGAAACTCTTCGAAATTGGGATCAAAGAATTTAGAATTATTCAAAATATTAAAAAGAGTAGAGCTTTAAAGCTATTAATTGAAATTTCTAAAGAAATTCAAATATTATAACATTTTCCATATTAGCCTATTAAGCTTATATAGATTAATAATAAGAATAAACAGATCGGAAGATACAGAAAAACTATTAGGGGTAGAATTAATAAAAAATAAGATTTATAGAAAAGAAATCCCAAAATGGAAAATAAAGAAAATCCTAAATTCAAAAATAAAGGGTCAATAAAAAAAGCTGAAGTATTTAGTACAATAGAAAAGTTATTCGAAGGATAAGGATATATAACAAAAACCAAAAGATCTAGAAAATATATAAGAAATGATTAATGAATTTTATTAATTGCATCCATTCGCAATTAGAATATATAAAGAAGTATTAAACCAATAAAGCTAAAAATAACAAAACAAAAAACTGTAATATAAAATATCCTTTTAAGGAAACAACAACAATAAAAAGGAAAAAGAAAAATATTCAAAAGTTTTAAAAGGATCGAGACTATATATAAAATAAATTAATTATTCGAAGATTTGATTAAATCGCAATAAAAACATAGAATTATTTGTTAATTATTATCTTTGATTAAAAAGAAACAAAAGAAACATATTAATAGTATGAAAGATTAAATAACAACCAGGCAGATACGCAATAAGATCGCGATGATAGTTTATCTTTAAAAGAGTAGAAAAGAAACAGATAATTACAATAATTACTTTGCTTTAAAAAGATTTTAATAATATTAAAAAACAAAGTTGTTATAAAAAAAAAACAAAAATAAAAAAACAAAAATTATTAATAACTTCAATTTGCAGATTTTATCGTTAGAATAATAATACAATTTAACCCAAAAATAGTTTACTGAGATATATACTAAAGCGAAAAACAAATAGAAAAAATGTTAAAAATAACAAACCTAAAAGGTTTGGGATTAATCTTTCAAAAAGCAATGAAATCATTAAAAATAACCACACTATAGTTATTGATAGGAATTTAGAGAAATGTTAATTAAATAGCTTATACAATAGAATTGAATAACGCAAAACAATAAAGAACAATAGCAAAAATAATCCGAAGCAAGTTTAAAATACATTATCGATTTATATCAATAGATATGGAAAATGAGAATATGAGGAGGGTGATCGCAAAAGGTTATCGAACAAATTAATAGGATATGAAAGGCTTTATTAATGGAAATATTGAAGATCTAGAGTTCCAAAAATTAGCTTTATTCGAGTTATTAAACAATAAGAATTATAATATTACAAAGAAAAAATTTTATATTAATATAATAAAAATAAATACTTAAAAAATAAAACCTTTAATAAATATCTAAAATCAAATTGCGATAGAACAAAAAAGAGTAAAAAAAAAGAATTCGGAAAGCGAGGCGAAAATAAAATAGAATGGATTTGAGGATAAAGTAAAGAAACTAATAAAAAAGCAAAAATTAGTAAAGATTAAAGAAAATCAAAAACTAGTAAAGAAAAAAAGAAATTTATAGAAAATACTAAAAAAAGCATTAAACGAACAAATCGAATCAAATATATAAGAAAAATCCGAAAAAAAGGAATTCTTTTAACCAAACCTTTTCAATATAGAACTTCAAACTAGATTAAAGAATTAAATATAGGTTCGAAATATAAAATTCGATCGATATATATTAAGAAATAAAGAAAAGTTAATCTTTTATAATATAAAAAATTTATAAAAAAGCGTTAACGATTTATTAATATTAATAAAAGATTATAGCGATATAAATAAAAATAAGTTTTTAAACGAGATTTTTGTTAATTATTGGAATTTGGCGATAAAAGCCGGGGTTAAACCTAGGATTCCGAAAAAAGATACGAATTAAACAATAATAAAATGTAACGTATTTATTAAAGATTGTTATTCGATCGAAAAAAGAAAATTATTGGTTAAAAGCAATAAAAAGCCGGCAAAAATGGGATTCCCAAAGAAATCAATCTATTAAAAAGCAGGAGCGGATGTTTTCTTGAAAATACGATCAGGTACATTTAAACTAATAGTAAATTTCGCAAATCAATGTTTATAGTATAATCAAAACGATAATATTAAACTTATAGGAAATTAGATTTATACAAAATGGTTTTGAATAACTTTTTAAAATTACAATAAAAAATTACAAATCGAATGCAATTAAACAAATAAATTAATAATTGTTTGGTTAACAAAAACTTGCTTTTACAAATAGTATATAATACAATTATTAATGGTTTTCGATACATTAATCAATTATTATATACTACTAAAAAAGGAAAAATTCAAGCCATTAATATTAGTAAGAATCTGTAAATAAGTATTTGGATTGTTCATAGAATTAACAATAATAAATATAGTAGCAATAAATATATCGAAAGATATTATTTATATAAACGGATTGAACGCGAAAAGCAAATTATACTCAATCGAAAACGTAACGAATTATAATCTGGAAATAGGAAACTAATTGGAAATTCTTAAAATATTATTAAAGAAAGATAACAAGGATAATAACAATGGGAAGGATAAATAAGTACTGGAATAAGCGGCGGTTGAAAAGAAACCAGGGTAACTTGAAAATGAAAACAAATGAAAAACATATTTTTACAAAATCGTTAACAAAGTAAAGGGATGAAACCGGAATATTTAAAGATTTATAATAGGATATATAAAACAATTAGACATCGCCAAAACATCGAATACAAAGGGGGGGATAATGTTAAAAAGGAAGAGCTATTAAAGCTACGCTTTTTACTTTTAATAGATTAATATAAGTACAAACTAGAAGTCCATGCTTTATATTAAACCAAAATAATTAAATAGAATCCTTTTCGGGATTCTATTTCTCTTCTTCATAAAAATCTACTATTTCTACTCGATCTTTAGTTTGGCACTCCGTGACATTTGTATTCAATACTCCGAACTTTATAATAAGTGATACATCTTCGAATGGTTAAAGCTTTATAAGAATAAATTCGCTAATTATTATTAAGAAAATTGTCTTTAAAAAGTTAAAAAGAAAACTTGTTCTTTCGATTATAATTAATAGTTATAGCACAATTAAACAAGTTGAACATTTGATCTTTAGGATTAAAGTTTTTATTCTTATCAACTTTTTGTTTAAAATAATACCCAAACTTTGAAAGAAATGATTAACCAAAATTGATAATCTATCAAAACCCGAAGTATTAATACCAAAACTTTTCGAAATTGTTAATAATATATTATCTACTACTTTGGAATCCTATATTGTTATAGTTTAAAACCGAAAGTCTATTGAAGTACAAATCAATTATTGTAATACGTTTAAATACAACCCTTTAATACAAATAAATATAGTTTTTATTGCTTTGTTAAACTACCAAAAGAAAATATATAATCAAATTGTATACATTTCAAAGACAGATCGAAATCGTAAAAA
This sequence comes from Monilinia aucupariae, assembly GCA_002162555.1. Taxonomy (NCBI): domain Eukaryota; kingdom Fungi; phylum Ascomycota; class Leotiomycetes; order Helotiales; family Sclerotiniaceae; genus Monilinia; species Monilinia aucupariae. Next base: position 544,699 of record NGKF01000008.1, read on the forward strand.
GTTACCAATGGTTAAGATTCTGCTAAACAATCAAAATCCAATCAAAGCCATTCCTAATAATGACTTTATTATTAATATGATGAATAACAAACTATACATAACTTTAAACTTTTCAATAAGCCTGGTAAATATAAATATTGTAAACATCGACATAATCGAATCGAAACTTATAAGTATATATAGAAATATTAAAATCTTTCTCAATGGAATTATGAATATGGTTAGCATTTATATAATGAAAAATATTTGAAATAAGTTTTTATTAGGTATGCCGTGGTTTATTGCTGGCGAAGTTATATTTAATTACTAGTACGGTTTATAGTATATTGCAATTATCGATAACAACAATGAATATTGTGCAAATATTTGGTATGGTGGGCAAACATCGCAAATGGCTTACAATCGATATTTCTTCGATATTAATAAAAAAAACTAAATTCCGGTATATCCAATAGGCAATGTATCAATAATTTTATATTAAGTCCCTTTCGAGATGTAGAACTTTTGAAAAAGCAAATAGTATTTGATGAGTATTATAAATTGTTGAATCCAGAACTTCGTAAATAATTGAAAAAAGTATTAATCTATCTGAAACCAATCGAAAATCATATTCTACTTCCAGATCTGCAAAATTTATACACTAATAAACCAGAATATATTGAATATTTGGTTGTTTTCGGAAACAATAACAAGTTTATCTATAAATATCATTGAATTACTACACAACCTATATATCCAATGATTAAAGTATTAATAAAGGATTTTCGAAAAAATCTTCTATTTTCTATTAATACTCTGTACAAAAACAAGGTTAACAAAGTTCGACCATTCAATATTCCCACAAATATAAATGGAGAAAGTTCCGGAGGATTAATAGATTGATTTGAATGTTACAAGAAAATGTTTTTTTGTTAAAAATCTACTGGCAAATAGAAAAAATATTTGATATCAAGATTTAACAATGAGCTTGAAGGATATCAATTAACTTTTAAACATATAAAGGAAATTAAATATAGAGATATATTTATCGAATAAGAAAAAGATTTGTTATTATTGTATCTTTTGAATTGTAAAAATGCTTTAGCATTTGACTAGACTCACATTAACAAAGTGCAACCTAATGTCGCATTTCCCTAAAAGATTAATACAGTTTCGTATACAACATAGCAAGTAGTAGATTTCCTAATTCCAAAAGCTTTGATGTAAATAGTTTTTAAGATGCTTTAAGACCGTATTGTCGGAACACGTGAATAGGATCCTAACATATATCGGGCAATGCTGTAGGCATTGTACGATACATACAAGAAAGATATGAAATATTTGTTATACACTAAAAAAGTTTTCATTCTTTTTTCCATTTTGAACAAAGAAGCAAGAAATAAATTAATATACAATTTCTTTTATAATTAAATATACCTTTTTTTCTTTGTATAAAAAAAAAAGGATATACATTTTAATTCAATATAATACTTTTCATATTATACATTTTGTACTCAATATATACGTAGGTTTATAATGTAAACTCAATACTAATTAATGGTTGAAATTACATTTCAATTATAGAATAATTAGATATAATATTTAGAAGAGACAAAATTGAGAGATAGATAAAGGATATTTATTTAATATATATAATACTTTTATGCAAAGTGTTATCAAAAAACATTTTGTATTATCTTTAGAAATTATACTACAGATTAACATTTGCAAATAGATTTTGATCCAGGGTTTAAACAAATATTGTACGAATATATATTAATTACAATTTGTATAAATGCTTTAGGAAATCTTATTTGCGTTTATTATGTATTTCGATTAATCGACTTGTACAAAAAAGCTACACTGTTGATTTTATAAAACTTAAATCAATTGCAATCCATTACAATATTGCGATATTATATTTTTTATATTCAATAATATATTGTACAATATCGAAAAGTGAGGATAATCTTTCGATTTAGTAATTCAAGAACAATTTGTAAAAGTTAAAGTTAATATATACATTATAATATGAATTGTTAATTGTTAATATCAACGATATATTAAAATAGCATTTTGAGAAGAATTCCAAAAAGCTTTTATTGATTGAATTGTTGATTATTTTCGTATAGCAAATAAAACCTATCTAAAACTATATCGATTATATTTTATACAATATAAAATAAAAATAAATAAACTAATCGCTCAATATAAATTCTTTATTAGATTAGTTTAAACAATAATAAAGAATCCGAAAGTCGAATAGAACAATAAAATAGAACAAAAAAGAAACGAATATTAACAAATTAATTTTAAAGATTTTTTTATATTAAACGAAATAATAGACTCATTATATAACAGATTTTTGATGCAACTTAAGTTGAAACTATTTAATCAATAAAACTTGAACTAAAATACATTAAATCTTTAGCTTGAACAAATCAAACCCACAATTGAATACTTTGTATAATAGAAAATAAGCAATAGATATGTAATATTCGAAAACTATCAATATCTATTTATATAATCTATATTATATATATCGGATAAAAAGCGATTATTTTTATATTTCAATATAGACTATAGTATAACAATCTCAACAATTAGATTATATAATAATCAAAATTATATTACGCGAAAAAGAACATTATACAATATTGCCATAAATATCAAAGTTTTGTTCGATATAATGAAGATATATAGAAATGATAAGTAGAAATATAGAGAAAAGAAATATAATTTTTTAAATATGAAATTGCAGATCTTTTTCAATTGTTACATAAAGATTGGTTTTGTATAAGAAGAGTATTATTTAGTATTCTTTATTATATTGAAAGATCGAATATTAAGTTTTTACTTCGATAAAATATCAAAACGAAGTTTTGAATTCGATAATATGGTTACATTTATACAAATACATTTCGAAACAAAGGAACGCCGTCAAAAATATTTAACCGAATAGCAACTAACTACTTTAGTAAGCACTATACAAAAGTATTCAAAGAAATCTTTGTTAAAGAATTTGGAATAACTATTTATCGATTTGTATATATTACAACATAGTTTTGTTGATAACTATTAAACAGAAACAAGTTTGCAAAATCAAATCCTTAATATTTATCAAAATATATAAAAATGTTTTATAGCATTATTACAATTTGCTACTTTATATAAAGATCTTTATGTAAAGCTAAAAAGCACTATAGCATTTACTATACAAATACGGAATTTAATATCATCAACATATCTACAAAAAGATGAACAATATAAAAAAAAATCAAAATTTCAATAGTTTTAAACAAATTGTATATATAATAATAGAATAAACAAAGAAAAAGAAGGTTATTGTAGTTATTGTAAATAAACATTTAGCAAACGAATATTCTTCAAACGAAAAGATTTTTCTAATCGATTAAAACAATTATTTATAGATTCTTTCCGAGGCAAATTGTACAGAAAAAAACGAAGCGACAATAACAAAAGTTTTAAACGAACAAAAATATACTTTATCTATAACAAAAACGATTACTAAACTCGAAATCATTTATTGTATAAACAAAGAAAATCGTATAACCAATATATTTCAAAATATAATACAATCCACAAACAATTCGATTATTTTCAAATCGAACCCAAAGAATCGGATTTGGAGGAAATCGAACAATATAATTTGAAGTATAATAAAAAAAAGCTTTCAACAAAAAAAAATATAATCAACATATTCTTTACAAAGATTAAGAATATCAATAATATAAACATTATTATAATATTGAACAATAATGTATATCTCCATTCGCTTACCAAATCGAATAAATTATCTAAATCGTTTAACAATATTGAAAAGGTTTTTTCATTGAATAAAAGATACAATAAAAGTATTTTTCAAAGCATTATACTCAATACTAAAACATTAAAAGTTTCGATAACTAGAAAATTCCAGGTTGAAACTCTAATACATACAAATATTCTTATAAAGATCGATTATATAAAAGGTTTAAATCATCAAATAAGATTCGGAAAAGGATTTATACAATCCGAAAATATAATTATTGTCCCAATCCCAATTAACAAAATTAAATTTTTTATTATTCCTACTAATATACCATTTTTGCTTTGCATCAAGAATATAAACAATATAAAGATATATTTGAACAATATACAAAACGTTCTTATATAAAACAATACTTTAATCTCTATTATTCGGAAATAAGATTATTTATAGATACTATTGAAAAAGAAAGATTATACAATCTCCTATAATTATTTAATTAAAGCAAAATTGAAACAAGTTTATCAACGTTTTAAACATTTATTTATACAAAAATTAAAACAAATACTAAATCGTGTAAAGTATAATATGAACAATCAAATAATCGAAAAGTTGTATAAATATTGCAAGCATTATCAATTGTATACGAAATTATTTGATTGATTCAAATTTGTACTAAAAAATGATATTAAGTTCAATTATTTGGTAATTCTGGATATCTTTTATATTGAAAAAAAACTAGTTATCCATTTTGTAGACGAAACGATATTGTACAATATAATAATATTTTTAAAGAATATATCAATAAAGATTGTATAGAATATAATACAAAAATGCTGGATCGATATATATTTGGGTTCTTTAGATTATTTTATTTATAATATTAATACTAATTTTTCTTTAAAGAAGTTTCGATAAAATGCTTGAACGATATCAATCGAAATCAAAGAAATATCAATGAAAATATACTATAGCATTGGGAAAATCGAAAGATTTTATATTTTTATACAAAAAGTTTATAAGATCTTTATTAATAAATTAAAAAACAAAGGGATTGATAAAGAATTATTGTTATAAATAGCAATAAAAGTTGTAAACAATATAGCAAATCCCCAAAAGTTAATTTCTATATTGTTAGTATTCGATATTTACTCAAAAGTTACCTTGTACAATGCCTTTACTTTAAAAATAATTAAACAAGTCAAAATAGTTCAATCAACAATGAAACAGATTCGTAATCTTTAAGCTAAAAGAATAATACAAAAAGCGTTAATCAAGCGAAATGGATTAGATTCGTATAAAACCTTAAACTTCCCATTGCAATCACAAATTCGAATATGAAAAAAAAGAAAAGAATAAATAAAATCATATACATTATTAGCAATCAATAGTTATATATATATAATCAAGATACTAAACGGATTAATAGATTTTCGATATATTATTGTTAAACCATTTTATATTTCTTCGAACAAAAAAGCCGAAGGCAATAATAAACTATAAGAATAAAAGATTATTCTACAACTTTAACAAACAAAAACAACAATTTGAAAAGATTAATAAATTAAAATGCTTATTATAGAAATACTTGCTTTCGTATAAAATAACCAAGCTTTTATTGCAATCTATATAACAAAAAAGAAGCAAAGTAATTACAAATTAATAATTCAATTTTGTACAATTAAAGTCATTATAATAAATAAACAATTATTTGAAAAAGCCTAAACCAAAAAAATCGATTTATTAATTGCAAGGGATATATTCAAGTTTGTACAATACGATTTTAATATTTATATTGGTTATATTTTTAACTCCAAATTGGTAAATGAATTGAAAAGGAAAACCATAAATGTTTTATACAAAAAGTCTCAATTAATCATTCAAATGTACAACGATAATAACAAGTAAACTATTCTAATATAATCCCTAACAATCCAATGTTTAAGTTAACGATTTATTGTAACATTAGCCCCATCCTTGAGAAAAATAGAAATGAATCTATGGATCCGGGATATTACTTAAGTATACGTACAATCAAATACTATACTCAATTGTACAATTCTAATTAATTTGCTAAAAAAGCTTAAAGATAAATATAAACCTGATACAATTATGATCGTTAAGAAATCATTATACAATATACCGGAAGCTAACATTTATTAGTAAACAACTTATTGAAAACATTATCAAAAAAAATTGAATATAAACATTTTATTATATAATCTATATTTGCTAATATCTCGGAACACAAAATTTGATATTGTAAAGATACAAATCGATAATAGTTTGATTTTTACCTCAATCGAATTTATGCAAAAAGAAAATATAGAATTAAAGAAAGCTAAACTATTAACCAAACTAATCGAAAAGATCTTGAACATATTTTCTTTAATATTCAACAAATGTATTGTACAATAAAACAAAGAAAATATTATACTCGTTTAGAAAGCTTAAAGGAAAAAATTAAAGTTAATAAAGAAATCGATAGATCAAAATAATCGCTACCAGGAACAAAAAGCGAAAAGTGCATATATTACAACTATATACCAACCCAAAGCATCGTACGATATATCTATCGCTATTCAACATTAGTATCCTTTGAACAAAGAGATTAATATATTAAATAAACGTTTGAAATAACAAAAAAAAAATATTAATCGCGAACTACAATATATTCTTTTGGATTTGTTGAAAACGAAATTCTTTATTTTTGTTGATGGATTATTCGCTAATAATAAAGATTTGATCAATCAAATAAATTATATCATTGTATTAAGCAATGAATCTTTAATAAAATCAAATTCCTTCAAATTGAATAGCAACATTATCTATTATACTAATACAAAAAGCAAGCGAATAATAAAAAGTATATTGGCATTTGAAGTATATAATATAATGGTCGATATCGATATTGGCATTGCATTTCGTACAATAATGAATATAATTACAAAGCAACTTAATCTGTTTAATATACTCATTGTTGTATATATCGATTCTTACTTTTTGTACAAATGCTTGATTAAATTAAGAACAATTAAAAAGAAAAAGTTAATAATCGACATTATAGTTTTAAAGCAATTGTATAAACGAAAAAAGCTTATAAAAATCCGATGGATAAATAAGAATAATAATTCGACCGATACAATAACGAAAACGAATCCTAATAAATCCTTAAAAAAGCTTATAAACATTAACGAATTGGATATACAAATTAAAGAATAAATTAATTGTAAAAATCAATAAACAAAAACTATATGCTTTCGTATAAATTGTTTTTTTTTTGTTTTTTTAAATTTTCCTAGGATTTTTCTATTTTATTTTGTACTTTTTTTTTATATTCCTTTAATACATTAAGCGATCACAATATCATATATTATAATACATTACAAAATCCATTCAACATTTATTTATCATTTTATTTTTATATATTATCATTTATTTACACTTTTCTTGTATCGTACAACAAAAAGATAACTTTTATTTCATTTCATTTCATTTTATTTCATCCCATTTCATTTTATAAAAACAAAAAAAAAAATATCCAAAAACATTTTAAAATTCCTTCGAAAAATACATTATATAACAAAAGCTTATTCAATTACAAAAAGCTCATCCGCAAAACCAATACTTTTCTTTATTTCGCCATCACCAATTGTACAAACTATAATAGCCTTATTCTTATCATCATCGTTCAACAACTTTTGGAACCGATCCTTATCCACAATTTCCATTTTAATATTATTGAATAGTACAAAGCATTTTTTTCTATAATCGCGCCATTTGCAGTTTTTGTAAACATTACCAAAATAACTCATCGTTCTACAACACTTCGAAAACGGAGTGCATTTATAATGTTAACAAAGTATACAATATCTTTATACAACCATCCCAAAACATTGAATAAGGAAAATATTCATATACAATATATAGCGAATCAAAACTTGCTTAAAAGAAATACAATTAGGAACTGCTATATAATCAATATTAGAGAGCGCCAAGATTATACATTGAGCATCGTTATAAATCAAAAAACGCAAAACATCGCCGCTAATTAATAGTACGATATATAAATGATCGTTATTTATTCGATCGATAATAGTATCTCAAAAAGCTCGAACTTATTGGTATTAAGCAAAGTTAAAGGCTTTATTGTACAAAATATACATCAAAATTGAAATTCGGAATATAGATTTACTTGAAATTATACGATTTATATTTTGATCTCTTTTTATTATTTATACGATTGTTTTGTTTATCTTTGATTATTTTCGTATTATTCTTACAATTAGTTGAACTTTATACAAAACTAATATATTTTAATACAAAGAATAATTTACCATTTGGATTGAACAAAAAAATTGTAAAAAATAAAAAAAGAAAAAAAGAAAGAAGGATAATTCGAAAGATTATAAAGATGAAAAAAAGCAAAATGATAATTAAATAACAAAACAATAATGAATATTTATATTCCCGATATCAAGTTTCTTTGTACAATATAATTATTCTATATTATATAGTATCATATAATACACTTTATATAAAGAAAAAAAAAAGATTTAATATCAGAATACATAAATAGGATTTTAATATATATCAAACAATACTATAAGCATTGTATAATATATACAAAGAAGATATAAAATATTTGTTATACATTAGAAAAGTTTTCACCTCCTTTTCCATTTTGAATAAAAAAGCAAGAAATAAGTTAATGCACAATTTCCTCTATAGTTAGATATACTCTCTTTTTTTCGTACAAAGGAAAAAGAACATATATCTTAATTCAATACAATATTTTTCATACCATACATTTTGTGCTCAACACATACGTAGGCCTACAGTGTGAACCCAACACGTATTGATCAAAGAATATTTAAGTATTGCAAAGGGCTATATAGGAATCTATAGTTTTTGGTTAAGAAAAAGACCTTTAACATTTATAGAATTATTAATACTATTATTGAGTTGAACAAGATTACAGTTTGGAATGCCAATCTTTTATTTGATACAGATATTTTCACTGAAAATTTTGCGGGGTATATAATTATTTTTTTAATCAATTTTTTTTTTGGTTATGATCAAATTCTTTTAGCAAAAAAGAATAGGGATATAACTGTATTCCAAACTTCGTTTGGTTTATTGCGATAAACAACTTTTCCGTAAAAAACGATAAATTTGATGGTTCAATTTTGCAGGATTGTTCTGAAAATTTTAAACAATCTTTCGCTAATTATAATATTGCTTTTTCTAAATGATATTAGGATCAAAGGTTTATTGAATAATTACAATATAAAGGAAATCGAAAATAAAATTAAACGCTTTGTTTTTGAGTATATTTAGTCCATTGATAAAACGTTTAAACGATTAAAAAAAAACAAATTGTTTAATTGAAACTAAATCAAAATGGTATATAAATAGAATCCAGATTATTAATTACGTTTATAATATTGATAAGCAAACTTTTACAAATATAAAAATTTAGAAGATTATTGATTGGTTTATATTACTTAATAAATATAACATTTAGATATTTCTTAAAGTCTATATTTTCTTTCGGATCTAAATAAAGAATTTCGCCAAAAAAGCAGATCCTCTATATCGATTGTTAAAAAAAAATATAGAGTTTATTTGAACAAAGTTAAAGTAATTTGCTATGGATTTTTTAAAGTATACTTTAACCTACGCTTTTGCTCTTATACTTTTGCAATATAGTGATTCGAAGAAAATTGATGAAATTGTTTGTAGTGTTAACACTAATCTTGAAAAATGAAACGTTCATTTGGATCAAATGTTTAATAGAAAAAGAATAATGGTTCGTTTTGAAAGTAGAATATGAAATGTTGTTGAAAGAAACTATAATACAATTAAAAGAGAATGTTATAGTATTTTAAAAGTTTTCCAAAAATTTAGATTTGATCTTTATAGTATATATTTCATTTTCAAGATTGATATTAAAATTTTGATTGTATAACTCAATTGTATTGCTATTGATTTACTTGGAGCTTTGGTTACAAAATGAATCGTTTAGATTTGATTATTCGATTTTGAAGTTAGATATATCAAAGGAGCATTATATACTATTGTTGATAAACTATCAAAATAATCTCGAAGTTTTTTTAATCTTTTTGAAAATAAAATGAATATTAATGATTAGATTATTAAAGAGTTTAACAATGTTATAGTAATAAATGATTTGCGAAACTTTACGAATTTGTAAAGTATTGTATTGTACGATGGGTATTCGAAAGATAATTGGAAAATCGCTTTTTATTTGTTAACTTTATAAAAGCCAATAAGTATAACAATATTAGATTTTGGAAAGTTTAAAAAAAAAGCTTTGGGATTCAATGTATAGGATAGATATTTGTTTAAAAATAAATTAAAAAATGTGTTTCATCAATAAGTTATTGATAACAAAAATGAACGTTTGAAATTGATCTTTTATTTGCATAATGTATATAATCACAAAGGAATAAAAAGTATATTCAATAAAGTTTATTAATTATATTATTAAATAAATATATTTCAAAAAGTTAAAGCGTTTATCAAAACTTATTCTAATTGTTAATTTTGCAAATCAAATCTTAAGGAAAAGTTATTACATCCAATTTGAGTTAATATATATTAGGCCAAATATAGTTTAGATGTTATTTATATGTTTATTAATAATAGCTACAAATATTTGATGGTTTTGTATAATGATTTTTTTGAATAAATTGAAGCAAAACCTTTATATATTATTAATTCGAAGAATATTGCATTGTTTTTTTGAAATGTTGTTTATTGATATAGTATATTTGGAAAAGTCGTTATAGATAAAAAGCTTAAGAACAAAAATTATATAAAATATTTTGTAGCAAAGTATAGAATCAATAGGATCCAGATCTTAGTATACAATTCGAAAGTAAACAAAGTAATGGAATATGGATATTAGTTATTGGAGAATAGCTTAACCAAAGCAACAGAAAGAAAAGGAAAATGGCTTTAATATCTGGATATTATCTTGATAATTAATAAGGTTACTATTTATAAACTTATCAATCTTACTCTGTTCTATATAATTTATAGTTGGCATTCTGTTTTACTAATCGAGATTAAATACTATATATAAAAAATTCTAGATTGGGATATTGTAAAGATAAGATCCAATTTGTTGGTTGTTTGTATACGCCAATTTGAGATAAAGGATAAGGATATTCAAAAAGCTGTATTGCGCAAGAAGCGTTATTGATTCGATAGAAAAAAACGCTTTGATAAAGATTACAATATAATAGAAAAGAATATCAAATAAAGCGATATGATTTTATATAATGATTTATTAAACAAAATCAATATGTTAAGAAAGCGGAAACTTGTATATCGATGGTTTGGACTTTATTGAGTAGCAAAAGTAAATATAAACAAAAGTATTTATATCTTGAAAAAGCTGAATAAAACTCGTTTATATGGAATTTATACAAACAATAAATTTAAAAAGTTTATTCAATATAACAATATAATTATTTCAATAAAACCAAACAAAGTTAAAAATAACAATTTAAAGATTAAAGATTTTTTGAAAGTTTTAATTCTTTTGTTTGAGAAATTTATTAGATAAACTTTAAAGAATATAAATTAGTTAGCAAACGATAATTCGATATCTAGAAAAAGTTAATTACTTTGCCAACCTAATTTAGCTATCGAAATCCTTTTTTGCAGATTAGGATCTGTATAAACAAGATTTTGAACTTTTCAAATTTGATGTAAGGCTTCAACTTTAAAATCCAGCTTTATTAAGGATATCAAACTATATTATCGTCCGATAAGTTGATCAAATCTTTTATGTTGTTGTTCGATAGATTGATCAAATCTTCTATATTGTTATCCGATAGATTGATCAAATCTTTTATGTTATTATTCGATAGGTTAACCGAATCTTCGATATTGTTGTTTAATAGATTAGCAAATCCTTCAAAGTTATTATCCAATGCCATTTATAATCTATTATTTCATTTCAAATGAATAAATCATTTATCATCAAAAACAATATCATTCATTAGTAAATAAAGCAATTACTCTATTGACAAAATGATTTCCATTTCCTTCTATTTGTATCAAATCATTTATTTTCTTTTATTGATTGTTTATATCACATATTGCCCTTGTTTAATTTATTTTTTTGTTATATTAATACTTTCTTTTCCTTTTTATTTCAATCTTTTCCTTTAACAATAATAACCTTTTTCATATACTATACTTCGATTTTCATATTTTTTTGTATCACCAACTTTACAATTCTTTAATTTTGATATTAATTCTTTTACTTTTAAACAATTGTTTTTTCTATCAATTTATTGATTTTTCAACCTTTTTTGTACTTATAAATCTTATTTTCTTTATAAGATTTTCTACGCTTTTATATTAGATTTTCTATATCCTTTTGTCCTTTAATATTACAATTTTTTACTTTTTGTTATATCTTTTGTTTTTTATAATAAATAAACCAAGATTTTCGCTAATTGAGAAGATTAAGCGTAGTAAAGCTAATCAACGATTTGCAGTTTTTTTGATCATTATTAAAGCATAATATACGGAAAAATTTAATCACCCTTCGCAAATTCTGAAATAGTATAGAAACCAATTTGTTAAATTGCAATATGGTATATATATTTCCTTTAATCATTTTATACTAACTTTGCAATATAAGTTTAAAAAAGTTATAAATAAATCGATAATCGATATAATCCGGAATAAAGTATAGTTTGTTGTTAATATCTTTCAAAAAAATTATTTGAAGGATAATATAATTGTTATCAAAAAAATAAAGAATGCTTAATACAAATGTAAAAAATATTTAAGCAATATTATGAACTATTGAGCAAAATTTCCTATTAATAAACTTTTGGCTTTATTGTTTATCTTCAAATAAAGTTTTTGGTTTATTAAAAATCTATATACTATTGTTAAAACTTTTAGATTAATAAATATAATTGATAATATCAATAATAAACTAATACGCCGATTGTTAAAAGTATAAAAACGAAGACGTTGCATTAATTGGTAAGTTATACCTTTTAAGTTTAAAAAAGTTGTTCTGGTTGTATCAAAGAAAAAAGCTAAAATGGATTGAATTGATAAAAAAGCTAAAGATTTGGGCTTTCTTTATAATGAGTATAATCTATTGAATGCTAATAATAAACAATACCGATTGAAAACGCTTTTTTGATTTATACTTGTATTCAAGATTAAAAATATAGATTTAGATGTTTCTATTAAGTTGGCAAATCATAATATAATGGTTTGGGAATATTTAAGCATTAATATTCTAGCCAAAAAAGTTGATTGCAAAGCAAACTTGATAAACGCTATAATAGTTCATCATTGGATTTTTGCTAAATTTGACAATTATATTATTAAACATCAAAAAATCGATGAGTATGTTACCTTTAAAGTATGCAAATATCTTTTCGCAATTATTAACAACAATTTTGTATAATTTCAAGCTTTATCAAAAGAATACATCGCTAAACAAATCGATTGGCATTAAATGGTTGAATTGGTTGTTCGCTATCCGCCAAATATATGTTTATATTATATTTAACAATTAGCAAATGTTTTTAGCTTGGAAACTATCTATTACAAAATAAAGAAGTTAGATAATAGATTAGTGAAAGTTTATACAAAAAGAAATGTAATCAATAAAATACATATTTCTAGAAAGTTTTATAATTAGTTTAAGCTTTATATCATTGCGAAAAAAGCTCGATATTAATAAACTTTTGGTTTGTTAACTTTTCAAAAGCTTTTTTTTAATGTAATAAATCTTTTTATACATTTGAACATTTGTAGAGTATCATTGTTGATATATTTGCTTAGATTTCGACTTCGATATTAAACATTTTCAACAATTTGATTAAGAATAATATTTGAATTTTGATCAAAATGTATCAATACCATTATTATTGAAGAGAAAAGGATTATAGTTTTCTATATATAGTTTATTTTTTTCTAATGTAACAAATTATATGTGTTGATTTAGCTTTTTGATAAAGAGTAACTTTGTAAAGATTTGATAAAGAGTATTGTTTGTTAACAATTCCTTTTTTTATAATAGAGTATACTTCGATTAGAAATTTTAATCATTTGTTTATATATAGCAATGCTTTGGATATTTTTGGTTTAAAGAAAAAGTGTAATCTATATAATGCAATTATATCCTTTGTTTTTTATGACAATTATAAAGTCGAGTATTAAATCTGTTTTTTTTTCTGTTTTGGCAAAAAAAACTAATATTTTTTGGTTAACCAAATCAATTAAGGTTTTCTTTAAAGCTTTATTGTTTAATACTAAAGAATAGCAATTATTATTATCCAAAACTAACTTCAAGGATTACAAAATTATAAAAAAGAATATAGAGTTGAATTAAAAAGTTATTATAAATTTAGTAAATATATTAGCCTCGAAAGCAATTGTTAAAATTGATACAATTACTATAGGTATTAAGCTTTTATATATTTTTGTAGTTCTTTATATAATTGTAATATATAACGATAATGATCAACCTTTACCCTTTTTTAAAAATGGTATGTTATATCCAACAGTACTCAAATCATATTGTAATTTAATGTCAATCTTTAATGAGAATGTATCAAAGGGGAGAAGATTTGTAATATCTAACTTTCCAATAAATACTTGTATATTTTTTGCGCATTTTGTCGAATAAACATTTGTAGGAATTTTGTTTTGGGATAATATATTAATAAAAAAAAGCGCTTTGGAATTGTTATAGAAATCGAAAGAGCAATTCAATTTGTAATATAAAAAGTTAAAAAAGAATATTTTGATCCTTTTTGTATAAACTTTCAAAAAAATAAAGAAACAGAAAAAAATATATGGAAAACATTCATTTTTTGATTGTTTAGCGGTAGTTTATGTATTAAAACTAAGTATTAATCTTTTTATAAATAAGGAATTTATTGCTTTTTCCCATTTTACTTTTAATGGCCAGGAATCTAATTGTTTGTATTCCCCAAACCTTAGCATCTATAGTTCTTAAAACAGATCCTTTGGAAATGATAGAGATTTAGGATCTTTGAAGAAGAGACAATATATTAAAAAAAAAAAATTATTACAATGATTTACTTACAAACCAAGACCATCTCGCATGTTAAAAAAATTGTTTACTATGCAAGACAAATGATTGTAATCGAAATAATAAATTCGAAGTGCAATGGATTTGCAAAATAATACTTTGCGAATTTGTAAAGTATAGTAGTTGGTATTAGAGAATGTTGAATCGATGGATTTTGTTAAAGCATTTTGTTAGTATAACGGGATAGGTATATTGGTTTACTTATTAGTATACAAATTTGATTAAGTTTGTTTTCGTAGTTTTCTTTTGTTTTTTGTTTTTAGTTAATCGAAATCGATTAATAGATGAAATAGGGAGGAATATAAGATTGTAGAATAGCTTTAACCATTCGGATTTAATATTTTTATATAACCTCGCCTTTTATAAGAAGTATTTATACTTTTTTTATTCTATATCTTAGATTACTATATTATATTTTATTTATTAAGTTTTATCTTTTTTATTATTCTTTTTTTTGATTATATATATGTCCATTATAATCTAAACTATTTATTTTGATTATCTTTTTCTTCTTTATTATTCATGATTGTTCTAATTGACTCTAACCTTTACTCCCTTTTTATTATGTTGCTTTCTTTCAGAAAACCATTCTTTTTGTTGTTTTTGATTGTTGTTTTCATCCTTCATTTTCTTTCTATTACAGAGGATAGTTACGAATATATAAGAGAATATCTGTAAGGGATAAAAGTATAGATATAAAACAGTGATTGTATTTGTTGGGTTCATACTGTAGGCCTACAATTGTATTGAGCACAAAATGTATAGTATGAAAAGTATTATATTGAATTAAGATATGTATTCTCTTTCCTTCGTATAAAAGAAAAAGGGTATTATAAGACTACAGAATGGCTCCGACCATTTGGACCTAATATCTTTATATAACCTCGCCTTTCATAAAGAGTATTTATACTCCTTTTATATTATATTTTAGATTATTATATTATGTTTTGTTTATTAAGTTTTATCTCTCCTATCATTTCCTTTTTTGATTATATATATATTCATTATAATTTAGATTATCCATTTTGATTATCTTTCCCTCCTTCATTATCCATGATTAATTTAATTGATCCTAATTTTTATTTCTTTTTTGTTATATTATTCTTTTTCAGAAGGCCATTCTTTTTGTTGTTTTTGATTATTATTTCCATTCTTCATTTTTTTCTTTTTTACATTAATGATTTACGCAAGAACAAAGGTTTATTCAAAATTAATTATTTATAAAAGCAATATACAACCTTAAGTTTCTTTCGGTATACCAAAGTATTTCATAAAGAATTCAAAGTATCGGAAAAGTTAACAAAGAAACTACGAATAATAAGGATATAGAATTGTATCCTTCAATAGAAATAAAAAAGAAGCAAAAACAACAGAATGGATTATACCTCGAAAAGAGAGAACCCAAATCGTAGGCAATTATATTCTCGTCCAATATCGACCACTTAAATATAACAACAATAGAGATAAGATTTGACAACGTTTGTATTACAAATCGAACAACAATGCGAAATGATTATAAAACTAATAATTATTACTAAAAGCAATAGTTTTCTTTATTCGACGATTTGGTTTATAAGTTGTATATTAAACCTACTTTACAATTCACAACCCGAAAAATTCAATATACATTGTTTATATAGCCTTTGTTGCTGATGTTGAAAAGCTTTTGAATAGTTTTGCATTTTTAAATTCGCTGTTTAAAAGTCAAATTGGAGAAGAAAGAATACAATTTGCCGGAACTTTAAATAACCATTAAATTGGTTTGGTTATGTTTTGATTCGATTAAATATTTGTGATTAGAATATTAAGGATTAATATATAAGGTAAATGAACTTTGTAGGATAATAGGCAATAGTGAATTTCGGCGCAATTGTAAAAATTTTATTTTAGATTTGAATATAATAAATACTAAGCTTTTGGGAAGGATTTAAGTATATTTTGATTGTTTACTTAATTGATCTAGTATTGTTTTGATTAACTTGTATAAACCAAATTGCAATCGATATATTACACTTCAATATTGATAAATACACACAACAATATTTTGCAAATTTGTAAAATATCAATATCAAAATAAACGGGGATTTTATTGCTATCAAAATCCTTTATTTATTATTAAAGATTTGTTTTCCCTTTGTTTATATTATTCTTATCACTCTTTTATTATTTTATTTACATTATCGAAAAATTTACATTTCAATTATACTACATTTACATTTTACACAATTCAATTGTTCAAGTTACAATACTTCGTTGATCAACTATATCTTCCAAATCTACCAATGATCCCAGCGTATTTGCGTTTAATATAATGATCTTTAAAAATCCTAAAATCGAAAAGATTAATGAGTCTATCAATAACAAGCAATCT
The DNA here is from genome assembly GCA_002162555.1 of Monilinia aucupariae. Classification (NCBI taxonomy): domain Eukaryota; kingdom Fungi; phylum Ascomycota; class Leotiomycetes; order Helotiales; family Sclerotiniaceae; genus Monilinia; species Monilinia aucupariae. Next base: position 561,949 of record NGKF01000008.1, read on the forward strand.
AGCCTCTTTGGCAAACCAAAGCTTTGTAGAAACAAACGTTATAATATCAAAAGCAAACAATCTGCGAAAACAAAGCCTAAAATCATTATTCCTTTTAAAATCAAATCCAATTTTGAGGAAGACTTTAAGCAAAATAAAAATATCCTTATACTTAACAAAAATGATATTAAAAAGTTTATTAAAGCTTTTGTAAAATTCAACAAAAGAAGTTTACTATTCGCAGAAAAAAAAGGAATACTATGGTTTAATAATACCAATACAACAAAATAATATAAAACCATAAAAGATCTCAAACGAAAATATAGTATGATTAAAGAAAAATTCTATTATCGAATTTTTAAGTAAATAAAGTATAATTTTCGATTTAATGTAAAAGTTATGAATAAATACAAATCATTTGGTTGAAATTGAAAAAAAATCTTCAAACTTACTTTTCTAACGGAGTATATTGTATAAAACACCTTTTAATTGAAATACAATCAAAACTATTTGTAAGCTTTGGCGTTTAAATACAATGCAAAAAAAAAGCATAATCCTAAAGATATGTTAATCTATGGCTAAAGCTATAATTTTATTATAATTTGGTTTATAGTGGAGAAAAAGATTACTATTAAAACCGTCGTTTTTTTGTTTTTGGAAAACTTAAGTATTCGATTAAAATTGAAGTTCGCTAATAAAACTAATAATTTATTAAAGGAACGTTATATTTTGACTTAGATCCCGATCTATATAATTTATATAAAGTATACAAATCTATTAAATTATAATAAGGATTTTAAAAAGAAAGCTTGGTTGAAAAAGATTAATACTAAAATAATTGATACCACTATAAAAATTGTGGAAAAGCCTAAAAAGAAAAAGTCTACATTTTCCAAAGATTATAATAATGAAATAAATTTGTTAATCAAGGTATTCGAAATATTTGTTACTAAAAATATTGTATCCCCAATTAAACCTGTTATTGCAAAAAAGTCTATAGCTTTTTCCAGTTTTGTTAAAATTTTTAATAATAATGAAACAATAAAAATTAATGCAGTTTATAACAAATCTTGCTTTTATTATTAAAATGTATAACTTAAAAACAAAAACCATACCATAAAGAAAAATTGTTTAGTTTTCAAAAAGCATTATATAAAAAAATAGATCATTTTCGATAGATTCGATGTTATATGTTAAAGGAAAAATCAGTATTAAACAAAACCATTTCAAATCTTTTATAATAAGAATATGGGTTTTTTAGCATATTTTGTATCGGCCAATATAAAGATAAATAAATGAAACAAAAAGGATAATTCAAATTCAAAATCAATTAAACGTATTAACATTATTAAGATTGTTGATAATGGTGTTTATTTCTTTAACAATATCAACTCGATTTCATTCTTTACTTCTCGCTTAAATGGCTTTATCCTGAAATATATTAATATTATTATTTAGCTTAAACCTGTTATATTACAATTTGAACAATACATTAGCAAAAACAAAGCAAAAAAGATTATTTCTATCTTAAAGCGAAAACCCGAAGATATGATTTCAAAATTTGCTATTTTTACCTTTACAAAAGTTTAAGCGATTAAATTTTCTCTATTCAATACTCTGGATTCTATAATAAATGATATATTTTTGAGTAATTAAAACTCTACAAAAATAAATTCGCTGATCGTTATTGAAAAAATTATTTTTAAAAAGTTAAAAAGAAAATTTATTTTTTCAATCATAATTAATAGTTATGGTATAATTGAGCAAATTAAATATTTGATTTTTGGGATTGAAATTTTTATTTTTATCGGTTTTCTGTTTAAAACAATATTTAAACTTTGAAAGAGATGGTTAACTAAGATTAATAATTTATCAAAACCCAAAATATTAATATTAGAACTTTTCGAAATTATTAACAATATATTATCTGCCATTTTGAAATCCTATACTACTATAGTTTAAAACCGAAAATCTATTAAAATATAAATCAATTATTATAATACATTTGAATACAACCCCCTGATACAGGTAAATACAGTTTTTATTGCTTTGCTAAACTATTAAAGGGAGGTGTATAATCAAATTGCATATATTTTGAAAATAGATTAGGATTGTAAAAAACTATTAATAGTTAAAATTTTATTAAATAACCAAGGCCCAATTAAAGCTATCCTCAACAATGATTTTACCATTAATATAATGAATAATAAACTATATATAGCATTAAATCTTTTAATAAGCCTAATAAATATAAATATTGTTGGTATCGATACAATCGAATCGAAATTCATAAATATATACAGAAATATCAAAGTTTTTCTTAATGGAATCATAAATATAATTAATATCTATATAATGAAAAATATTCGAAACAAATTTTTATTAAATATACTATGGTTTATTACCAACGAAATCATATTTAATTATTAGTACGATTTATAGTACATTGCGATTATCGATAACGATAATAAACATTGTATAAATATTTGATATGGCGGTTAAATATTATAAGTAATCTACAATAAATATTTCTCCGATGTTAATAAAGAAAACTAAATTCCGGTATATTCAACAAATAATATATTAGTAATCTTGTATTAAATCCCCTTCAAAAAATAAAATTTTTGGAAAAGCAAATAGTATTTAACAAATATTACAAATTGTTAAACTTAGAATTTTGTAAATAGTTGAAAAAAATATTAATTTATCTAAAACTAATCAAAGATTATATTCTATTTCTAGATCCGCAAAATTTATATACTAATAAACTAAAATATATTGGATATTTAATTACCTTCGAAAACAATAATAAACTTACTTATAAGTATTATCAAATCATTATATAACCTGTATATCCAATAATTAAAGTATTGGTAAAAGATTTTCAAAAAAATCTTTTATTTCCTATCAATACTCTGTACAAAAACAAAACCAACAAAATTCGATTATTCAATGTTCCTATAAATATAAATGAAAAAGGTTCCAAAGGATTAGTAAATTAGCTTGAACGTTATAGGAAAATGTTTTTTTATTAAAAACCTATTGGTAGATGAAAAAAGTATTTGATATTAAGATTTAATAATGAGCTTGAAAAATATCGATTGATTTTTAAATGTATAAAGAAAATTAAATATGGAGATATATTTATTGAACAAAAAAGAGATCTATTATTATTGTATCTTTTGAATTGCAAAAGTGCTTTAATATTTGATTGAACTCATATTAGCAAAATACAATTTAAAATTGCGCTTTCTCAAAAGATTAATACAATTTCGTATATAATATAATAAACAATAGATTTCCCGATTTCAAAAGCTTTGATATAAACAATCTTTAAAATGTTTCAAGATTGTATTAATTAAAGAATATTTGAATATTGCAAAAGGCTATATAAAAACCTATAGTTTTTAGTTAAGAAAAAAACCCCTGGTATTTACAAAATTATCAATACTATTGTTAAATTGAACAAGATTACAATCCAGAATATCAATCTTTTATTTAATATAGATACTTTCGTTGAAAATTTTGCGGAATATATAATTACTTTTTTAATCGATTTTTTTTTTGATTATAATTAAGTTTCTTTAACAAAAGAGAATAGGGATATAATTATATTCTAAACTCCGCTTAATTTGTTGTAATAAATAACTTTTTCATAAAAAACAACAAATTTGGTGGTTTAGTTTTGCAAAATTATTTTGAAAATCTTAAACAATCTTTTATCAATTATAGTATTACTTTTTTTAAATGATATTAGAATTAAAGGTTTATTAAATAATTATAATATAAAGAAAGTTGAAGATAGAGTTAAACGTTTTGTTCTCGAGTATATTCAATTTATTAACAAAACATTTGAATAATTAGAAAAAGCGGGTTATTTAATTAGAGTTAAATCAGAATAGTGTATAAATAAAATCCAGATTGTTGGTTACGTTTATAACGTTAATAAACAAACTTCTACAAATGTAAAAATTCAGAAGATTATTAATTGGTTTATATTATTCAATAAGTATAATATTTGGATGTTTTTTAAAATCTATATTTTTTTTCGGATTTGGATAAAGAATTTCGCCAAAAAAGTAGATCTTTTTATCACGGAGGATAGCTACGAATATATAATGAAGTGATATCAAGAAGGGATAAAAGTATAGGTATAAAACAATAATTGTATTGTTCTTTATCCCTATAATACAAGATCCATCCGTTTCTAATATACCTATATTCACATAATTCCATATAATTATCATCTGACTTTGAGATCTTAAGGATCTACAGTATGATGATTTATAATATTATAGATCTACAATATAATAATTTCTAATATTATAATATACTAATAGTTATAGGTTTAAATGATCCTAAAAGAAACTAGTATACTAATTGAGAAAATCCAATACTACATTAGTATAATAACGCATAAAACGTTTATACTAACTTTGGAAAATTTGTTTAATTAGTAGTATACCAAGTTTATAACGCTTCGAAACTTCCTAGCTCCAATTAATCGAAAAGTAAATAAAATGCTTATACACCTACTCCCGGAAAATCTAAAGCCTACATAAAATTATAATATTTTACAAACACATAATTATTATGTGTCTTATACTTTTAGCGTGATATACCCTTTAGATTATGTGCGTAATATATAATCTATCTACAAAGTAAACAAAATAAATGAATCTACAACTCCGCACTATTCGCGTAATCTTTTGTTAATGTAAACAAACAAACGAAAACTAATTTAATAACATATATACAATTTCCCCACGAGTAATTGTATAAATAAATAATTCCATATGATTTTATGAATGTCTGGATCGCTGATTCTATAAATAGTAACGACCATAATTAAAGACATTCACTATGTGTTTGTTGTATTTAATCGTTTTGTAGCGTATTATTGTTTTGTTATAATTTCTATTGCATGAGTATTTAATCATAACTTTGATCCCTTAATCCTTTGATTCTTTAAGAACAAGTATTAACAGCAGCAACAACAACAACAATTACAATAATATCAACAATATCAACAATATCAATATACCTCGCCATACTCGCTTTTCCCAAACCAGGAATTTTTCCCATACTCGGGAAGCACTAATCGCCTCCCGTCGCTATATCGCTCCTCCTCCTTCTTCTTCTCCTTCTGCTTCTACTTCTCTTTTTTTTTCTACTTTTCCTTTTCCTTTTGCTTCTTTTTCTTTTTCGAATCCTTTTAAATCATTCTCGAAATACCTTCGTTGTATCCTTATTCTCCCTTCCCATCGCTTTTATCACCGCTCTTTGTTTCTTCGTTTTCCCTTTTCCTACTCCTCCAATTCCCTCCCCTCCCATCCCTCCCGAACCGGTTCTGGCGAAGGTAACAACAAGGATAAGGATAAGAATCAAAGTGAGGATAAAGATAAAAATTCCTTGCTCCATCGAAAAGTAAATACTATAATCACTTTAGCAGTACATCATTTACATTTCATAGAATTTTGATAAAAACCTTGGTTTTAACTTTACAAAAATTGAACATAGTAATAAATCGGGCAATAAAAGGTCTAAAATGAAATCTTCCATTTCTATTACTCTTCCCACAACAGCTTCCCATACCTTTACCAAAAAGATTCGGTTTAAAAAGCCAAAAAATCCCTATCCATATGTGTAATATATAAAATCGCTAATCGTTAAGCAAAAAAATGGGATTTGCTATAAAAACACAGATTCCTAAAAAGTTTGGTATTATTAATACTTTACGTATATATATCGGCCTTTGCCAATGCATTTGTATATAATAGCGAATGATTTCTTAGCTACAAAGGCTAGTAACAACGAAAAAGTATAATACTCTTTTTTCGCTTTATATTATAATTGCTAACCATATAACTATAAAAGATAAAGCATTTCCGGGCTGTTTTTCGGAGTATCCTGAAGTACATCAATCCTTAAATAACTTCGGAATCGGCATAAAGTATATCTACGCTAAAAGCGAATACTTCTGGAAACGGGTATACTTCGAAGAATTACTTTACAACAACAAAAATAAAAAAAAAAAGAAAGGAAAGAAAGATAAGTAATGGTAATAATAAAAAGGTTACTTAAAGGTAAGCTTTTTTGGGGTAGGGGTAAAGAATGGGGGTTGAGGTAGTGGGGTATAGAGGAAGTACTATAATAATATTAATTCTATTTAAATACTACGTAATTATCGATTATTCGATAACCTCTATAATTCGATCCTTAGCATCTTGCATATTGATTAGTTTAACAAAATGTTTAAACTTTTGTTTAGTAAGATTCTTAATAAACCTATTTGTCGGTATATCGATAATTAGTAAATACATGATTAGGAATTGCTTATTAATGTATTTTTAATAAAGCTATATATTCTGAATATTCATATATTTAAATTTAATAGAGATTCTTTTATTCTTTTTAATTATTAATCGAATCGTTTGAATATTATTGCAAAAAATATTAACAAGCTTTTTTATTAATATTCGGATCTTCTTTAAAAGCCGCAATATTGTTATTGTTTTTTTAATCGATCTTTCTATACCTAAAAGTTTTGCTTTTATAATCGAAATAGTAATTGTATTTTGTCTTATAGCTTTCTATACAATAACATCGCTATACAATATGATCATATAGTTTTAAAAGAATTTTCGAGTAATCATATTATTTACAAAGAAAACATTTAAAAAGGTTATCATTTAAGGTATATAATTATCCTTATAGCAAATAAAGAAATATCAAAATCCGTATAAATATACGATATAATGATTTGCTATTATAAAATAATCCTTTGAAAGGTTAATGCTATATTTGTTTAATTTGAAAAAAAAAAATATTGAATCGGCCTTAATTGTTATAACCGAATATAAGATTGATTCAACTTTTTCTTGATATTTCTTTACTTTAAAGAAAAAAACTATATTCTTATTTTTTTCGAATATTATAATTGGAAGTGATGTAGCTACTCTTCCCTTTGTAAAACCAAATTTACAAGCGATTTTGTTGATATAGATGTTATATATTAACCACAATTTTTTAAATTATTGATCTTTAATAATTCGAATCCTTAGAAATCATTAAATATCGCTAAGATCTTTAAGTTTATATTTAGTTTTGATTTCATTCACTATTTAATTTTTTTAATGTTCATACTTTTTGTAATAGATTATTTGGATATTATTAATAAAGAATAAAATAAATACATAGAAATCAAAAAACATAAAAATGCAAGGCTTTTTTTTATATTTTATCATTTTCAGATTGATAAGTATACTTATAAACTTTTTATACCAAAATGCAAAAGAGTTTTTTAAGTTATACAGCGTACAATCGAGAGTAATGGATTTATTAGATACTTTATATCCATCTGGTATATAGCATATCACAAAATTCCCAATAGGATTTTGAGATACATTAACAAAAGCATTTACAATATCGTATTGCTTTGTTTCAAAATCATTTTTTACTATCATTGTCATTATTATACGAAAGGACTATACGGCAAGTATAATTATATAAATCAATTCGATTGTTGTTATATTCTAAAGATCTCTTTTAATTATTAATCGTAATCTGCAGCGATTGATATAGTCGTTTTGATCATTCTTATAAATAAATACCTATTGAAGTAGAATAAACTTTGATTTAATTGATATTGTTTCAATTTTTTGTTAAATGCCCCGATTTTGTAATGCTTTAATCTTGCGGTCATAATTTATTTTGAACTAATGTTCAAATATATAAATTCTAAGATTATGGAAGAACCTTAATGATAATGGTACTGTTAATTTTAATATTCATAAAAGATTCGTAATTTTGAGTTGAATCAAAAGCATAATTGTTAGTTTATATTTTATTACGGTAATTATTATGTTATATATAATAATAAACTTACCATTTTGTTTATTTAGCTTATTCTTTTGCTTATTAGGCTAAAAAGTGTTATGGAAATCATTTAATTATTGAAGTTCATTTTTAAATCTGTATGATTAAGCAATTACGATACCAATGAAGATATTAGTTTTATAGTGACCATTTGCCTATTGACGCAAACGATTTAAACGTTTAATATAATTTGTTGTTTAATGCTTTGTATAATCAGGGACTATATCAACGTTGTTAAACATATCGAATTTAATGTACTCCTGAATATTGATATTAAGCCTAGGAATCTTTATCTACAAAGTATATAGCTGTTTAGTAGCTTTGTTAGATATAAATAGCAAAGAAAATCTTTTAAATATATTTCTCTCTATAAAAAACAATATTGTATCTCCCTCCTCATTATTAAGAATCGAGTGATCATTCGATTTACTGTTTTCGAGAATATTATTTAACACTGATATTAATGGTTTTGATGAAATCATTGATTCTCCATAACCAAAATCTATACAAACTTTTCGTAAATTAATTATTTCAAACAAGCTTTTATTTTTTATTGTAAATACAATCAATAAAGATTTTGGTTTACTAAGAATTGGTATTGATTTATTGATTCTCATAACTATATCGGGATTTAACAAAGTATTATATTTATTATCATGAATTAAAATAAATGGCGAAGATTCTATCACTAGATTCTTTTGATCTTTCTAATCTTTAATTACCCTCGAGGTCGAAAACTTAAAGCGTTTTTTATGATTAAAATCAGGAATACATACAATTTCAAATTTTCTTTGTATAAATCCTCCGGTAAATTCATTATCCACATTTTCTAAAATAATACTATCCGGCGATTCCATTTGCTGAATATCCAGTTCAACAATTAAATCCTTAATTATTTAAACTAATATAGCGTTAACAATCTCGTTACAAAAATTGTTTCTATAAACAAATCTTTTATCGAATCTAACATTTTGTATAATAATAACTTTATTAAGTATAAGGATTCAAATACAGAAAATTATTGTAATAAGAATATATTTGATCAAATATTTAATATATACTTACGGGTTAATTTTATACCATTTTATTTTAATCCTAACTTTTCTTTTCTTATCCAAAGGGTATATATAGTAATTATATTTATATATTGCACTCCAATCGAGATAAAGATTGTCAATAATCTTTTGTAATAACGATGGTAAATACCATTTGTAGTATTGCTTAAACCAAGAATTAATTATTTCGTTAAAGCACTTCCAACCCTTTGCTTTCAATAAACTAATATTATATAGGTATATAACAGCAAAAACGGCTTTTATTTACATCTTATCCAGCAATCTAATTGAAATGCGTATTTTAATCTATTTAATAATGATTTCTTATTCTACGCGTTCCGCTCCTTCGTTAAGTTCATGTGTAAAGGAAAGGGAAAGTTCAAATTCTATACCTTTTTCGAAAATTTATCTCTTAAACACAATATTACCTTTAATCCCTATTACAGATATATTATTGTCTTGCTTAATCACCACAATATAAAAACCATACTTGTGGTAAACCTATACAACGAAATTCTTTAAAACTTCAAAAACTTTGTTATACGTTTTTTGGATTAATACAAAAATAAAGATTTTTTTATTATACATGTCCTTGATTACTAGCAATTATAATACTCCGTTATAAACATAGGGAAAATCGAACAAATTCCATTAAACCTTATAAAAAGGTTTAGATGATTAATAATCACTAAATAAACGTGAAACAACTTGTTTAGTGTATATACATGAATAATCGATATATTCCATTTGAGTGATTCTTTTGATCTGTACTTCTTTAGTCATTCTAACTAGATATTTCAATGTTTTTTTGCTAAGATGCTTTAATCTTTTATACTACAAGTTGCTTAATTCTAACTAAAGTTTTATTATTTTGTATGATCGAAGGAAATGCTTATTAATCTTTTGGTTTTTGATAAATATTATAATATTTATACTTATAGGAAGATTAGATTTATTAGAATAGTTGAAATAAGCGTTATATTCTAAAAAGATAAAGTTATACTTTTTAATACATTAAACGATAATAGTACTATTAACCCGATCGCCGATCCTAACAATAACATCAAATTCATCAAACCAAATACTTTTGTTACGAAATAGGGTTTCGGATACAAGATTAGTATAAAAATCAGGAATAAATGCAATATTAGTTAGCGTAAGATCTATATTATTTAACAAAATTCCTTTAATTACTCTTTTGTTATAATCAACTATTGGCAAGCTTAATGATTCTATCTTAATGTAATCCGAGATATCGTTAGGAATGTATTTTCCGCTTACTAAAAGGCTAGTGTTGTTAATAATATATATAGTATTACAATTATCCAACAAGGTACAATTTGTTAGTATATATATAAAAATAATTATTGGTGTAGCAAAAGCGTTAATATATTCGTTCGGGTTGATAGTGTAAAAGATAGTGTTGTGGAGATTCTTTTTTTGTAAAGATTTATAAGGTTGATTGGCTTGAGCATTGGTAATTCAACCCTTTTTGGATAGGATACTTCGAAGATTGTTGAATCTTTTTTTTTTTATACGTTTATTGATCTCTTTAATTTGCTTTTTACTAATAATCCGAGTGGGTTATTCAACGCATTTACCGGTAAAAGCTAGTTTAATAGTTCAATACTTTTTTGGCTTAAAACGATGATTATATCCAATTGGTTGATTATCTTTACAGGGATAGTGTTGAGTGGCGTTTTTGGCTTTTTTAAAACCGGTGATTTGTTGGGGTGCAGGTTCAGGGATAGAGAAGGATCTTTTTGGCAAGGGGTTACAGGTTATACAATCTGTATGATCGACAAAAAGATTATTATATTGTTCTAAAGTAGTAGTATGGTATTCTTTCTTATCTTCAATGTTTAAAGTAATTAATTATTATTCCGATCAATTAAGCGCAAGTTTGTTTAATGATTTCAGGAACTATTCATATCCACAGATTCTTTGGATCTTCAAAAGATTATAGATTGAAGTTTGGGCATAAAAAGATTCTTACTTTTTATACTATTTTACCGGATCTACTTTATTAATGCAAGCATTGTTTAAATGATTGATGTACTTAGTTTAAATGGTTCTTAAAATTGTTGAATCGGTAAAAGCAATTTTCATTCGTAATTGAACAATGATTTGTTTTAAGGTTCGGTTTTACGTAGCTTTTTGGAAGATTTTCAAAGCGTAGGATAAATCGATGGTTGATATGATCCAATCGAATATATAATGGAAATTGCCATGATTTTGGTTGTATTTACTTTTCTGAGTCTTGTAAATCTTCTTCATAAACAAATAGGTTGATAAGAGATCTTCGATTGTTGCAGGGATAGGATCCGCAAGGAGTTCGGGTTTAGGTATTTCATTTATTTCGATGTTAGGATTAGTGTGTTAATTATAGGCTTCCAAATCCATTGTATATTTATGTTGATGTTTACGATCTTTTTTAAAAATCATATGATGTATATTAGAAGCTTAAAATGGTTTTATGCTCAATCAATTACGAAATAGGGGATTGGAAGAATCGGGGGAATCTGAGTCTATATTGTTCCAGATATATTTAAAGCAATTAACATTCTTGAGGAATAGGTATTAGAGGGACCAATTTGTTTGGTTGTTTAGAGTGATTTTTGATATGATGAAGAGAATGATTAAGGATGATAGAAATGTAGTAAGAGATGATTAGGGATTAAGGGGAAAAAAGAAATTGTATAATATCAATATTCAAATTGTAGTTATTATAGAGATTTCGAGTACAAACCGGGCTTATAACTATTACGGAGAATAGTTACGAATATATAATGAAGTAATATTAGGAAGGAATAAAGGTATAGATATAAAACAATGATTGTATTGTTTTTTATCCCTATAATACAAAATCTATCTGTTCCTAATATACTTATATTCATGTGATTCTACATAATTATTATTTGACTTTGAGATTTTAAGGATTTATAGTATAATGATTTATGATATTATAGATCTATAATATAATGATTTTTGATATTATAGTATATTGGTAATTATAGATTTAGATGATTCTAAAAGAGATTAGTATACTAATTGAAAAGATTTAATACTACATTAGTATGATAACGTATAAAACGTTTATACTAACCTTGGAAAACTTGCTCAATTAATAGTATGTTAAGCTTGTGGCGCTTCGGAGCTTTTTAGCTTTGATTGATCGAAAAGTGGGTAGGGTGCCTATACGTTTACTCCCGGAAGATCCGAAGCTCACGTGAGATTACAGTGTTCTACAAACACATGATTATCACGTGCCTCATGCTCTTAGCGTGACACTTTTGTATTGATTATTAAAGAAAAATGCGGAGTTTATTTGAACAAAGTTAAAGTAATTTGCTATAGATTTTTTAAAACATATTTTAATCTACGCTTTTGTTTTTATACTTTTATAGTATAATAATCCGAAAAAGGTTAGTAATATTGTTTACAGTGTTAATGCTAGTTTTAAAGAATAAAGCGTTTATTTGAATCAAATGTTTAATAAAAAAAGAATAATGGTTTGTTTTAAAAATGGAATATAGAATATTATTAAAAAGAATTATAATGTAACTAAAAAAGAATATTGTAATATTCTAAAAGCTTTACAAAAGTTTAGATTTGATCTTTATGGTATATATTTCATTTTCGAGATTGATATTAAAGTTTTGATTATATAACTTAATTATATTGCTATTGATTTATTTGAAGCTTTAGTTACAAAATGGATCGCTTGAATTCGATTATTCAACTTTAAAATTAAATATATTAAGGGAATATTATATATTATTATTGACGAATTATTAAAACAATTTTGAAGTTTTTTTAACTCTTTTAAAAATAAAATAGATATTAATAATTAGATTGTTAAAAAACTTAACAATATTATAATAATAAATAATTTGCAAAACTTTACGAATTCGCAAAGTATTATATTATACAACGGATATTCGGAAGATAATTAGAAAATCGTCTTCTATTTGTTAACTTTATAAAAGCCAATAAGTATAATAATATCAAACTTTGGAAAGTTTAAAAAGAAAGCTTTGGGATTTAACGTGTAGGATAGATGTTTATTTAAGAATAGGTTAAAAAATATATTTTATCAACAAATCATTGATAATAAAAATGAACGCTTGAAATTAATTTTTTATTTGCATGATGCATATAATTACAAAGGAATAAAAAGCATATTTAACAAAATTCATCAACTATATTATTAAACAAATATATTTCAAAAAGTTAAAACGTTTATTAAAACTTATTCTAATTATTAATTTCGCAAATCAAATTTTAAGGAAAAACTATTACATCCAATTTGGATTAGTATATATTAAGCCAAATGCAGTTTAAATATTATTTATATGCTTATTGACAACGATTACAAATATTTAATGGTTTTGCATAATAATTTTTCTAAATGGATCAAGGCAAAGCTTTTGTATATTACTAATTCGAAAAATGTTACATTATTTTTTTGAAATGTTGTTTATTGATATAGTATATTTGGAAAAATTGTTATAAATGAAAAACTTAAAAATAAAGATTATATAGAATATTTTGCAGCAAAATACAGAATCAATAAAATCCAGATCTCAGTATACAACTTAAAAGCAAATAAAGCAATAAAACATAAATATTAATCATTAAAAAATAGTTTAACCAAAACAACAAAAAGGAAAAGAAAATGGTTTTAACATTTGAATGTTATCTTGATGACTAATAGAGTTATTATTCATAAGTTTACCAACCTTACCCCTTTTTATATAATTTATGGCTAATATTTTGTTTTACTAATTGAGATCAAATACTACATATAAAGAGTTTTAGACTGGGATATTATAAAGACGAGATTCAATTTGTTAACTATTCGCATACGTTAATTTGAAATAAAGGATGAGGATGTTCAAGAAACTGCATTACGTAAGAAATGTTATCGATTTAATAAAAAAGAATGTTTTAATAAAGATTATAATATAATGGAAAAGAATATTAAATAAAGCGATATAGTTTTATATAATGATCCATTAAATAAAATCAATATATTAAAAAAGCGGAAATTTATATATCAATGGTTTGGACTTTATCGAATAACAGAAATAAACATAGATAAAGATATTTATATCTTGAAAAAACTGGATAGAATTTGTTTATATGGAATTTATACAAGCAATAGATTTAAAAAGTTCATTTAACGTAATAATATAATTGTTTCGATAAAGTTAAACAAGGTTGAAAATAACGATTTGGAAATTGAAGATTTTTTAAAAGCTTTAATTCTTTTGTTTAAAAAATTTATTGGATAAACTCTGGAGAGTATAAATCAATTAGCAAACGATAATCCGATATCTAAAAAAAATTAATTACTTCGCCAGTTTAATTTAATTATCGAAATCCTTTTTCGCAAAATAGGATCTATATAAACAAAATTTTAAATTCCCCGAATTTGATATAGGGCTTTAGCTTTGGAATCCAGCTTTATTAAAAATGTTAATCTATATTGTTGTCCGATAGATTAATCAAATCTTTGATATTGTTGTTTAATGGATTGATCAAATCCTTCGAAATTGTTGTTCAAAACTATTTGTAATCTATTATTTTATTTTAAATGAATGAGTTATTTGTTATCAAAAACAATATTATTCATTGATAAATAAAGTAATTACCCCGTTGATAAAGTGATTTCCATTTTTTTTTATTTGTATTAAATTATTTGTTTTTTTTTATTGATTATTTATATTACGCATTGCCCTCGTTTAATTTGTTTCTTTGTTATATCAATACTTTCTTTTCCCCTTCACTTTAATCCTTTTCTTCAACAACAATAATCTTTTTTATATATTATATTTTAATCTTTATACTTTTTTGTATCATCAACTTTATAATTCTTTAACTTTGATATTGATTTTTTTGCTTTCAAACAATTGTTTTTCTTATTAATCTATTGATTCTTCAACTTCTTTTGTACTTATAAATCTCATTTTCTCTACAACGATTTTCTACGCTTTTATATTAGATTTTCTATATTCTTTTACTTTTTAGTATTACAATTTCTCATTTTTGTTATATCCTTTGTTTTTCATAATGGATGAGCCAAAATCTTCGCTAATTGAAGAGATTGAATATAATAAAGCTAATCAACAATTTACAATCCCTTTAATTATTGTTAAAGTATGGTATACAGAAAAATTCAATTACTTTTTGCAAATTCTGGAATAATACAGAAATCGATCTATTGAATTGTAATATAGCGTGTACATTTTCTTTAATCATTTTGTATTGACTTTGCAATATAAGTTTGAAAAAGTTATGGATAAATCAATGACTAATATGATCCGGGATAAAATGTGGTTTATTGTTGATGTCTTTCAAAAAGAATACTTGAAGGATAATATGGTTACTATTAGAAAGATAAAGGATACTTGATGTAAACATAAAGAATATTTAGATAATATTATAAACCATTAAGCAAAATTTTTTATTAGCAAATCTTTAGCTTTATTGTTCATCTTCAAATAAAGTTTTTGGTTTGTTGAAGATTTATATATTATTGTTAGAATTTTCGGATTTAATGATACAATTGATAATATTAATAGTAAACTAGTACGCCGGTTATCAAAAACACGAAAACAAAGATATCGTATTAATCGATAAATTATACCTTCTAAATTTAAAAAAGTTATTTTGGTTATATCGAAAAAAAAGATTAGAATAAAATAAATTAATAAAAAAACTAAAGATTTGGGTTTTCTTTATAATAAATATAATCTATTAGGTATTGATAATGAACAATATCGATTGAAAATGCCTTTTCGATTTATACCTATATTCAAAATTAAAAATATGAATTTGAATGTTTTTATTAAATTAATAGATTACAATATAATGGTTTGAGAACATTTAAATATTAATATTCCGATTAAAAAAGTTGATCACAAAGTAAACTTAATAAACGTTATAATAGTTCATCATCAGATTTTTACTAAGCTTAACAATTATATTATTGAATATCAAAAGATTAATAAATATATTACCTTTAAAATATACAAATGTCCCCCCACAACCATTAACAACAATTTTATATAGTTTCAAGCTTTGTTAAAAGAATATATCGCCAAACGAATCGGATAATATCAAATAACTAAACTAACTATTCGCTATCTAGCAAATATATATTTATATTATATTCAACAATTAGCAAATGTTCTTGGTTTGGAAACCATTCGTTACAAAGTGAAAAAGCTAAATAATAAGTTAACAAAAGTTTATACAAAAAAAAATATAATCAATAAAATGCATATTTCTAAAAAGTTTTATAATTGGTTTAAGCTTTATACCATTGCAAAAAAAGCTTAATATTAATAAACTCTTAACTCGTTAACTTTTCAAAAGCCTTTTTCTAATAAAATAAATCCTTTTATATATTTGAATATTCGCGGGGTATTGCTATTAACAAGATTTGCTTGGATTTTAGCTTCAATACCAAATATTTTCGATAATTTGATTAAGAATAATATTCGATCTTTAATCAAAATATATTAATACCATTATCGCTGAAAGGGAAGGGATTATGGTTTTCTATATATAGCTTATTTCTCTTCAATATAACAAATTGTATATATTGATTTAGCTTTTTAGCGAAAAACGATTTTCCAAAGATTTGATAGAAAATATCACTTGTTAACAATTCCTTTCTTTATAATAGAATATACTTCGATTAAAAATTTTAGTTATTTGTTTGTATATAACAATATTTTGGATATTTTTGGTTTAAAAAAGAAATATAATCTATATAACATAACTATATCTTTTGTTTTTTACAATAATTATAAAGTTGAATATCAAACCCATTCTTTTTCTATTTTAACAAAGAAAATTAACACTTTTTGATCAACTAAATCAATTAAAGCTTTCCCCAAAGCTTCGCTGTTTAATATTGAAGAATAGTAATTATTATTATTCAAAACTAATTTTAAGGATTATAAAGCTATAAAAAAGAATATAAAATTGAATTGGAAAATTATTACAAATCCAATAAATATATTAACTTTAGAAGTAATTGTTAAGATTGGTATAGTTGCTATAAGCATTAAGCTTTTATATGCTTCTATAATCCCTTATATAATTGTAATATATAACGACAACAATTAATCTTTGCTTTTTTTTGAAAATGGTATATTATATCCAACGATACTCAAATTACACCGTGATTTGATGCCAATCTTCAATAAGAATATATCAAAAAAGAAAAGATTTGTAATGTTTAACTTTCCAATGGATATTTACATACTTTTTACATATCCTATCGAATAAATATTTGTGGGAATTTTGTCTTGGAATGATATGCTAGTAAAGAAAAACGCTTTGGAATTATTACAAAAACCGAAAAAGCAGTTCAATTTATAGTACAAAAAATCGAAAAAGAATATTTTGGCTTTTTTTGTATAGATTTTCAAAAAAATAAAAAAACAAAAGAGAATATATAAAAGATATTCATTTTTTGATCGCTTAGCGATAGTTCACATATCAAAATTAAATATTAACCTTTTTATAAATAAAAAATTCATTGCTTTTTCCTATTTTATTTTCGATGATTAGGAATTTAATTGTTTATATTCCCTAAACTTTAGTATTTATAATTCTTAAAACAAATCCTTTGAAAATAATGGAGATTTAGAACCTTTGAAAAAAAAACAATATATTAAAGAAGAAATTTTATTATAATAATCCATTTGCAAATCAAAATTATTTTGTGTATTAAAAAAATCGCTTACTATCCAAAGCAAATAATTATAGGTTTTCGAAATATTTGGAATCGAAATAATGGATTCAAAGTACAATGGATTTGTAAAAAGATATTTTGCGAATTCGTAAAGTTTAGTAATCGGTATTAAAGGATATTGGATTGATGGATTTTATTAAAGTATTTTATTAATATAGCGAAATAAATGTATTGGTTTATTTGTTAGTATACGGATTTGGTTGGGTTTGTTTTTATGGTTTTCTTTTGTTTTTGTCTTTAGTTGATCGAGATTGATCAACAAATAAGGTAGAGAGGAATATGAGATTGCAGAATGGCTCCGACCATTTGGATCTAACACTTTCACATAATCTCGCCTTTTATAAAGAGTATTTATACTCCTTTTACATTATATCTTAAATCATTATGTTATATTTTGTTTACTAAGTTTTATTTTTTTTATCATTCCCTTTCTTAATTATACATATATCCATTATAACCTAAACTATCCATCCTGATTGTTCTTCCCTTTTTTATTGTTCATGATCAATCTAGTTGATCCTAGCCTTTACTTCCTTTTTGTTATATTGCTCTTTTTTAGAAAGCCATTCTTTTTGTTGTTTTTGGTTATTGTTTCCACCCTTCACCTTCTTCCCTTTTATAGTATATCTAATTATAAAGGAAATTATGTATTAATTCATTTCCTGCTCTTTTACTTAAAATGAAAAAAAGGGTGAAAACTTTTCTAATGTATAACAAATATTTCATATCTTCTTTGTATGTATTGTACAATGCCTACAGCATTGCTCGATATATATCAAGATCCTATTCATATATTCCAACACTAAATCTTTTTCTTTTTTTTATACAAAACATATCATATAATACCATATGATATAAAATAATTATATTGTACAAAAAAACTTGATATCGGGAATGTAAATATTCATTATTGTTTTATCGCTTAATTATCACTTTGCTTCTTTTCACCTTTATAATTTTTTGAATTATTTTTTTTTTTTTTCCCTTCTTTATTTTTTATAATCTTTTTATTTAATCTAAACAATAAGTTATTCCTTATACTAAAGTGTACCAGTTTTATATAAAATTCAACTAACTATAAAAATAGTACAAAAACAATCAAAAATAAACAAAATAATTGTATAAATAATAAAAAAAAATTCAAAAATATAAATCATACAATTTCAAGTAAATCCATACTTCAAATTTTAGTTTTGATATATGTTTTGTACAATAAAACCCTTAACCTTGTTTAATATCAACAAATTTAAGCTTTTTGGAATATTATTATTAATCGAATGAATAACAATCATTTATATATTATACTATTAATTAATGACAATATCCTATGTTTTTTAATTT
Source organism: Monilinia aucupariae (assembly GCA_002162555.1). Classification (NCBI taxonomy): domain Eukaryota; kingdom Fungi; phylum Ascomycota; class Leotiomycetes; order Helotiales; family Sclerotiniaceae; genus Monilinia; species Monilinia aucupariae. The sequence goes on from NGKF01000008.1 coordinate 580,975, forward strand.
ATAACAACGCTTAATGTATAATCTTAGCGCTCTCTAATGTTGACTATATAATAATTCTTGGTTATATTTCTTTTAAACAAATTTTAATCTATTGTATATCATATATAAATATTTTCCTTATCCAATGTTTTAAAATAGTTATACAAAAATATTATGTATTTTATCAACGCTATGGATACATCTTATTCCCGGAGTATTGTAGGATAATAAACCATTTTAACAACATTTACAGAAATTGCAAATAGCGCGATTATAAAAAAAGATATTTCGTACTACCCGGTGATATTGGAATAAAAATTGTGGATAAGGATTAGTTCCGGGAGTTGTTGAATAATGATAGTAAGAATAAAACTATTGTAGCTTGTACAATCGATGATAATAAAGTGAAAGAAAGTATTGGTTCTGTGAATGAGCCTTTTGTAATTGAATAGGCTTTTATTATATAATATATTTTTCGAAAAAATTTTAAAATGTTTTTAAATATTTTTCTTTTTGCTTTTATAAAATAGAATAGAATGAAATAGAATAAAATAAAATAAAATGAAAATTGTTTTTTTATTGTATAATGCAAAGAAAATATAAATAAATAATGATATATAAAAATAAAATGATAAATAAATGTTAAATGGATTTTATAATGTATTATAATGTACAATATTGCGATTACTTAATATATTAAGGGAATATAAGAAAAGAATACAAAATGAAATAAAAAAATCTTGGGAAAATTTAAAAAAAACAAAAAAAAAACAATTTGTACAAAAGCATATAACCCTTGTTTATCGATCTTTATAATCAATCTATCCCTTAATTTGTATATTCAATTTGTTGATATTTACAAACTTCTCCAAAGATTTGTTAGGATTTGCCTTTATTATTGTATCGACTGGATTATTATTCTCATTTATCCATTGAATTTCTATAAACTTTCTTCGCTCGTACAATTGTTTTAAAGCCATAATATTGATTATTAGCTTTTTTTCTTTGGTTGTTTCTAATTTAACCAAGCATTTGTACAAGGAGTAAAAATCGATGCATATAATAATAAATATATTAGATAAATCAAATTGCTTTGTGATCATATTCATCATTGTACGAAATATAATGTCAATATCGATACTGGTTATTATACCATATACTTCAAATACTAATATATTTTTTGTTACTCGCTTGTTTTTTGTACTAACGTAGTGGATAATGTTACCATTCAACTTGAAAGAACCTGATTCTATTAAAGATTTATTGCCTAATACAATGATATAACCTATTTAATTAGTTAAATCTTTATTATTAACAAATGATTCATTAATAAAAATAAAAAACTTCGTTTTTAACAAATTCAAAGGAATATATCGTAATCCGTAATCAATATTTTTCTTTTGCTATTTCAAACACTTATTCAATGCATTAATCTCCTTGTTCAAAGGATACTAGTATTGAGCAGCAACAAATATATTGTACAATGCTTCGGGTTGGCATATAATTGCAATATATACACTTTTTACTCTTTGTTCCTGATAACAATTATTTTAATCTACCAATTTTTCTATTAGCTCTAACCTTTTCCTTTAAACTTTTTGAACAAGTATAATATTTTCCTTATTTTATTGTACAATATATCCATTAAATATTAAAAAAGATGCATCCAAAATCTTTTTAACTAACTTAATTAATAGTTTAGTTTTTTTTAATTTTGTATTTTCTTTTTGTATAAATTTGGCCAAAGCAAGGATCAAATTATTATCGATTTGCATCTCTATAATACCAAATTCTATACCCCAAAATATTAGCAAATATAAATTATACAATAAAGTATTCATATTCAACTTCTCTTGATGATATTTCCAATAAATTGTTTACTAATAAATACCAGCTTTTAGTATACCATACAATGGTTTCTTAACAATTATAATTGTATTAGGTTCATATTTATCCTTAAACTCTTTTAACAAATTAACTAAAATTGTACAATTGAGTATAGTATCTAATTGTATATATATTTGAGTTATATTCCGGATCTATAGATTCATTCCTATCTTTTTTAAGAATAAGGCCAATACCACAATGAATTGTTAACTTGAATATTGAATTGTTAAAGATTGTATTAAAATAGTTTGTTTATCATTATCGTTATATATTTGAATGATTAATTGGGATTTTTTATACAAAATATTCGTGATCTTTCTTTTCAATTTATTTATCAATCTAGAATTAAAAATATGTTTAATATAAATATTAGGATTATATCGTATAAACTTAAATACATTCTTTACAATTAATAAATCGATTTCTTTAGTTTAGGTTTTTTTAAATGATTATCCATCTATTGTAATAACTCCAATTGTACAAAATTGAATTGCTAATTTGTAATTACTCTGCTTCTTTTTTGTTATATAAACTTCAATAAAGGTTCGGTTATCTTATACAAAAGCAAATATTTTTATAATAAGCACTTTAGCTTATTAACCTTTTCGAATTGTTGCCTTTATTTGTTAAAATTGTGGAATAGTTTCTTATTCTTATGGTTTATTATTATCTTTAATCTCTTTGTCCAAAGGAATATAAAATGGTTTAATAACAATACATCGAAAATCTGTTGGTTCGTTTAATATTTCGATTATATATATATAATCATTGATTGTTAATAATGTATATAATCCTATCCATTCTTTTTTTTCTTTTTATACTCAAACTTATAATTGTAATAAAAAGTTTAAAGTTTTATACAAATCTAATCCATTCTGTTTAATTAATGTTTTTTGTATCATTCTTTTGGTTTAAAGATTGTAAATTTGTTTTATTGTTGATTAAATTGTTTTAGCCCGTTTAATTATTTTTGAAGTAAGGGTATTATACAAAGTAATTCTTAAATAAACATCAAATACTAACAATATAAGAACTAATCTTTAAGGATTTGTTATATTGTTCATAACTTTTATCACTATTTGCAACAATGATTCTTTATTAATTCCTTTGTTTTTCAATTTGTTAACAAGGATTTTATAAACTTTTTGTACAAGGGTATAGAATCTTTCAACTTTCCCAATGCTATAATATACTTCTATTGGTACTTTTTTGATTTCGATTAATATTGTCTAAATGTTCTATCAGAACTTTTTTAAAAAAAAATTAATGCCAGTATCATAAATAAAATAATCTAAAAGACCCAAATATATATTAATCTAGTATTTTTGTATTGCGTTTTATACAATCTTTGTTGATATATCTTTCAAAAATATTGCCGCGTTATATAATATCGCTTTATCCATAAAATGGATAACTAACTTCCCTTTAATATAGAAAACGTTTAAAATTACTAAGTAATTAAACTTAATATTATTTTTTAGTATAAACCTGAATTGACTAGATGACTTTGTATACAATTAATAATGTTTATAATACTTGTACAACCTTTCGATTATTTGATTGTTTATATCATACTTTATACGATTCAGTATTTGTTTTAATTTTTGTACAAATGAATATTCAAAGTATTGATGGATTTGTTTCAATTTTGCTTTAATTAAGTGATTGTAAAAGATTGTATAATTTTTCTCTTTTAATAACATTCATGGATAACCCCATTTCCGAACAATAAAGATCAAAGTGTTATTTTGTACAAAAACGTTTTGTATATTGTCCAAATATATCTTTATATTATCTATATTTTTGATGTAAAGCAAAAATGGTGTATTAATAGAAACAATGAAAAATCGAATTCTGTTAATTGGGGTTGGGATAATAATTATACTTTTAAATTATGCAAATCCTTTTCCGAATCTTATTTAATAATCCAAATCTTTTATATAATTGATCTTTACAAGAATATTCGCACGTATTAAAACCTCAACCTGGAACTTTTTAATTATCGAAACTTTTGATGCTCCAATATCGGGTATAATGCCTTAGAAAATGTTTTCATTGTATCTCCCATCCAATGAAAAGACTTCTTCAATATTATTGGATAATCCAGATAACTCATCCAATTTAGTAAGCAAATAGAGATATATATTATTATTTAATATTGTAGCAATGCTTATACTATTGATATTTTCAACCTTTGTAAAGAATATATTGGTTATACTTTCTTTTGCCAAAAGCTTCTTTTCATTGTACTTCAGATTGTATTGTTTAACTTCCTTTGAATCTAATTCTTTAAGTTCGATTTGAAGGTGATTAAATTGTTCGTAAATTGTATCGTATTTTAAAATATATTAGTTGTACAACTTTCTTTGTTTATACAATGAATAATCTTAAGCCTAATAGCCGTTTTTGCTATAGATAAAATATGTTTCTATTCGTTCAGGGTTTTTGTTATTATTGTCTTATCCTTTTCTATACAATCTGCCTCGGAAAAAATTTATGGATAATTATTTTAATCGATTAAAAAAATCTTTTTATTTAAAAAATGTTTATTTGCCAAACGTCTATCCGCAATAACTACGATAATCTTCTCTTCTTTTATTTGCTTTATTATTATATATACAATCTATTCAAAATTGTTAAAACTTCAATTTTTTTTTATATTATTTATTTTCTTGCAGATATATTGATAATATTAGATTCCGCGTTTGTATAGCAAATACTATAGCGCTTTTCAGCTTTATACAAAAATCTTTATATAAAATGGCAGGTTGCAATAGTGCAATAAAACATTTTTGTATATTTCAACAAACGTTAAAGATTTGATTTTGTAGATTTGTTTTTGTTTAATAATCGTTAACAAAACCATATTATAATATATACAAATCAACAAATAGCTATTTCAGATTCTTTAGTAAAGATTTCTTTAAATATTTTTGTATAATGTTTACTAAAATGATTAATTGCTATTCGATTAAATATTTCTAACAATATTTCTCTATTTCAAAATATATTTGTATAAGTATAACCATATTATCGAATTCAAAGTTTTATTTTAATATCTTATTAAAGTAAAAACCTAATGCTTAATCTTTCAATATAGTGAAAAATGCTAAATAATACTTCTCTCATACAAAACTAATCTTTATACAACAATCGAAAAAGATTTGCAATTTTACATTTAAGAAATCATATTTTTTTTTTTTATATTTCTGTTTATTATTTCTATATATCTTCATTATATTAAACAAAACTTTGATATTTGTAACAATGTTATATAATGTTCTTTTTTGCGTAATATAACTTTGATTATTATATAATCTAATTGTTAAGATTATTATACCATGGTTTGTATTAAAGTATAGAAATGATTGCTTTTTGTTCAACGCATATAATATAGATCGTATAAATGAATATCAATAACTTTCGAATATTGTATATCTATTGCCCATTTTTTGTTGTACAAAGTGTTTAATTATAAGTTTAATTTGTTCAAACTGGAGATTTAATGTATTTTAGTTCAAATTTTATTAATTAAATAGTTTTGATTTAAATTATATTAAGGATTTGTTGTATAATGGATCCATTGCTTTGCTTAGCATAGAAAAATCTTTAGGGTTGATTTGTTAATATTCATTTCTTTTTTGTTCCATTTTATTGTTTCATTTAGCTTTCGAATTCTTTATTGTTATTTAAGCTAATCTGATAAAGAATCTATATTAAGCGATTAATTTATTTACTTTTATTTTATATTGTATAAGGTATAATTGATATAGTTTCAAATAGATTCTATTTATTATACGAAAATGATTAATAATCCAATTAACAAAAGTTTTTTGGAATTCTTTCTAAAGTGTTGTTCTAGTATATCGTTGATATTGATAATTGACAATTTATATTGTAATGTATGTATTGATTTTAGCCTCTACAAATTGTTCTTGAATTGCTAAATTGAGAGATTATCCCCACTTTTCGATGTTGTACAATATGTTATTGGGTATAAGAAATATAGTATTGCAATGTTGTAGTGGATTACAATTGATTTAAGTTTTATAAGATCGATAATATAGCTTTTTTGTATAAGCCAATTAATCGAAATGTATGATGGATGTAGGTAAAATTTCCTAAAGCGTTTATACAAATTATAATTAATATATATTTGTATAATATTTGTTCAAACCCTAAATCAAAATTTATTTGCAAATATTAATTTATAGTACAATTTCTAAAGATAGTATAAAATGCTTTTTGATGATACTCTATACAAAAGTATTGTATATATTAGGTAGGTATTTTTTATTCATCTTTCGATTTTGTTTTTTTTAAGTATTATACTTAATTGTTCTATGATTGAAGTATAATTTCAACCATTGATCAATGTTAAATTTATATTGTAAACCTATAGTTATATTAAATACAAAATATATAGTATAAAAAATATTATATTGAATTAAAATATATATCCTTTTTCTTTTGTATAAAGAAAAAAGAGTATATTTAATTATAAAGGAAATTGTATATTAATTCATTTCTTGCCCCTTTGCTCAAAATAAAAAAGGGGGTGAAAACTCTTCTAGTGTATAACAAATATTTCATATTTTCCTTACATGTATCGTACAATGCCTACGGCATTGCCCGATACATGTCAGGATCCTATTTACGTGTTCCGATAGTATTATTGTTTGTTCTTTTAAATACAAGATTCATTTACTCTTTATATATTACATATGAGTGATTATATGTGATAATATGTGATTATTGTATAGCTTTGTAATTATAAGGATTTACAATACTTTGATTTATGATATTAGTATAGATCATCGTATTCTCGTATATAAGGTTTGGATTTTTGTAGAATAATACGTTATATTGCTTTTAACTCTATAGATCAACAAGCGATTAATACTTTTATACATCTATTAAAGTAAAGGTTAAAAGCTTTCGATGATCTTAATCTCAACAATCCCAAAGAGGTTAATAAACTTATGCTTCTATTGCTAGAAGATCCTTAAAAGCGTTGTATTCGGTAAATATATGCTTCGATAAAGCATATACTTTAATAAGCACGTACATACTACGCATTTAGCGTGATATACTCTTTAGATTATATGCGCAGTATATGATCTAACTACAACGCAAACAAAAAAATAAGTGAATCTACAATTACGCGTTGTATAATATTTTGAAATAAACAAACAAACGGAAAATAAGTTAATGATGTATATGCAATTTCCTTTACGAATAGTTGAATAAATATAATTCCATATGATTCCATGGATGCTTAGATCGTCGATCCTATATACAACAATGATTATAATTAAAGGAATTCATTATATATTTGTTAAATTTGATCGTTTTGTAGCGTATTGTTGTTTTGTTATAATTCCTATTATATAAGTATTTAATTGTAACTTTGATCCTTTAATTCTTCGATTCCTCAAAAACAAGTATCAATAACAACAATAACAATAACAACTATATCAACAACAACATTAACAATAACACTATTATCAATATGCTTCGCTGTAGCTACAATTCTCAAGCCGGGAACCTTTCCCATACTCGGGAAGCTTTAATTGCCTCCCGCTACTATATTGCCTTTGCTTTTTCTACTTTTGCTTTTGCTTTTTTGTTTTCTTTTTTTGCTTTTTTTATTTCTTTTTTTAATCCTTTTGCTCCTCGTTCGCTTTCGGGATCTCCCTTTTATACCCTGGTTCTTTCTCCCCATCGCTTCTATTGCTGTTTTTCGTTCTTTTGTTCTTTTTTTCTTTACTTTTTCGATTCTTTCTTTTTTCGTTTTTTCCAAATCGATTCCTTTAGTAAGAGTAACAACAAAGATAAGGATAAAGATCAAAATAAAAATAAAAATAAAGATTTTTTGCTTCATTGTAAAATAAGCATTATAATCATTTTAGCAATACATTATTTACATTTTATAAGATTTTGATAGGGATTTTGATTTTAACCCTTCAAGGGTTAAATATAATAATAAATTGAACAATGAAGAGTTTAGAATAATATTTTTCATTTTTGTTACTCCTTTTATAATGGCTTTTTGTACTCTTGTTAAAAAGACTCGGTTTAAAAGGCTAAAGAATCTTTATTTGTATATATAGTGTATGAAATCGCTGATTGTTAGGTAAAGAGATAGGATTTGTTATAAAAATATAAATTCTTAAAAAGCTTGGTATTATTGATGCTTTATATATATGTATTAATTTTTGCCGGTATATTTGTATACAATAGCAAATGATTTTTTGGTTGCAAAAACCAATAACAACGAAAAAATATAATATTCCTTTTTCGCTTTATATTATAATTGCTAATTATGTGATTATAAGAAGTGAAGCGTTTCCAAGTTGCTTTTCGAAGTATTCTAAAGTATATCGATTCTTAAATGGCTTCGGAGTCGATGTAGGGTATATCTGCATTGGAAGTGGATTCCTTTGGAAACGGATATACTTTGGAGGATTATTTTGTAGCGATAAAAATGAAAAGGAAAAGAAAGGAAAAGAAGATAGATAGTAATAATGGAAAGGTTGTTTGTAAATAAGCTTCTTTTAGGGTAGGGGTAGAGAGTGGGATATAGGGTAATGGGGTATAAAGGAAGTATTGTAATATTAATTTTTTATTGGTTACGTTGATTGTGATCTGAATACTATATAATTCCTGATTATTCGATAATCTTTATAATTCGATCCTTAACGTTTTGCATATTGATTAATCTAATAAAATGTTTAAACTTTTGCTTAATAAGATTCTTAATAAGCTTATTTGTTGGTATATTAACAATTGGTAAATATGTGATCAAGAATCGTTTATTAGCGTATTCTTAACAAAACTATATATTCTGAATATTTATATATTTAAGTTTAATAGAGATTCTTTCGTTTTTACCAACTATTAATCGAATCGTTTAAGTATTGTTGCAAAAGATATTAATAGGTTTTTTTACTAATACTTTGATTTCTTTTAAAAGCTTCAATATTGCTATTGCTTTTTTGATTAATCTTTCTATATTTAAAAGTTCTACTTTTGTAATCGAAATAGTAATTGTGTTTTATCTTGTAGTTTTCTATATAATGATACTATTGTATAATATAATTATATAGCTTTGAAAGAATCTTTAAATAACCGCATCATTTGTAAAAAAAGCATTTAAAAAGGTTATTATTTGAGGTATATAATTATTCTTATAGCAAATAGAAAAGTACTAAGATTTGTATAAATATACGATATAATGATTTGTTGCTATAAAGTAATCCTTTAAAAGGTTAATACTATATTCGTTTAGTTTGAAGAAAAGAAATGTTAAATTAGCTTTAATTGTTATGGCCGAATATAAAATTGATTTAACTTTTTTTTAATATTCCTTTACTTTAAAGAGAGGAGCTATATTCTTATTCTTTTTGAATATTATAATTAGAAATGGTATAATTACTTTTCTTTTTGTAAGATCAAATTTATAAGCGATCTTATCAATATAAATATTATATATTAATTACAATTTCTTAAATTATTAATCTCTAATGATTTGAATCTCTAAAAACCATTAAGTATCGCCGAAATCTTTAAGCTTATATCTAACCTTGATTTCATTAATTATTTAATCCTTTTGATGTTTATACCTTTTATAATAGATCATTTGAATATCGTTAACAAAAAATAAGATGAATATATGGAAATCAAAAGATATAAAGATATAAGGCTTTTCTTTATATTTTATTATTTTCAAGTTGATAAATATATTTGTAAACTTTTTATACTAAAATGTAAAAGAGTTTTTTAAGCTATATAGTGTACGATTAAAAGTGATGAATTTACTAGATATTTTATATTTATTTGGTATATAGTATATAATTAAATTCCCAATAGGATTTCGAGATATATTAACAAAAACATTTATAACATTGTATTGTTTCGTTTCAAAATTATTCTTTGTTATTGTTGCCATTATTATACGGAAAAACTATGCGATAAATATAATTGCATAAATCGATTCGATTATCGCTATATCTTAAAGATCTCTTTTGATTATTAATTATAATTTATAGCGATCGATATAGTCGCTTTGATTATTCTTATAAATAAATACTTATTAAAATAGAATAAGCTTTGATTTAATCGATATTGTTTCAATTTCTCGTTAAATGCTTCGATTTTGTAATGCTTTAATTTCGCGGTTATAATCCATTTTGAACCAATATTCAAATATATAAGTTCTAAGATTATAGAAGAACTTTGGTAATGATAATACCATTGATTTTAGTATTTGTAAAAGATTCGTAATTTTGAATTAAATCAAAAGCGTAATTATCGGTTTATATTTTATTATAGCAACTATTACGTTATATATAGTAATGAATTTATTATTTTGTTTATTTAGTTTATTCTTTTGTTTATTAAACCAAAAAGTATCATGGAAATTATTTAATCGTTAAAATCCATTTTTGAATCTGTATGATTAAGTAATTACAATATCAATGAAAATGTTAGTTTTGTAATGATCATTTGCTTATTAATGTAAACGATTTGAGCATCTAATATAGTTTATTGTTTGATGCTTTGTATGATTAAGGACTATATCAATATTGTTAAACGTATCGAATTTAATATACTTTTTAATATTGATATTAAACTTAGGAATCTTTATTTGTAGAATATATAATTGTTTAATAGCTTTATTAAATATAAATGGCGAAGGAAATCTTTTAAATATATTCTTTTTTATAGAAAGCAATATTGTATTTTCTTTCTCGTTATTGAGAATTGAGTAATTATTCGATTTGCTATTCTCAAAAATACTATTTAACGTTGATATTAATGGTTTTAATGGAGTTATTGATTTTTTATAACCAAAGTCCATACAAGCTTTCTATAAATTAATCATTTCGAACAAACTTTTATCCTTTATTGTAAGTACAACTAGTAGGGATCTTGGTTTACTAGAAACCGGCGTTGATTTGTTGATTCCTATAATTGTATCGGGATCTAATAAAATGCCATGCTCATTATTATAAATTAAAGTAAATAGCGAAGATTTTGTTATTAGATTCTTTTAACTCTTTTGATCTTTAATTACTTTTGAAGTCGAAAATTTAAAGCGATTATAATTAAAACCAAAAGTACACGTAGTCTCAAACTCTCTTTGTACAAATCCTTTAGTAAATTCATTATCCATATTCTCTAAAATAGTATTATCCAGCGATTCTATTTATTAAATATCCAATTCGACGATTAAATCCTTGATCATTTGGATTGGTATAGCGTTAACAGTTTCGCTACAAAGATCGTTTCTATAAACAAATCTTTTATCGAATTTGATATTTTATATAATAATAACTTTATCGAATACAAAAATCCAAATACGGAAAATTGCCATAGCAAAAATATATTCAATCAAATATTCAATGTATATTCGCGGATTAGTTTTATACTATTTTACTCTAATCCCAATTTCTTTTTCTTTGTTTAAAGGGTATACACAACAACTATACTTATATATCGCATTCTAATCGGAATGTAGATTGTTAATAATCTTTCGTAACAACAATAATGAATACTATCTGTAATATTGTCTAAACCAGGAATTAATTACTTTGTTAAAGCATTTCCAACCCTTTGCTTTTAATAAATTAATGTTATTGTAAAAGGGAAGAAGGTGAGGGGTGGAAATAACAACCAAAAACAACAAAAAGAATGGCTTTCTGGGAGAGAGCAACATAACAAGAGAAAAGTAAGGGCTAGGGTCAACTAGAACGGTTATGGACGATAAAGAAGGGAAAGATAATTAGGATGATTTAGATTATAATGGACATATATATAATCAAAAAAAGAGGTGGTAAAGAAGATAAAACTTAGTAAACAAAATATAATATAATGATTTAAAATACAAAGTGAAAGGAGTATAAATACTTTTTATAAAAGGCGAAGTTATGTGAAGATGTTAGATCCAAATAATCAAAGCCATTTTGCAGTTTTATATTTCTCTTTACTTTATTTATTAATCGATTTCGATTAATTAAAGATAAAAACAAAAGAAAACTATAAAAACAAGCTTAACCAAGTCTGTATATCAACAAATAAACCAATATATTTATTTCGCTATATTAACAAAATGTTTTAACAAAATCCATCGATCCAATATCCTTCAATATTGATTGCTAAACTTTACGAATTCGCAAAGTATCTTTTTGCAAATCCATTGCACCTCGAATCCATTATTTCGATTTTAAACATTTCGAAAACCTATAATTATTTGCTTTAAGTAACAAACGATTTCTTTAATACGCGAAACGATTTTGGTTTGCGAATGGATTATTATAATAAAATTTCTTTCTCAATACGTTGTTTCTTTTTCGAAAGTTTTGAATCTTCATTATCTTCAAAAGATTTGTTTTAAGAATTATGGATATTAGGGTTTAAGGAGCGTAAATGATCAAATTTTTAGCTATCAAAGGTAAAATAGGAAAAAGCAATGAATTCTTTATTTATAGGAAGGTTGATATCTAATTCTGATATGTAAGCTATTGTTAAGCGATTAAAAAATAAATATTTTTTATATATTTTTTTCTGTTTTTCTACTTTTTTGAAAGTTTGTATAAAGAGAACTAAAGTATTCTTCTTCGACTTTTTGTATTATAGATTAAATTGTTTTTTCGATTTCTATAACAATTCCAAAACGCTTTTTTTTATTAGTGTATCATTTCAAAACAAAATTCTTACAAATGCTTATTTAATAGAATGCGTAAAAGGTATACGAATATTCATTGAAAAGTTAAATATTACAAATTTTCCCTTTTTCGATATATTTTTATTAAAGATTGGTATTAAGTTACAATATAATTTGAGTATTATTGAATATAATATACCATTTTCAAAAAAGAGCAAAGGTTGATCATTATCGTTATATATTACAATTGTATAAAAAACTATCACGGAGGATAGCTACGAATATATAATGAAATGATATCAGAAAGGGATAAAGGTATAGGTATAAAACAATGATTATATTTTTCTTTATCTCCTATAATACAAGATCCATCCGTTTCTAATATACCTATATTTACGTGATTCCACGTAATCATTATTTAACTTTGAAATCTTAAGGATCTATAGTATAATAATTTATAATATTATAGATCTATAATATAATAATCTCTAATATTATAATATATTAGTAGTTATAAATCTAAATGATTTTAAAAGAGATTAATATATTAATTAAAAAAATTCAATATTATATTAGTATAATAACGTATAAAGCGTTTATATTAATTTTAGAAAACTTGCTTAATTAGTAGTATGCTAAACTTTTAACGTTTCGGAGCTTTTTAGTTTCGATTAATCGAAAAGTGGATAGAATGCTTATACGCCTACTCCCAAAAGATCCGAAACCCATATAAAATCATAATATTCTACAAACATATAATTATTATGTGCTTTATGCTTTTAACATGATACACCTTTCAAATTATATACGTAGTATATAATTTGCTTACAAAGCAAACAAAATAAATAAATCTATAACTTTGCGTTATTCGTATAATTCTTTATTAATATAAACAAACAAACGAAAACTAATCTAATAATATATATGCAATTTCCTTACAAATAGTTATATAAATAAATAATTCCATATAATTCTATAAATACCTGGATCGCTAATTCTATAAACGATAATAATTATAGTTAAGGGTATTTATTGTGTATTTGTTATATTTAATCGTTTTGTAACGTATTATTGTTTTGTTGTGATTTTTATTGTATGGCTATATAATAATAGCTTTGATTTCTTGATCTTTTGATTCTCCAAATTATTAAAAACAATAACAACAACAATAACAATAATCAATAATAACAATATCAATAATATTAATATTAATATACCTTGCCGTGCTTACTTCTTTTAAGCCGGAAACCTTTCTCGTGTTTGGGAAGTATTGATTGTTTTTTGTTGCCGTATTACTTCTCCCTCTTTTTTTTCTCTTTTTGTTTTTGCTTCTCTTTCTTCTTTTGTTTTTCCTTCTTTTTTTGCTTTTTCTTTTTTTTCGGATCCTTTTAAATTGTTTTTGGGATACCCTCTTCACATCCCCGTTTCCCCTCTCTATCGCTTTTATTGCCGCTTTTCGCTTTTTTATTCCCTTTTTTCCCATTCCTTTGATTCCTTCCCTTTCTATCCTTTCCAAACCGATTCTTTTAGCAAAAGTGATGATAAGGATAAGGATAAGGATTAGAGTGAAAATAAAGATGAAAATTCTTTGCTTTATTGGAAAATAAATATTATAATCACTTTAATAATATATCATTTATATTTCATAGAATTCTAATGGGGATTTTGGTTTTGATTTTACAAAAGTTGAACAAAATAATAAATCGAGCAATAAAGGATTTGAAATAGTATTTTTCATTTTTGTTACTTCTTCTATAACAATTTTTTATACTTTTATCAAAAAGATTCGATTTAAAAAGTTAAAGAATCCCTATTTGTATATATAATATATAAAATTGTTGATTATTAAATAAAAAAATAGGATTTGCTATAAAAACATAAATTTTTAAAAAGTTTGATATTATTAATACTTTATATATATATATCAACCTTTGTTGATACATTTGTATACAATAACGAATAATTTCTTAATCGCGAAAATTAATAATAATGAAAAAGTATAATACTTTTTTTTCGTTTTATATTCTAATCGTTAACTATATAATTATAAAAGATGAAGCGTTTCCAAATTGTTTTTTGAAGCATCCTAAAATACATCGATTTTTAAATAATTTCGAAATCAATACAAAATATATTTATACTAAAAACGGATTTCTTTGGAAGCAGATATACTTTGAAGAATTACTTCGCAATAATAAAAATGAAAAAGAAAAAAAAGAAAAAGAAGATGGGTGATGATGGTGATGGAAAAGTTGCTTGGAAATGAGTTTCCTTGGGGTAGAGGTAAAGAGTAGAGGTTAAAATAGCGGGGTATAAGGGGAGTACTGTAATATTAATTTGTATAAATACCACGTGATTACTAATCATTCGATAACCTTTATAATTCGATCCTTAACGTTTTGCATATTGATTAATTTAATAAAATGTTTAAACTTTTGTTTAGTAAGATTCTTAATAAGCTCATTTGTTAGTATATCGATAATTGGCAAATATATAATCAAGAATCGCTTATTAGCGTATTCTTAACGAAGCCATATATTCTGAATATTCATATATTTAAGTTTAGTAAAGATTCTTTCATTTTTATTAACTATCAATCGGATTGTTTAAATATTATTACAAAAAATATTAATAAGCTTTTTTATTAATATTTTGATCTTTTTTAAAAGCTATAATATTGCTATTGCTTTTTTAGTTAATCTTTTCATATTTAAAAGTTCTGTTTTTGTAATCGAAATAGTAATTATATCTTATCTTATAGCTTTCCATACAATAACATTATTATACAATATAATTATATAGTTTTGAAAGAATCTCTAAATAATTATATCATTTGCAAAGAAAACATTTGAAAAAGTTATCATTTGAAGTAAATGATTATCCCTATAATAAATAAAAAAGTATCGAAATCTGTATAAATATACGATACAATGATTTGTTGCTATAAAGTAATCTTTTAAAGGGTTAATACTATATTTGTTTAATTTGAAGAAAGGGAATATTAAATTAGTCTTAATTGTTATAGCCGAATATAAGATTAATTCAACTTTTTTTTGATATTCTTTTATTTTAAAAAGAGGAGCTATATCCTTATTCTTTTTGAATACTATAATTGGAAATGATATAGTTGCTTTTCTTTTTGTAAAACCAAATTTGTAAGCGATCTTATTGATATAAGTATTGTATATTAATTACAATTTTTTAAATTATCGATTTCTAATAATTCGAATCCTTAGAAACCATTAAATATCGTCAAAATCTTTAAGTTTATATCTAGCTTTGATTTTATTTATTATTTGATCTTTTTGATGTTTATATTTTTTGTAATAAATTATTTGGATATTGTTAACAAAGAATAAGATGAATATATAAAAATCAAAAGATATAAAGATACAAGGCTTTTCTTTGCATTTTACTATTTTTAGGTTGGTGAATGTGCTTATAAACTTTTTATATCAAAATGCAGGGGAGTTTCTTAAGCTATACAATGCACAATTGAAAATAATAGATTTATTAGGTATTTTATACTCATCTAGCATATGATATATTATTGGATTTCCAATAGGATTTTGAGATACATTAACGAAGGTATTTACAATATTGTATTATTTCGTTTTAAAATCATTTTTCGTTATCGTTGCCATTATTATACAAAAGGATCGCGTGGTAAATATAGTTATATAAATCGATTCGATTATCGTTGTATCCTGAAGATCTTCTTTAACTATTAATTGTAATCTATAACAATCAATATAATCACTTTGATTATTTTTATAAATAAATATTTATTGAAATGGAATAGGCTTTGATTTAGTCGATATTGTTTCAATTTTTCGCTAAATGCTTCGATTTTATAATGCTTTAATTTTGCAATTACAATTCATTTTAAACCAATATCCAAATATATAAGTTTTAAAATTATGAAAGAACTTCGATAATAATAATGCCGTTGATTTTAGTATTTATAGAAGATCTATAACCTTGGGTTGAATTAAAGGCATGATTATCGGTTTATATTTTATTGCGGCAATTATTATGTTATATATAGTGATGAATTTACTATTTTGTTCATTTAGTTTATCCTTTTGCTTATTAGGCCAGAAAGTGTTATAAAACTTATTTAATCGTTAAAGTTCATTTCTGAATCTATATGATTAAGCAATTACAATACCAATAAAAGTATTAGTTTTGTAGTAACTATTTGTTTATTGATATAAACAATTTAAACGTTTAGTATAATCTATTGTTTAATACTTTGTATAATCGAGGACTATATCAATATTGTTAAATATATCGAATTTAATGTATTTTTTAGTATTGATATTAAGCCTAGGAATTTTTATCTATAGAGTATATAGCCGTTTAATAGTTTTGTTAAATATAAATAGCAAAGAAAATCTTTTAAATATATTTTTTTTTATAGAAAGCAATATTGTATCTTTTTCCTTGTTATTGAAAATTGAATGATTATTCGATTTATTGTTTTTAAGAATACTATTTAATATTGATATTAATAGTTTTAATGGAATCGTTGATTCTTTATAACCAGAGTTTATATAAGTTTTCCGTAAATTAATTATTTCGAGCAAGCTTTTATTCTTCGTTATAAATATAGTTAATAGGGATCTTGGTTTATTAAGAATCAACGTTGATTTGTTAATTTCTATAATTGTATCGGGATTTAACAAGGTGTTATACTCATTATCATGAATTGAAATAAATGGTGAGGATTCTATCACTAGATTCTTTTGATTCTTCTAATCTTTAATCATTTTCGAGATCGAAGATTTAAAGCGTTTTTGATTAAAATCAAGAGTGTATACAGTCTTAAGCTTTCTTTGTACAGGTCCTCCGGTAAGTTCATTATCTATATTCTTTAAAATAGTGCTATTCGGCGATTTCATTTATTGAATATCCAGTTCAACAACCAAATCCTTAATTATTTGGATTAATATAGCATTAACAATTTTACTACAAAAATCGTTTTTATAAACAAATCTTTTATTGAATTTAATATTTTGTGTAATAATAACTTTATTGAATATAAGGATCCAAATACAAAAGATTGCTATAATAGGAATATATTCGATCAAATATTTAATATATACTTGCGGGTTAATTTTATACTATTTTACTTTAATCTCAACTTTTTTTTCTTTATCCAAAGAATATGTACAGTAATTATATTTATATATCACATTTTAATTGGGACAAAGATTGTTAATAATCTTTTGTGATAGCGACGATAAATATTATTTATAGTATTACTTAAACCAGGAATCAATTACTTTGTTAAAGCACTTTTAATTTTTTGTTTTCAATAAACTAATGTTATAAAAGTATATAATGGCAAAAGCGGCTTTTATCCACATTTTATCCAGCAATCCAATTGAAATGCGCATTTTAATCTATTTAGTAATGATTTCTTGCCTTGCGCGTTTCGCTTCTCTGTTAGGTTTATATGTAAAGAAAGGAGAAAGTTCAAGTTCTATATCTTTTTCGAAGATCCATTTTTTGAATATAGTATTATTTTTGATCCTTATTACGGATATATTATTGTTTTATTTGATTATTATAATATGAAGATTATATTTACGGTAGATCTATATAACAAAGTTTTTTAAAACTTTAAAAACCTTATTATGCGTTTTCTGGATTAATGCAAAGGTAAAGATTTTTCTATTGTATATATCCTTGATTATTAGCAACTATAACACTTCGTTATAAGCATAGGGAAAATCGAACAAATCCTATTAAACCTTATAAAAAGGTTTAAATGATTGATAATCATTAAATGAGTATAAAACAATCTGTTTAGTATGTATACATAAACAATCAATGCATTCCACCCAAGTAATTCTTTTGATCCGTACTCTTTTAGTTATTTTAATTAAGTATTCTAATACTTTTTTATCAAAATGCCTTGATCTTTTATATTACAAATCGTTTAATTCCAATCGAGGTTTTATTGTTTTGTATATTCAAAGGAAATGCTTATTAATCTTTTGGTTTTCGATAAATATTATAATACTCATGCTTATAAGAAGATTAGATTTATTAAAATAGTTGAAATAAATATTATATTTTAAAAAAACAAAATTGTATTTTCTAATGTATTGAGCAATGATAATACTGTTAATTTAATCGCCGATCCTAATAGTAATATCAAATCCATTAAATCAAACATTTTTGTTACAAAGAAGGGTTTCGGATACAAAATTAATATAAAAATCAGGAACAAGTGCAATATTAATCAGCGTAAAATCTGTATTATTTAGCAAAATTCCTTTAATTACTTTTTCGCCATAACTAATTACTAATAAGTTTAATAATCCTGCTTCGATGTAATCCGAGATATTGTTAGGAACATATTTTTCGTTTATCAAAAGGCTAGTATTGTTGATAATATATATAGCACTATAATTATTCAACAAAATGTAATTTGCTAGTATATATATGGAAGTGATCATAAATATAGCAAAAGCGTTAATACATTTGTTCGGGTTAATAATGCAAAAAGCAATATTATAAAGATTCTTTCTTTGTAAAGATTTATAAGGTTGATTGGCTTAAACACTAATGATTCAACCCTTTTTAAACAGAACGTTTCGAAGATTATTAAATCTTTTCTTTTTGATACGTTCATTAATCTCCTTAATTTGCTTTTCATTAATAGTTCGAGTAGATTATTCAATGTATTTACTGGTAAAAGCTAGTTCAACAATTCGGTATTTTTTTGGTTTAAAACAATGATTGTATCCGATTAATTGATTATTTTTATAGGGACAATATTAAGTAGCGTTCTTAGCTTTCTTAAAACCGGTAGTTTGTTGAGGTGCAAGTTTAGGGGTAAAAAAGAATTCTTTTGGTAAAGGGTTATAGGCTATACGATTTGTATGATTGGCAAAAAGACTACCATATTATTCTAAAGTAGTAATATAGTATCTTTTCTTATCTTCGATATTTAAAATAATTAATTATTGTTTCAACCAATTAGGCATAAGTTTGCTTAATGATTCTAAGAATTGTTTATATCCACGAATTCTTTGGATCTCTAAAAGATTATAAATTAAAGTTCAGGTATAGAAAGATTCTTACTTTTTACACTATTTTACCGGATCTACTCTACCAATGTAAATATTGTTTAAATAATCAATATACTTAGTTTGAATAATCCTTAGGATTGTTGAATTGGTAGAAACAATTTTTATACATAGATAGACAATAATTTATTTCAAAGTACGATTTTGTATAATATTCTAAAAGATTTCCAAAGCGTAAAAGGAATCGATTGTAGATATGATCCAATTGAACACATAGCGGAAGTTACTATGATTTTGGTTGTATTTATTTTTTTGAGTTTTGTAAATCTTTTTTATAAGTAAGAAAGTCTTTGAGAGATCCTTTAGTGTAGTAGGAACAGGATCCGTAAAGAGCTCAAGTTTAAGCATTCTACCTATTTCGACATCAATAGTATATCGATTATAAGCTTCAAGTTCCATAGTATATTTATTATAGCGTTTACAATTCTCTTCAAAAATCATAATGTCTATAAAAAAGGCTTAGAGTGAATTAACGCTTAATTAATCATAAAATTGGTAATTAGAAGAGTTTGGGGTATCCGGATCAATATTGTTCCAAATATACCTAAAGCAATTAACGTTTTTAAATGAGAGATACTAAAAGAATCAATCCGTTCGGTTGTTGAGAATAATATTTGATATGATAAAAAGGATAATTGTTAAAGAATAAGAGTGTAATAAAAGATAATTGGAAATTAAAAGGAAAAAAAAAGTTGTATAATATCGATATTCGAATTGTAATTGTTGCAAAGATTTTGAGTACAAACCGGGCTTATAATTATCATAAAGGATAACTACGAATATATAATGAAATGATATCAGAAAGGGATAAAGGTATAGGTATAAAACAATGATTATATTCTTCTCTATCTTTTATAATACAAGATCCATTCGTTCCTAATATATTTATATTCATATAATTCCATATAATCATCATCTAACTCTAAGATCTTAAGGATCTATAGTATAATGATTTATGATATTATAGATCTATAATATAATGATCTTTGATATTATAGTATATTGGTAATTATAGATTTAGATGATTCTAAAAGAGATTAGTATACTAATTGAGAAAATCCAATATTACATTAATATAATAACGTATAAAGCATTTATACTAACCTTGGAAAACTTGCTCAATTAATAGTATACTAAGCTTTTAGCGTTTCGAAGCTTTCTAGCTTTAGTTGATCGAAAAGTAAATAAGATGCCTATACGCCTACTCCCGGAAGATCCGAAACCCACGTGGGATCACAGTGTTCTACAAACACGTGATTATCACGTGCCTCATGCTCTTAGCGTGACAAAAACTATAGAAGTATATAAAGGTTTAATGCTTATAGTAGTTGCATTAATCTTAACAATTGCTCCCAAGGCTAATATATCTATTGGATCTATAATAACTTTCCAATCCAATTCCATATTCTTTTTTATAATCTTATAATTCTTGAAATTAGTTTTAAATGATAATGATTACCATTCTTCAACATTAAACAACAAAGCTTAAGGAAAGTTTTAATTAATTCAATTAACCAAAAAATGTTAACTTTCTTCGCTAAAACAAAAAAGAAACGGGCTTGATACTCGATTTCATAATCGTTGTAAAAAAACAAAAGATATAACTGCGCTATATAAATTGTACTTTTTCTTCGAGTTAAAAATGTCCAAAGCATTACTATATACAAACAAATAACTAAAATTTTTAATCGAAGTATACTCTATCATAAAGAAAGGAATTATCAATAAGCAATATTTCTCATCAAGTTTTTGAAAGGTTGCTTTTCGCTAAAAAGCTAAATTAGTACGTACAATTTGTTGTATTGAAAAGAAATAAACTATATATAGAAAGCTATAATCCCTTCCTTTTCAATAACAATAGTATTGATACATTTTGATCAAAGATCGAATATTATTTTTAATCAAATCGTTAAGAATGTTTGGTATCGAAGCTAAAATTCAAACAAATTTTATCAATAGCGATACTCTACAAACATTCAAATGTACAAAAGGATTTATTTTATTAAAAAAAGGCTTTTGAAAAGCCAACAAACCAAAAGTTTGTTGATATCAAGCCTTTTTTCGCAATAATATAAAGCTTAAACCAATTATAAAACTTTTTAGAAATATGTATCTTATCAATCATATTTCTTTTTGCACAAACTTCTATTAATTTGTTATTCAATTCCTTTATTTTGTAATGGATAGTTTCCAAACCGAGGATATTTGCCAATTGTTGAATATAATATAAATATATATTTATTGGATGGCGAATAGCCAATTCAATTATTTAATATTATCCAATTCGTTTGGCGATATATCTTTTTGATAAAGCTTAAAACCATACGAGATTGTTATCGATAGTTGCAAAAGAACATTTATATACCTTAAAGGTAACATACTCATCAATCTCTTAATATTCAATAATATAATTGCCAAGTTTAACAAAAGTTCGATAATGAACTATTATAATGTTTATTAAGTTTGCTTTGTGGTTAGCTTTTTTGGTTAGAATATTAATACTTAAATGTTCCTAAACCATTATATTGTGATTTACCAATTCAATAAAAATATTCAAATTTACATTCTTAATCTCGAATATAGATATAAATCAAAAAAGCATCTTCAACCGGTATTGCTTATCATTAGTATTCAATAGATTATATTCATTGTAAAGAAAGTTTAAATTTTTGGCTTTTTTATCAATCTATTTCATTTTAACTTTTTTTTTCGATATAACCAGAACAATTTCTTTAAACTCAAAAAGCATAACTTATTAATTAATGCAATATTTTTATTTTTGTATTTTTGATAACCAGCGCATTAGCTTACTATTAACATTGTCGATCATATCGTTAAATCCAAAAGTCCTAGCAATGGTATATAGATCTTTAACAAATCGAGAACTTTATTTGAAAATGAACGATAAAGCCAAAAGTTTATCAATAGGAAATCTTATCCAATAATCTATAATGTTGTCCAAGTATTCTTTACATTTACATCAAACATTTTTTACTTTTTTAATAGCAACTATATTGTTCTTTAAGTAATCTTTTTGAAAGATACTAGTAGCAAACTATACCTTATCCCGGATTATATCGATTATCGATTTATTTATAACTTTCTCAAACTTATATTGTAAAGTTAATACAAAATAATTAAAAAAAGTGTACACGCTATATTGCAATTTAGCAGGTCGGTTTTTACATTACTTCAAAATTTGCGAAAGGTAATTAAATTTTTTTGTATGCTATACTTCAACAACAATTAAAGAAGCTGCAAGTTGTTGATTGGTTTTATTATGCTTAATCTCCTCAATTAGTAAAGATTTTGGCTTATTTATTGTAAAAAACAAAGAGTATAACAAAAATAAAAAATTGTGATATTAAAAAGCAAAGGGATACAAAAAATCTAATATAAAAACGTAAAAAATTGTTACAGAGAAAATGAAATTTATAAATACAAAAAAGACTAAAGAATCAATAGATTAATAAAAAAAACAATTATTTGAAAACAAAAGAATCAATATCGAAATTAAAGAATTGTAAAATTAATAATACAAAAAAATATAAAAATCGAGGTATGGTATATGAAAAAAATTATTATTATTAAAAGAAAGGATTAAAATGAAAGGGAAAAGAAAGTATTGATATAATAAAAAAACAAATTAAACAAAAGCAATATGTAATATAAACAATCAACAAAAGAAAACAAATGATTTGATATAAATAAAAGAAAATGGAAATCATTTTGTTAACAGGGTAATTGCTTTATTTACCAATAAATAATATTGTTTTTGATGACAAATAACTTATTTATTTGAAATGAAGTAATAGATTATAAATGGCTTCGAACGATAACCTTGAAGGATTTGGCCAATCCATCAAACAACAATATTGAAGATTTGGTTAATCTATCGAACAATAATATAGATTGATATTTTTGATAAAGCTGGATTTTAAAGCTAGAACTTTGTATCAAATTCGGGGAGTTCAAAATCTTGTTCATATAGATCCTAATTTGCGAAAAAGGATTTCAATAGCCAAATTAGATTGGCAAAACAATTGATTCCTTTTAGATATTGGATTATCGTTTGTTAACTAATCTGTATTCTTTAAAGTTTGTTTAATAAGTTTTTTAAACAAAGGAACTAAAACTTCTAAAGGATCTTTAATTTCCAAATTGTTATTTTCAATTTTGTTTGGTTTTATCGGAATAGCTATATTATTACGTTGAATAAACTTTTTGAATCTATTGCTTGTATAAGTTTCATATAAACAAGTTCTATTTAACTTTTTTAAAATATAAATGCTTTTGTTTATATTTGCTTTTGTTACTCAATAAAGTTCAAACCATCGATATGCAAGTTTTCGTTTTCTTAATATATTAATTTTACTTAATGGATTATTATATAAAACCATATCGCTTTGTTTGATATTTTTTTCCGTTACATTATAATCTTTGTTAAAACGTTTTTTTTTATCAAATCGATAATGCTTTTTATACAATACAACTTCTCGAATATCCTTATCCCTTATTTTAAATTAGTGTATGCGAATAATCAACAAATCGGATCTCGTTTTTATAATATTTCAATCTAGAACTTTTTATGTGTAATATTTGGTTTCGATTGATAGAACAGGATACTAGCTATAAATTATATAGAAAGGGGTAAGGTTAATAAATTTATGAATAGTAACCCTATTAGTTATCAAGATAGCATCTAAATACTAAAGCCATTTTCCTTTCCCTTTCGTTGTTTTGGTTAAGCTATTCTTCAATGATTAATATCCATATTCTATTGCTTTGTTTGTTTTCAAATTGTATACTAAAATCTGGATTTTGTTAATTCTATACTTTGCTACAAAATATTCTATATAATCTTTATTTTTAAGCCCTCCATTTACAATAATTTTTCCAAATATACTATATCGATAAACAATATTCCAAAGAAATAACGCGATATTCTTTGAGTTAGCAGTATATAAAAGCTTTACTTCGATTTATCCAAAAAAATCATTATATAGAACTACCAAATATTTGTAGTTGTTATTAACAGGTATATAGATAATATCTAGATCGCATTTAGCTTAATATATACTAATCCAAATCGAATATAATGGCTTTTTCTTGAGATTTGATTTGCAAAATTGATAATTAGAATAAGCTTTAATAAACGCTTTAACTTTTTGAAATATATTTGTTCAATAATATAATTAATGAATCTTATTGAATATACTTTCCACTCCTTTATGATTATATATATTATACAAATGAAAAATTAATTTCAGGCGTTTATTCTTGTTATTAATGATTTATCGATAAAGTACATTTTTTGATTTATTTTTGAATAAATATTTATCCTGCACGTTAAATCCCAAAGTTTTTTTTTTGAACTTTCCAAAGTCTAATATTGTTATATCTATTGGCTTTTGTAAAGTTAATAAATAGAAGGCGATTTTCCGACTATTTTTTAAGTATTTGTTGTATAGTGCAATATTTTGTAAATTCGTAAAATTTCGCAAATCATTTATTACTACAACGTTATTGAGCTTTTCGGCGATCCAATCATCAATATTCATTTCATTTTTAAAAAGGTTAAAAGAACTTCAAGATTGTTTTGATAATCCGTCGGCAATAATATAAGATACTCTTTTGATATATTGGATTTCAAAATCGAACAATCGAATCTAAGCGATCCATTTTGTAATTAGAGCTCCAGGTAAATCAATAGCAATACGGTTGAGTTGTACAACCAAAACTTTGGCATTAGTTTCGAAAATGAAATATGTACTGTAAAAATCAAATCTAAATTTTCGCAAAACTTTCAAAATATTACAATATTCTTTTTTAATTGTATTGTAATTCTTTTCAATAGTATTCCATATTCCATTTTCAAAACAAACCATTGTTTTTTTTCTATTAAGCATTTAACCCAAATAAGCGCTTTATTCTTTAAGATTAACGTTAACATTGCAAACAATATTATCAACCTTTTTCGAATTATCGTATTGCAAAGGTATAAAAGCAAAAACATAAGTTAAAGTATACTTTAAAGAATCTATAGCAAATTGCTTTAGCTTTATCCAAATAAACTTTGTATCTTTTTTTAACAATCGATATAAAGGATCTGTTTTTTTAACGAAATTCTTTATTTAAATTCGAAAAAAAATATAAACTCTAAAAAACATTCGAATATTATATTTATTAAATGATATAGACTAATCGATAATCTTTTGGATTTTTGTATTTGCAAAAGTTTGTTTATCAACGTTATAAACATAATCAACAATCTGGATTCCATTTATATACTATTCTAATTTAGCTCCAATTGAACAACCCGCTTTTTCTAATCGTTTAAGCGTTTTATCAATGGATTGAATATATTTAAAAACAAAGTATTTAACTCTATCTTCGATTTCCTTTATATTATAATTACTTAATAAACTTTTGATCCCAATATTATCTAAAAAAGATAATATTATAATTAGCAAAAAATTGCCTAAGATTTTCAAAACAATTCTACAAAACTAAACTATCAAGTTTATTGTTTTCTATAGAAAAATTGTTTGTTGTAACAAACTAAGCGAAATTTGGAATACAATTATATCCCTATTCTCTTTTGCCAAAAAAACTTAATCATAATTAGAAAAAAAATCGATTAAAAAAACAATTATATACTTCACAAAATTTTTAACGAAGATATTTATATTAAATAGAAGATTAGTATTCCGGATTGTGATTTTGTTTAACTTGATAACAATATTAATGATTTTATAAATGCTAAAAGTCTTTTTCTTAATCAAAAACCATAGATTCTTATATAATCCTTTGCAATATTCGAATATTCTTTGATCAATATAATTTTGAAGTATTTTAGAGATTGTTTACACCAAAACTTTTGAAATCGAGAAATTTGTTATTTGCTATACTATATGCAAAACTATATTGATTTTTTGAAAAAGTACGATATCAAATTGCACTTTGCTAATATAAGTTTAATCAAATATTAAAGTATTTTCGCGGTTCAAAAGATATAATAATAACAAATCTTTTTCTTATTCAATAAATATATTTTCATATTTGATTTCCTTTATACGTTTAAAAGTTAATTAATATCTTTCAGGTTCATTATTAAATTTTAATATCAAATATTTTTTCTATCTACTAATAGATTCTTAACAAAAAAACATTTTTCTATAACGTTCAAATCAATTTGTTAATTTTTCGAAACTTTTTTTATTTATATTCGTAAGAACATTAAATAATCGAATTTTATTAGCTTTATTCTTATACAGAGTATTAATAAAAAATGAAAGATCCTTTCGAAAATCCTTTACCGATACTTTAATCATTAAATATATAGGTTATATAATGATTCGATAATATTTATAAATAAACTTATTATCGTCTCCGAAAGCGATCAAATGTCTAATATATTTTAGTTTATTAATATATAAATTTTGCGGATCTAAAAATAGAATACGGTTTTTGATTGGTTTTAAATAGATTAACATTTTTTTTAATCATTTATAAAGTTCTAAGTTCAACAATTTGTAATATTTGTTAAATACTATCTGCTTCTTCAAAAGTTCTATTTTTTGAAAAGAATTTAATACAAGATTATTGATATATTGTTTGTTAAATATATTAGAATCTAGTTTTTTTTATTAATATTAAAGAAATGTTTATTATAAGCCATTTGCAACGCTTAATTGTTACACCAAACATTTATACGATATTTATTATCGTTATTGGTAATCGCAATGTACTATAAATCGTACTGGTAATTAAATATGACTTCGTTGGCAATAAATTACAGTATACTCAATAGAAGCTTATTTCGAATATTTTTCATTATATAAATATTAATTATATTCGTAATTCTATTAAAAAAGACTTTGATATTTCTATATATACTTATAAGTTTCGATTCGACCGTATTGATATTAATAATACTTATATTTATCGGGCTTATCGGGAAATTCAATATTATATACAATTTATTATTCATTATATTGATAATAGAACCACTATCAAGGATAATTTCGATTAGGCTTTGATTATTCAACAGAATCTTAATTATCGATAACTTTTCATAATTCCGATCCGTCTCCGAAATATATATAATCTAATTGTACATTTCTTTTTGATAGTTTAGCAAAACAATAGAAACTATATTTATTTGTACCAAAAGATTGTATTCAAATATGTTACAATAATTGATTTATATTTTAGTAAACTTTCGATTTTAAATTATAACAATATAGGATTTCAAAATAGCAAATGATATATTGTTAATAATTTTGAAAAGTTTTGGTATTAATACGTCGGGTTTTAATAAATTATTAATCTTAATTAATTATCTTTTTTAAAGTTTGAATATTGTTTTGAATAGGAAACCAATAGAAATAAAAACTTTAATCCTAAAAATCAAATATTTAATTTGCTCAATTGTACTATAATTGTTAATTATAATCGAAGGGATAAGTTTTCTTTTTAGCTTTCTAAAAACAACTTTTTTAATAACAATTAGTAAATCCATTTTTGTAGAGTTTTAATCATTTAAAAACATATTATTTATTGTAAAATCTGGAGTATTAAATAAAGAAAACTTAATCGTTTAAGTTTTTGCAAAGATAAAAGCAATAAATTTTGAAACTATATCTTTAGGTTTTTGCTTTAAAATGGAAATAACTTTTTTTGCTTTGTTTTTGTTAATATATTGTTCAAATTGTAGTATAACAGGTTTAAACTAAATAGCAACATTGATATATTTCAAAATAAAGCTATTTAAACAAAAAATAAAGAATAAAATCGAATTAATATTGTTAAAAAAATGAACATTATTATTAACAATTTTTATAATGTTAATATATTCAATCGATTCTATATTTAAATTGTTCTTTTTATCCCATCCATTTATCTTTACATTAGCCGATACAAAACGTACTAAAGAACTTATATTTTTGTTATAAAAGATTTGAAATGGTTTTGTTTAATTTTAATTCTTTTTTCAATATATAATATCGAATTTATTAAAGATGATTTATCCTTTCATATAATGCTTTTTGAAAACTAAACAATTTTTTTTTATAGTATAGCTTTTATCTTTAAACTATATATTTTAATAATAAAAGTAAGATTTGTTATAAACTATATTAACTTTTGTTGTTTTATTATTATCAAGAATATTAATAAAGCTAAAAAAAGCCATAGATTTTCCTATAATAATAGATTTGATTGAAAGTGTAATACTTTTGGCAATAAATATCTCGAATACTTTGATTAACGAATTTATTTTATTATTATAATTTTTAGAAAATATAAACTTTTTCTTTTTAAACTTTCCTATAACTTTTATAATGATATCAACTATTTTAATATCAATTTTCTTTAATCGAGTTTTTTCTTTAAAATCTTTATTATGGTTTAATAGATCCGTATACTTTATATAAACCATATAAATCGAAGCCCAAATCAAAATATAACATTCTTTTAATAGATTGTTAATTTTATTAACGAATTTTAATTTCAATCGAGTATTTAAGCTTTTTAAGAACAAAAAAGTAACGATTTTAATAATAATTTTTTTTTCCGCTATAAACCAAGTTGTAATAAGATTATAGTTTTGATTATAGATTAATATATCTTCGAGATTATACTTTTTCTTTGTGTTATATTTAAATATCAAAGCTTGCAAATAGTTTTGATTATATTTTAATCGAAAAATGTTTTATATAATATATTTTGTTAAAAAAACAGATTTGAAAATCTTTTTTCAATTTCAATCAAATAATTTGTATTTATTTATAACTTTTATACCAAATCAAAAATTATACTTTATTTATTTAGAAATTCGATAACAAAACTCTTTTTTAATTATATTATATTTTCGTTTAAAATTCTTTATAGCCTTATACTACTCTATTATATTAATATTATCGAATTATAGTATTCTTTTCTTTTCCGCGAATAGCAAACTTTTTTTGTTGAACTTTATAAAAGCTTTAATAAGCTTTTTGATATTATTTTTGTTAAATATAAAAGCATTTTTATTTTGTTTAAAATCTTCTTTAAAATCGGATTTGATTTTAGAAGAAACAATAATTTTAAGCTTTGCTTTTGCAAATTGCTTACTTTTAGTATTATAGCATTTGCTTTTATAAAGCTTTA
Source organism: Monilinia aucupariae (assembly GCA_002162555.1). Lineage (NCBI taxonomy): Eukaryota > Fungi > Ascomycota > Leotiomycetes > Helotiales > Sclerotiniaceae > Monilinia > Monilinia aucupariae. Next base: position 610,768 of record NGKF01000008.1, read on the forward strand.
GTTTGTTAGAAAAGCTAGATTGCTCGTTATTAATAAACCTATTAATCTTTTCAATTTTAAAATCTTTAAAAACCATTGTATCGAATACAAATACATTAAAATTACTAATAGATTCGAAAGATATAATTGATTAATAAAGTATCGTAATCTGAACAATTGAATTATATAAAATATAAATATAATATAATTGAAATATAAATTTTTCGATAATATAAATAAAATAATAAAGAAATGATAAAAATAATATAAACAAAAGAAAAACAAATCCTTAGTAATAAATAAAGGATTTTGATAACAATAAAATCCTTGTTTATTTTAGTATTGATACTTTACAAATTCGCAAAGTATTGTTGTATATATCTATCGATGCTAAAGTATAGTATATCGATCGCAATTTAGTTTACATGAGTCAATCAAAACAATATTAGATTAATCAAGTAGATAATCAAAATATATTTAGATTTTTTCCAAAAGCTTAGTATTTATTATACTCAAACCTAAAATAAAATTTTCATGATCACGTCGAAATTCATTGTTGCTTATTGTTTTACAAAGTTCATTCATTTTATATATTAGTTTTTAATGTTTTAATTATAAATATTCAATTGAATCAAAATATAACCAAACCAATTTAATGGTTATTTAAAGTTTTAACAAGTTATACTTTTTCTTTTTCAATTTGATTTTTAAATAACGAATTTAAAAATGCAAAGCTATTTAAAGGTTTTTCAACATTAACAATAAAAACTATATAAACAATATATATTGAATTTTTCGAATTATGAATTGTAAAATAGATTTAGCATATGATTTATAAACCAAATCGTTGAATAAAGAAAATTATTGTTTTTGATAATAATTATTAGTTTTACAATCATTTTATATTATCGTTCGATTTGTAATACAAACACTATCAAATTTTATCTTTATCGTTATTATATTTAAATAATTAATATCAAACAAGAATACAATTACTTACAATTTGAATTCCTTTTTTTCAAAGTATAATCCATTCTATTGTTTTTGCTCCTTTTTTATTTTTATCGAAAGATACAATTCCGTATCATCGTTATCTATAGTTTCTTCATCAACTTTTCCGATACTTTGAATTCCCCACAAAATACTTCAATATATCGAAAAGAATTCAAAATTGCATATTGCTTTTATAAATAACTAATTTTGAATAAATTTTTATTTTTGTATAAATTATTAATATAAAAAGGAAAAAAATGAAAAGTAAAAACAATAATCAAAAACAACAAAAAAAATGGCTTTCTGAAAAAAAGCAATATAATAAAAAAAAAGTAAAAGCTAGAATTAACTAAAACGATTATAAACAATAAGGAAAAAAAGAACAATCAAAATGATTTAAATTATAATAAACATATACACAATTAAAAAAGAGAATGGTAAAGAAAATAAAACTTAATAAACAAAACATAACATAATAATCTAAGATATAGAGTAAGAAAAGTATAAATACTCTTTATAAAAGACAAAATCATGTAAGGGTATTAGATTCGAATGGTCGGAGCCATTCTGCAGTCTTACATTATATAAATATATAACAACAAAAGCGACTTCTATTTATATCTTATCCGACAATCCAATTGAAATACGCATTTTAATTTGTTTAATAATGATTTTTTGCTTTGCGCATTCTGTTCTTTCGTTAAGTTCATATGTAAAGGAAAAAGAGAGTTTAAGTTTTATACCTTTTTCGAAAATTCATTTTTCGAACGCAATATTACTTTTGATCTTTATTACGAACGTATTATTGTTTTGTTTAATCATTACAATATGAAAACCATATTTGCAATAAACTCATATAACAAAGTTCTTTAAAACTTCAAAAACTTTATTATGCGTTTTTTGGATTAATGTAAAAGTAAAAATCTTTTTATTGTATATATCTTTAATTATTAGCAACTATAACATTTCGTTATAAGTATAGAAAAAATCGAATAAATTTTATTGAACCTTATAAAAAGGTTTAAGTAATTGATAATCATTAGATAAATGTGAAACAATTTGTTTAGCGTATATACGTAAACAATCGATACATTCTACCCGAGTGATTTCTTTGATCTATACTTTTTTAATCATTCTAATTAGGTATTCCAATGTTTCTTTGTCAAGATACTTTGATTTTTTATACTACAAATCGCTTAATTCTAGTCGAGGTTTTATCGTTTCGTATATTCGAAAAAAATGCTTATTGATCTTTTGGTTTTCGATAAGCATTATAATACTTATGCTTATAGAAAGATTAAATTTATTAAAGTAATTAAAACGAATATTATATTCTAAAAAGATAAGATTATGCTTTCTAATATATTGAACGATAATAGTATTGTTAACTTGATTATCGATCTTAATCGTAGCATCAAATCCATCAAACCAAATATTTTTGTTACAAAAAAAAGTTTCGAATATAAGATTAGTATAAAAACTAGGAATAAACGCAATATTAGTTAATGTAAAATCTATACCATTTAGCAAAATTCCTTTAATTACTCTTTCGCTACGATTAATTATTAGCAAGCTTAATAATCCTGCTTTAATATAATTCGAGATATCGTTAAGAATATATTTTCCGTTTACTAAAAGATTAATATTATTAACAATATATATAGTATTACAATTATTCAACAAAATATAGTTTGTTAATATATACATAAAAATGATTATAAGTATGGCAAAAGCGCTAATACACTCATTCGAGTTAATAATATAAAAGATAATATTGTAAAGATTCTTTCTTTATAAAGATTTATAAAGTTGATTAGTTTGAATAATAAAAAGCTATCCCTTTTTGAATAAAACGCTTCGAAGATTATTATATTTCTTATCTTTGATATATTTGTTGATCTTTTTAATTTACTTTTCATTAATAGTTCGAATGAGTTGTTTAACGCATTTATCGATAAAGGCTAATTCAACTATATAGTATTCATCCGGCTTATAACGATGGCTTGAATCGATTGATTGATTTTCTTTACAAGAATAATATTAAATAACGTTATTGCCTTTCGATTATTGTTTTGATTTAGATGATTATTGAAATCCTGGTTTTTAAATGACAAAAGATCCCTTTAACAATGGATTACAATTTATTCGATTAATATAATTTGCGAAAAGATTATTATATTGTTCTAAAGTAGTAATATAGCATCCTTTTTTATTTTTAGTATTCAAAGTAATTAATTATTATTTTGACTAATTTGGAATTAGTTTGTTAAATGCTTCTAGGAATTGTTTATATCCATGGATTTTTTTGATCTTTAGAAAGTTGTAGGCCAATGTTTTAGTGTAAAGTGATTCTTATTCTGTCACGCTAAGAGCATGAGGCACGTGATAATCACGTGTTTATAGAACATTGTAATCCCACGTAGGCCTCGGATCTTCCGGGAGTAAACGCATAAGCATCCTACTCATTTATTGATTAACTGGAGCTAGAAAGCTTTAAAGCGCTAAGAGTTTGGTATACTACTAATTGAGCAAATTTCCAAGGTTAATATAAACGCTTTATACGTTATTATACTAATGTAGTATTGGATCTTCTCAATTAGTATATTAATCTTTTTTAAGATCATCTAAATTTATAACTATTAGTATACTATAATATTAGAGATCATTATATTGTAGATTTATGATATTATAGATTATCATATTGTAGATCCTTAAAATCTCAGAGTTAGATAATGATTATATGGAATCATATGAATATAAGTATATTAGAAACAAAAGGATTCTGTATTTAAAGAGATAGACAATAATACAATCACTGATTTATATCTATACCTTTATCTCTTTCAAATATTCTCTCATATATTCGTAACTATCCTTTGTAATAGTTATAAGCTTGGTTTGTATTCAAAATCTTTGCAACAATTACAATTCGAATATCGATATTATATAATTTCTCTTTTCCCTTTGATCCTCAATTATCTTTTACTATATTTCTATCATCCTTAATCATCCTTTTTATCATATCAAAAGTTATTTTGAACAACCGAGCGGATTGATCCCTTTAATACCTATTTTTCAAAAACGTTAACTGCTTTAAACATATCTGAAATAATATAAACCTAGATTCCTTTAATTTTTTCAATCTCTTATTTCGTGATTAGTTAAACATAAAACCATTTCAAGTTTCTAATATGCATTATATAATTTTTGAAAAAGATTGTAAACATTAATATAAATATGCAATGGATTTGAAGGCTTATAATCGATACGCTAATCTTGATATTGAAATGGGTGAAGTGTTTAAACCCGAACTCCCTACGGATCCTATCTCTACAATAATCGAAGATCTTTTATTGATCTATTTATTTATAGAAAAGATTTATAGAATTTAGAAAAGTAAATATAATCAAAATTATAGCAATTTCTGTTATATATTCGATTAGATTATATTAATAATCGATTTATTCTACACTTTGGAAATCTTTTAGAAAGCTATACAAAACCGGATTTTGAAACAAATTATTGTTTAGTTACAAATGAAAATTGTTTTTACCAATTTAATAATTCTAAGGATCATTTAAATTAAGTATATTGATCATTTAAACAATGCTTGTATTGGTAGAGTGGATCCAATAAAATGGTATAAAAAGTAGAAATCTCTTTATACCCAAGCTTTAGCTTATAATCTTTTGGAAATCCAAGAAATCCGTAGATGTGAACAATTCCTGGAATCACTAAGCAAACTTACGTTTAATTGGTTGAAATAATAATTAATTACCTTAAATACCGAAAATAAAAAAGAATACTATACTACTACTTTAAAACAATATAATAATCTTTTTGCCGATTATACAAATCGTATGGTTCGTAACCCCTTACCAAAAAGATCTTTCTCTACCCCTAAACCTATACATCAACAAACCACCGGTTCTAAAAAGACTAAGAACGCTATTTAGCATTATTCTTGTAAAGATAATCAATTAATCGAATATAATCATTGTTTTAAACTAGAAAAGTACTAAACTATTAAACTAGCTTTTATCGATAAATACGTTGAACAATCTATTCAAATTATTAATAAAAAGCAAATTAAGAAGATTAATGAATATATAAAAAAGAAAAGATTCAACAATCTTTGAAATATTTTATTTAAGAAAGATTGAATCATTAATACTCAAATCAATCAATCTTATAGATTTTTACAAAAAAAGAATCTTTACAACATTGCTTTTTACATTATCGATTTGAACGAATGTATTGACGCTTTTGCTACACTAATAATCATTTTCATATATATGCTAGCAAACTATACTTTGTTGGATAATTGTAATGCTATATACATTATCAACAACGCTAGCTTTTTAGTAAGCGGAAAATACGTTTCTAACGATATCTCGAACTACGTCGAAATAGAATCATTAAGCTTGCTAATGGTTGATTGTAGCGAAAGGGTAATCAAAAGAATTTTGCTAGGTGATGCGGATTTTACACTAACTAATATTGCGTTTGTTCTTAGTTTTTATACTAATCTTATATTCAAGACTCTACTTTGTAACAAAAGTGTTTGGTTTGATGGATTTGATGTTATTGTTAGAATTGGCAATCGGGTTAATAATATTATTATTGTTTAATGTATTAGAAAGTATAACCTTATCTTTTTAAAATATAATATTTATTTCAATTATTTTGATGAATCTAATCTTTCTGTGAACATAAATATTATAGTACTTACCGAAAACCAAAAGATTAATAAGCATTTTCTTCGATTATATAAAACAATAAAACCTCGATTGGAATTAAGCAATTTGTAATATAAAAAATCAAAACATCTTAGCAAAAAAGCATTGAAATACCTAATTAGAATAGCTAAAAAAGTACAAATCAAAGGAATCATTCAAATAGAATACGTCGATTATTCATATACATATACTAAACAGGTTATTTTACATTTACCTAATGATTATTAATCATCTAGATTTTTTTATAAGGTTCAATAGGATTTGTTCGATTTTCTTTATACCTATAACAGAATATCATAATTGCTAGTAATCAAGAACATATACAATAAAAAGATTTTTACCTTTGCGTTAATCCAGAAAATGTATAACAAGGTTTTTAAAGTTTTAAAGAACTTTGTTGTATAAGTTTACCGTAAGTATAATCTTTACATTGTAATGATTAAGCAAAACAATAATACATCCGTAATAAAGATCAAAAATAATACTACATTCGAAAAATAGATCTTTGAAAAGGATATAAAACTTGAACTTTCCTTTTCCTTTACATATAAACCTAACAAAGGAACAGAATATATAGAACAAGAAATTATTACTAAACAAATTAAAATGCGTATTTTAACTGGATTGTTGAATAAGATATGAGTAGAGGCCGTTTTTGCTGCTATATATCTATATAATATTAGTTTATTGAAAGCAAAGAGTTGGAAATGCCTTAATGAAATAATTAATTCTTGGTTTAAACAATACTACAAATAGTACTCATCGTTGTTATTACAAAAGATCATTAACGATCTTCGTCCCAATTGAAATGCAATATATAAATATAATTACTATACGTACTCTTTAGATAAAAAAAAAGAAACTGGGATTAGAATAAAATGGTATAAGATTAACCCGCAAGCACACATTGAATATTTGGTTGGATATATTCTTGTTATAACAATCTTCCATATCTAAATCTCTATGCTTAATAAAATTATCATTACACAAAATGTTAGATTCGATAAGAAATTTGTTTATAAAGATAATCTTTGTAACAAGATTGTTAATACTATACCAATTCAAATGATCAAAGATTTGATTGTCGAATTGAATATTCAGTAAATGAAATTGCTGGATAGTATTATTTTAAAGAATATGGATAATAAACTTATTAAAGGACTTGTACAAAAAGAGTTCGAGATTACATATACTCTTGATTTTAATTATAAACGCTTTGGATCTTCGATTTCAAAAATGATTGAAAATCAAAAGGGTCAAAAGAATTTGGTGATAGAATCCTTGTTATTTATTTCAATTCATAATAATGAGTATGGCATTTTGTTAGATTTTGATACAATTATAAGAGTTAACGAATCAACGCTGGTTTCTAATGAACTAAGATCCCTATTGGCTATATTTATAGTGAAGGATGAGAACCTGCTTAAAATGATTAATTTATAAAAGGCTTATATGAACTCTGGTTATAAAGAATCAACGACTCCATTAAGACTATTAATATCAACATTAAATAATATTCTCGAAAACAATAAATCGAATAATCATTCGATTTTTAATAATGAGAAGAGAAATATAGTATTGCTTTTTATAAAAAGAAATATATTTAAAAAATCTTTTTCATCATTTATGTTTAATAAAGCTACTAAACAATTATATACCTTGTAAATAGAGATTCCTAGGCTTAATATTAATATTAAAGAGTATACTAAATTCGATGCGTTTGAAAATGTTAATATAGTCCCTGATTATACAAAGCATTAAACAACAAACTATACTAAACATTCAAATCGTTTATATTAGTGATCAAATAGTTACTACAAAACTAATATCTTTATTGGTATTGTGATTGCTTAATCATACGGATTCAAAAATGAACTTTAACGATTAAATGATTTCCATGATACTTTTTGGCTTGATAAGCAAGAGGATAAACTAAATAAACAAAATGGTAAGTTTATTACTATATATAACGTAGTAGTTGCTACAATAAAATATAAACCGATAATTACATCTTTAATTCAACCCAAGGTTACAAATCTTCCACAAATACTAAAATCAGCGGTACCATCACCATCAAAGTTTTTTCATAATCTTAGAACTTATATATTTGGATATTGGTTCAAAATAGATTATAACCGCGAAATTAAAGCATTATAGAATCAAAGCACTTGGCGAGAAATTGAAACAATATCGACTAAATCAAAACCTATTCCATTTTAATAAGTATTTATTTATAAAAATAATCAAAGCGGCTATATCGATTGTTGCAAATTACAACTAATAGTTAAAAGAGATTTTTAAGATATAGCGATAATCAAATCGATTTATGTAGTTACGCTTGTTGCGCGGTTTTTTCGTATAATGATAGCAACGATAGCAAAAAATAATCTTAAAACGAAGCAATACGATATTGTGAATGCTTTCATTAATGTATCTCGAAATCCTATTGGGAATCCAATAATATACTATATGCTAGATAGGTATAAAATATTTGGTAAATCCATTACTTTCGATTGTATGTTGTATGGTTTGAGAGACTTTTTTGCATTGTGGTATAAAGAGTTTATAAGTACATTTATTAGTTTGAAAATGGTAAAGTGTAAAAAAAAGCTTTGTATCTTTATATCTTTTGATTTTCATATATTTATTTTGTTTTTTGTTGATGATATCTAAATAATTTATTACAAAAAGTATAAACGTTAAAAGAATCAAATAATGAATAGAATCAAAACTAAATATGAGTTTAAAGATTTTGGCGATATTTAATAGTTTCTAAGAATTCAAATCATTAAAGATTAATAACTTAAAAAATTGTAGTTAATATACAATATTTATATTGATAAAATCGTTTGCAAATTTGATTTTACAAAGGGAAAAGCAGCTATACCATTTCCAATCATAATATTTGAGAAAAATAAGAATATAACTTTTTTTTCTAAAGTAAAAGAATATTAGGAAAAAGTTGAATCAATCTTATATTCGATTATAATAATTAAAGCCGATTTAGCGTTCCTTTTCTTCAAACTAAGCGAATATAGTATTAATCTTTCAAAGAATCATTTTATAATAACAAATCATTGTATTATATATTTATATAAATCTTGGTATTTCTTTATTTGCTATAAGGATAATTATATACTTCAAATAATGATTTTTTTAAATGTTTCTTTTGTAGATGATATAGTTACTTGGAGATCCTTTTAAGGCTATATAATTATGTTGTATGGTAGTGCTATTGTATAAAAAACTACAAAACAAAACATAGTTATTATTTCGATTATAGAGGTAGAACTTTTAGGTATAAAAAGATCGATTAAAAAAGCAATAGCAATATTGCGGTTTTTAAAAAAAATCAAAGTATTAATAAAAAAGCTTATTAATATCTTTTGCAATAATATTTAAACAATTCGATTGATAATTGGGGAGAATAAAAGAATCTTTATTAAACTTAAATATATGAATATTCAGAATATATGGCTTTATTAAAAATACGCTAATAAGCAATTCCTGATCATGTATTTATCGATTGCCGATATACCAGCAAATAGGTTTACTAAGAATCTTATTAAATAGAAGTTTGAACACTTTATTAAACTAATCAATATACAAAACACTAAGGATCGAATCATAAAGGTTATCGAATGATTAGTAATTATATAGTATTTATACAAATTAATATTATAGTACTTCTTTTATACTTCACTACCTCAACCCTATTTTCTATCTTTACCCCAAAGGAAGCTTACCTTCGAGCAACCTTTCCATCACCACTATTATCCATCTTCCTTTTTTTTCTTTTCCTTTTTATCTTTGTTATTGCAAAGTAATCCTTTGAAGTATATTTACTTCTAGAAGAATCTACTTTTAGCGCAAATATACCCCGCGCCGATTTCGAAGCCATTTAAAGATCAATGTACTTCAAGATACTCCGAAAAGCGGCCTGGAAACGCTTCACTTTCTATAATTATATAATTAGCGATTATAATATAAAGCGAAAAAAGGGTATTATACTTTTCTATTGTTATTAGCTTTCGCGATTAAAAAATCATTTATTATTATATACAAATGTATTGGTAAAGGCCGATATATATGCGTAAAATATTGATAATACTAAACTTTTTGGGAATTCGCGTTTTTATAGCAAATCTTATTTCTTTGCTCAATAATCAACAATTTTATACATTGTATATACAAATAAAAATTCTTTAGCCTTTTAAACCAAGTTTTTTTAGTAGAGGTATAAAAAGCCGCTATAAAAGGAGTAATAAGAGTAGAAAATACTATTCCAAACCCCTTATTGCTCAATTCATTATTTTGTTCAACTTTTGTAAAATTAGAACCAAAATCCTTATCAAAATCCTATAAAATGTAAATAATATATTGCTAAAATGATTATAATATTTATTTTACAATAAAGCAAAGAATCTTTATTCTTATCTTTACTTTAATCTTTATTCTTATCCTTATCATCACCTTTATTAAACAAACCGGTTTGGGAAAGATGAAAAAGAAAGGAATCAAAGAAATAAAGAAAAAAGGAATAAAGAAGCGAAGAGCAACGATAGAGGCAATGGGGAAAAGGAACAGGGGTGCGAAAAAAATGTTCCAGGGATAACCCAAAAAGATCAAAAGAAAAAGAAAAAACAAAAGGAAAAGAAAAAGCAAAAAGAATAACAAAAACAAAAAAAAAAGAAAAAAAAGAAAAAGCAACACGATAACGGAAGGCGGCCAGTGCTTTTTGAATACGGGAAAAGTTCTTGGCCCGGGAAAAGCGAATACGATGGAGTATATTGATGATGATATTATTGATAATGTTGTTGTTGATATAGTTGTTATTATTGTTGCTGCTATTGATGCTTGTTTTTGAAGAATCGAAGGATTAAGGGATTAAAGCTACAATTAAATATTTATACGATGGAAATCATAACAAAACAATAATACGTTACAAAACGATCAAATACAATAAACATACAATGAATACCCTCAACTATAATTGTTATTATCTATAGAATCGGCGATCCAGGCATTTATGAAATTATATGGAATTACTTATTTATACAATTATTTGTAGAGAAATTGTATATACATCATTAGATTAGTTTTCGTTTGTTTATTTATATCAACAAAGAATTATACAAATAGCGTATAGTTGTAGATTCATTTATTTTGTTTGCTTTGTAGTTAGATTATATATTGCGCATATGATTTGAGGGGTGTATTACACTAAGAGTATGAGGCACGTAATAATTACGTGTTTATAGAACATTGTGATTCCATATGGGCCTCGGATCTTCCAGAAGTAAACGTATAAACATCTTACCCATTTATCGATCAACCAGAGCTAGAAAGCTCCGAAACGTTAAGAGCTTGGTATACTACTAATTAAACAAGTTTCCAAAGTTAATATAAACGCTTTATGCGTTATTATACTAATATAGTATTGAATCTTCTTAATTAGTATACTAATCTCTTTTAGAATCATCTAGATTTATAACTACTAGTATACTATGATATCAAAGATCATTATATTGTAGATCTATGATATTATAGATCATCATACTATAGATCCTTAAGATCTCAGAGTCAAATAATGATCATATGGAATCACGTGAATATAAGTATATTAGGAACGAAAGGATCCTGTATTTAGAGAGACAAACAACAATACAATCATTGATTTATACCTATACCTTTATCCCTTTCAGATATTCTCTCATATATTCGTAGCTATCCTCCGTGATATATTCTTTATACTATTTAACTAAATCAATCTATTTATTGCATGCATTATTCAAATGATCGATATATTTGGTTTGAATAGTTCTTAGGATTGTTGAATTAATAAAAGCAATCTTTATATATAAATAAACAATGATTTGTTTCAGGGTATAGTTTTATATAGTATTTTGAAAGATTTCCAAAGCGTAGAATAAATCGATTATAAATATAATCCAATCGAATATGTAGCGAAAGTTACTATGATTTTGGTTGTATTCATTTTTCTAAATTCTGTAGATCTTCTTTATAAGTAAGAAAGTTTTTGAGAAATCCTTTAATGTAATAGAAACAGGATTTGCAAAGAGCTTAAATTTAAACATTTTATTTATTTCGATATTAATATTAATATATCGATTGTAAGCTTTAAGGTTTATAGCATATTGATTATAGCGTTTACAATTCTTTTCAAAAATTATAATATCTATAGAAAAAGCTTAAAGTGAATTAGCGCTCAACCAATTACAAAATTAGTAATTGGGAGAGTTAAGGATATCCGGATCGATATTGTTCCAGATATACTTAAAATAGTTAACGTTTTTAAATAATAAGTACCAAAGGGATCAATCCGTTTGATTATTAAAAGTGATATTTGATATAATAAAGAGAATGATTGTAAAGGATAGAAGTGTAATAAAAAATGATTAAGGATTAAAGAGAAAAGAGAAGTTATATAATATCGATATTCGAATTGTAGTTGTTGTAAAGATTTCGAGTATAAACTAGGCTTATAACTATTACGAAGAATAGTTACGAATATATGAGAGGATATTTGTAAAGGATAAAGGTATAGGTATAAAATAATAATTGTATTATTGTTTATTCTTTTAAATATAAGATCCATTTACTTTTTATATATTATATATAAATGATCATATATAATAATATGTGATTATTATATAGCTTTGTAATTATAAGGATTTACAATACTTTGATCTATAATATCAATATAGATCATTGTATTCTTGTATATAAGGTTTGGATCCTTATAGAACAATGCGTTATATTGCTTTTAACTTTATAGATCAACAAACGATTAGTACTTTTATATATCTACTAAAGTAAAGGCTAAAAGCCTTCGATGATCCTAATCTCGGCAATCCTAAAAAAGTTAGTAAACTTATGCCCCTATTGCTGGAAGATCTTTAAAAGCGTTATATTCGGCAAATACATGCTTCGATAAAGCATGTGCTTCAACAAGCACGTGCGTACTACGCATTTAGCGTAACACTTTTCTTTTACAATAAGCTTATTAAAAATCTTATTAAATAAAAGTTTAAACATTTTATTAAACTAATTAATATACAAAATGCTAAAGATCGAATTATAAAGATTATCGAATGATCGAGAATTATATAATATTTAGATTACAATCAGCGTAATCAGCAAAAAATTAATATTATAATACTTTTTTTATACCTCATTACCATTAACCTCATTTTTCATTTCTATTTTTAAAAAAGCTTATTTACAAATAACTTTTCCATTATTACTATTTATTTTCTTTTTTTTTCTTTTTCTTTTTATTTTTATTATTGCAAAATAATCCTTCGAAGTATACCCGTTTCCAAAGGAATTCATTTTCAATGTAAATATACTTTATACCAACTCTAAAGCTATTTAAACGCATCTTCTTAGTAACAAACAAATCAACAACGACGCGATACATTTCATTACCGGTAGATACACATAACGATACTTTACGAACTCCGCAAAGTTTTAACGTTCGCGAAAAGTATATAAAACATACTTTTCGAATTCGAATAACGAAAATAAACTTTATTATGTTTACAAAAGCGATGCGGATGATCAATAGCGATTATATACAATAATACAACCCTCCCTTACTTACCCTTTTTCAATTTCAAATTAAAACGAAAACGAAATTTATATTTTTCTCTTTTGTTATACCCCAAGAATTGGAAAAATTAATAACTTTTTAAAAAGTTAACAAATTTCTACAAAAAGCTGAATAACAAACAACAATCCGTTGCAAATTTATAAATATATTTGTTAACTTTTTAGAAAGGATTATTAAAACTTTTATTTAAAAAAAAATATATACTATTTTGCTAATCCAAAAAGCGATCTTAAAATGCATAACAAATATTTTTATAACAAATATAATTCTTAAAAGCAAAAAAAGCTTTAAAATTCCTAAAGCAAAAGAAAATACAATAACAACTTTGCTTTTTATAATTTGAACGGAGATTGTTAAAACCTTTAAAATCGATAAGCCTTTGGCTGCTTTTTAAAGCAAAGTTTTTAAAGCAAACTTTGCAAAAAAAAACGTTATTAAAACAATAAAAATAAATAAACATATTTTTGTTAAATATACCCTTTTTGTGGATCTATATTGCAATAATCTTTTTCTAATTCGAGAAAACTTAATTAAAGCTATTCTGAATATCAAAAACAAAAATATTCTAAAGGTAATAGAATACAAATTGGATTGAGTATTACACTTTAAATCCCTAGAGATAAAAGATACTTTAATAAAAAATATTTACAAATCAAAGATTTATAAAATTATTGAAGCTATACATTTCGATCTTTTAAAAATATAGTATAGCCATTATGTATGTTTAATACCAAACATTTTGTTTAATGCGATTAACGAATAGATCGAAGTTACTAAGGAGATGGTAAAGAGAAAAGTTTAAATCTAAACCAATATTATTTCGATTAAATGCTTCAAAAGTTTTAGAAACAATATGAAAAATGTTTAAATAATTAGTTTTATTATTCCAATTATTCTTTTTCGTTTATTTGAAGCTACTTTTTTTTTATTTTTCTATTTTTTTGTAGCCAAATGAAGTTTTATAAACAAAGTTGCCAAACTTATTGCAATATCTATCGTTGTATAAGATTTATACAATGCAACAATTATAATATCGCAAAAGCTAAGTATTAAAGATTAATATACAAACTATACCCAGCGTTTGCAAAGTATAATAAATATTATAATCCGTTTCCAGCAAAACATAAAGGTTGCCCGCTAGCGCTCTATAGTATAGCTGGAGGTAAATCATAATATAACTTAATTAAAGCTTAAATAGAATTGATCCGTAAAAACAATTAAACGATTCAAAAAGCATGCGTTTTAAGAATAATTATAAGCATTATACAAATAGTACGTATATTCCAAATAAAGGCTCAAAACTTTTAAACGTTTCAAAGTATACAAAACTTTATATAACTAAACATTGCTTGAACCTCAGCGTTTACCCGTATCGAGATCCAAATATTAATAACTTCGAAAAAAGCAAATAATAATACTAAACATACAATAGATACAACAATATCGCAAAATAAAATATCGAAACGTTTTAAAGCAATTTCGGGTTAAATAAATCTAAAGCTTTTGTTACGAAACAATATATATAAAACTTATATTAAAAATACAATAAATATTAATAACGATAATGCCGCGATAATTATATAATTAATTGAAACCATCAATTCTTCTAATAAATAAAGACTTGGATTAGTATAACAACAAAAACCGTGAAGATAGTTTAACTCTATATATAACAATGGTATAAGCGAATATGGGAAAGAGAACAAAAGTATATAATGTTTTG
Organism: Monilinia aucupariae; assembly: GCA_002162555.1. Taxonomy (NCBI): domain Eukaryota; kingdom Fungi; phylum Ascomycota; class Leotiomycetes; order Helotiales; family Sclerotiniaceae; genus Monilinia; species Monilinia aucupariae. Next base: position 625,838 of record NGKF01000008.1, read on the forward strand.
CTTTAATTTGTTTACGAAAACAAAACGAATATAGTTTATATCCAAAAACCTTAAAGCTTATTGAATATTAAAACATAGAATTACCCGATATACGAATATTATACCCTTTACGATTTGTAGGAATCGAAAAGGATAACCAAAAGGGAAGCCAAACAATCAAAAACTATATCGTATATATAGCGAAAAGTTGCGATACAAACGCAACAACGGCGTAGTAAACATTGTAAGGATGTAGTATAGCTTGAAATAAACAATTATTATATAGTTAATATCTATCGCAAGTTTAATACTACAACAATAATATATTACACAACAAATATTACCTCAACACTTTGTATACTAATCGAAAAGGATTTTAATGCGAAACACGATATTTACAAACTAGAAGTGTTATCGATTATTTAAAAAGTTTCGCTTATTAATTGGTTATAAAATACTAATATAAACTTTATTAACAAGATAGAGATATTTACTCATTGTATAAAGCATATAATTGATTTTACTTTTTTCAATATACTTTTTGCAAAGATAATAATACACCGGGATATGGATTACAAATCGGATTATTATATATAGATCATTACTATTCCAAGGCGAAGTATAGTTTTTAGTAAACGTATTGAATACAAAATCATCAAAAACGGCTTATATACGTTTGTTAATTTAATAGAAAGTAAAGTATATTGGTTACCGAAAATCGGAAATATTGTTACGAATATCGAATTGGAAATAATCGCGAAACGGCTTATTGATTTATTTCAACGATTAATATAAATCGCAAAGCGATTAGTAAGCGATTGGGCATAATTAACGTTTTAATAAACCAACGAAAATGTAACGGCGTATAGTTAATACAAACGCTTTAATAAAACCTTTAAAGATAGGAAACGAATATTTATTGCAATATACAAAACGAAAAGAAAATATTGGAAAAGAATAATCAATAATGCATTGGATGATGTAAACTTGTATAAAGTAGTAAACTAATACAAAATAGTTTTTTCCTTTAAAGCTTCATCGCTTATAATCAACGATTAATTAATCGAAAATACAAAAAAGAAAATATAGGTTTTACTAAACAAAGTATTACATAGATATAATAATATTAACAATTTAAACGCGGATTCGATATTAAAAAATTATATTTTTATTTTCCTTTAAAATATTATTATATTCTTCGAAAAAGTAGAATAGAATATTATTAAGATCTTAAATATTTCGCTAAAAGTTGATAGGATTATAATTAAATTTTTAAAAACTTATTAAAATAATATTAAGGAATATTTATATAATTTTTTCGAATATTGTTTTAAAAAGAATTATTTCTTTAAAATCTAACGATTAGTTGAAGTAATAATACTATCCAAAATCGGCAAAAAAGATAAAAGCTTTATACACTTTTGGTATCCGATAGCTTTATTATTCTGCGTAAACAAAGGTCTGAAACAAATTATTGCGAAACGGATTATATAAATGTTGTTAATATACAATACATTAAGCCTTTAATATTATAAAGCTTTGCTTAAATAATCGGCTATAAATCTAATTACAATATTCGTATATAATGTAAAATACGCCTTTGCCAAAAAACGAAAGATTACATTGATTACGATAAACGTTCAAAGTGTATTTAACGCGTTACTACTCCGGCGGTTACTAAAAAGAATATAGAATTAAGATTAATCTATAACTCTTTTAAAAATAGTTTAATCGTTTTTACAAAATCGCAAAGTAATGGTTAAACTAAAGAATATATATATGAATGAATTGCGAATATAATATAGCACTTTTTAAAATTTACCTTTATCTTCAATGCTTTATATGCTTTACTTAGCGAAATTTTTGAATTAGGATTAAACTTTTCGCTTTGAGTATATAAACAATATTGCGTTTTACAAAATAAGTAATACATTAGAAAAAAATATTACAGCGATTGCGTAAGATATGCAAAAGATCGAAATGTAGAAACAAACTAATAAAATCGCTTTTGTATTAGAAAAGTTGAAGATGATACATTTTATTTGTAAGCGTTATGTACGCGCTTTGGAAGTTGTTATCTCCTTTACATTAACTATACAGTTTATAATAAGCGCATCAAACAATACAAAGTAACCGGCGTTAAAATAGCTAAAAGTATAATTCAATCGCAAATTTACGTTCAAAAAGCATATTGCAAAACAAATAGAAAAAGTATGAAAAGTAACATTATATATCAAGCATTTTGCTAATATATAATACAGGCCCTTTACAACTTTTCTACGAAAAGCTATAATTATATACATTTTATTTTTGTTATTATATAAAGCAAAAGCGTAATACTCGGGACGAATAAGATTGAGCGTAGGCGGCGGCTATTTACAAAGTATTACAATAAGCATTTGTATAGGGTTATATATAGCGAAAGCGAACAAAATGATTAATATAGCAACAAAGAGCGTATTGTTAATTTGAAGGATTACGCTTATAGTAATTAATTTATACAATATAGGTTTTTCGCTTTGCGAAATAGTTTTAGAATATATTTGTATTAATATGGCTTTTCGATTTAAAAGATTAAATGTATGTTACCCGCTTACTATACGCTTAATCGCATTAAAATATTGTACGTAACATAGTATAAAGCTATAGATAACGGACCGGTTACTCCTAAAAACATTTCGTTTAATTCTTTTCTTTTTGCACTATACTTTTGAGTATAAAACAGATTTTACAAAAAGAATAAATAAGGAAACAATAACGAAAAGCTTTGTTAATTAATGAAACGCTTTATTCTCTAATACAATTATTATCTTTTTCAATGAATTCGAATTGTATAATAACGCAAACAAATATATAAGCTACAATTACGCAATCTATTAAAAACAAAATTTTGTTGTTATCAGCAAAAATACAATTAATATACTTTTGTATATCTTTAATGTAGAAATAATAAGCGTTTTGAAAAGGTTACAAAAAACGTTAATATTGTTAACCATTATAAATACATAAAGATAACTTTGTATCGATAGCACTTCGATGATATAATACAAACGCGCAAATGCTTTGAATACCTTACAATAAGCGTTTCTAGAAAGCTATAGATTTATTGATTAATATATAGTTAAGATATAATGATCCCTTAAGTATTAAAGAATTATTAGCAACGAAGCGGCGGATAAACTAATAAACGTAAACGCGAAGAGCGATATAGTAGATTTAAAGTTTATCGCATAATCAATAATTAATAGAATAAGCTTAATAGTATAAAATTTAATCCGTAATGCAATAAACAATTGATGAAGCAAAAACGAATTTACATTAGCAAAAAGATATTGCAAATAACAATTAGATTATGCGTTTGAGAAGCTTATAAAGCTTAGATTTGCTAAATCAACATTATATAGACTACTAATACTACAATCTAGATATAGCGATTTTAAAGTTTATTACAAACGTTTCAAATACGAAAACATAAAGATTCATTGCTTATGCGATAAAGCTAAAACCTTTAAATACTTTGTTTTTTGCGAGATCTCCATCAAAAGATTCTATTCGTAATTGCTTAAATCTGCCCGTCCATTAGCAATTATTCAGGAAAAGCATAACTATATACGACAATTTTTTGCTCTTTCAAAGGAGTTCAAACGTTTTATTGCAATAATATAATACTTTACGTTTTGCAATTGAGAGTTTAGCGGCATTCCGAATAACATTTAACGCAACGCTTTATTCGATTCTTTTTTTACCCCCTCCCCCCCCTTTTTATTCTTTGCTTTACTTCGGAGTTTAATTTAAAACGCAATCTATAAAGCGCAATATAATACTTTATACAACGATATAAAGGCTACAACTTAATATAACAATTGCTTTTTTAGCGTTCCTTACCAATACGATTGCTATATAGCTTAATACTTACTTTCTTTAAGTATAATAAGCAAAGACTAACCCTTTCAATACAAAACGCTTTTTTAAACGACGAAAAGAGGTTGTTTAATAAAGCTAAAGTTGTAAAAAACTGTCGGAAAGAAACGGTTTCAATGCTTCAACTTAGCGACGTTGTACGATATGTACCTAAATAGTGAACTCTTGAGCTTACGATCTATTAGTGTATTACCCGTCTCTAGTACCCTTCGGGAGGTCAAAAGTCTAACTAGCTTACATAGACGTTAAATATAATAAATAAATAAATAAATAAAACTATTTAAAGATCAATATACTTTAAAACGCTTCAAAAAGCGACTTGGAAACGCTTTACCTTTTATAATTATATAATTAACGATTATAATATAAAGCGAAGAAAAAGTATTATACTTTTCTATCGTTATTAGTTTTTATAATTAAGAAATCATTCGCCATTGCATGCAAATATATTAACAAAAGCCAATATATATGTATAAAGCATTAATAATATTAAGCTTTTTAGAAATCCGCGTTTTTATAATAGATTTCATCTTTTTACTTAACGATTAACGATTTTATACATTGTATATACGGATAGGAATTCCTTGGCTTTTTAAACCGAGTCTTTTTGGCGGAGATACAAAAAGCCAAAGTAAAAAGAGTAACAAAAATAGAAGATATTATTCTAGATCCTTTATTGATCGACTCATTACTATATTCAACCCCTAAAAGGTTAAAACTAAAGTCCCTACCAAAATCCTGTAAAATGTAAATAATATATTGTTAAAGTGATTATAATGTTTATTTTACAACAAAGTAAGAAATCTTCATCTTTATCTTTACTTTAATCTTCATCTTTATCTTTATTGTTATTTTCGTCAAAAGAATTGGTTTGGGAGGGATAGAAAAGAAGGGAATTGGAGGAGTAGAAAGAGGGGGAACAAAAAAGCGAAGGGCGGAGATAGAGGCGATGGGGAAGGGGAATAGGGGTGCGAAAGAAATATCCTGGGGACAATTCAAAAGGANAAAAAAAAAAAGAAGTAGAAAAAAAAAAAGAAATAAGAAAAAAAGAAGAAACAAAAATAAAAGAAGAAAAAAAAAAGAAAAAGCAATGCGACGGCAAAAAGTAATTAATGCTTTTTAAGCATGGGAAAGATTTCTGGCTTAGGAATTGCAGCTATAGCAAAGTATATTGATAATGATATTGGTAATGGTATTGTTGATAATATTATTATTGATATAGTTATTGTTATTGTTATTGTTAATGCTTATCCTTAAAGAATCGAAAAATTAAAGGATTAAAATTACAATTAAATACCTATGCGATAGAAATCACAACAAAACAATAATACACTACAAAACGATCAAATTTAACAAATATATAATAAATCCCTTTAATTATAATCATCGCTGTATATAGGATCAACGATCTAAGTATTCATGGAATTATATAGAATTACATTCATTCAATTATTCGTAAAGGAAATTGTGTATACATTATTAGTTTATTTTCCGTTTATTTGTTTATTTCAAAATATTATATAATATATAATTATAGATTCATTTATTTTGTTTATTTTATAGTCAAATTATATACTACGTATATAATTTAAAAGATATATCACGTTAAATGCGTAGTACGCATATACTTATTAAAGTATATACTTTATCAAAGCATATATTTGCCGAATATAATGCTTTTAAGGATCTTTTAGCAATAGATATATAAGTTTATTAATCTTTTTAAGATTACCGGAATTAAGATCATTGAAGGCTTTTAGCTTTTATTCTAAATAGATACATAAGAATACTAATCGCTTTTTGATTTATAAAGCTAAAAGCAATATTACACATTGTTCTACAAAGATTTAAACCTTATATACGAGTATACAATGATTTATATCGATATTATAAATTAAAATATTATAAATCCTTATAATTACAAAGTTATATAATGATTATATGTTATTATATATAATCACTCATATATAATATATAAGGAATAAATAGATCTTGTATTTAGAAGAACGAACAATAATATAATCATTGTTTTATACCTATACCTTTATCCCTTTTAGATATCCTCTCATATATTTGTAGCTATTCTCCGTGATATCTTTAGTACTCCCGAGAGATTAAAGGTTTAACTAGTTCATATAGACGTTAAATATAAATAAACAAACAAATAAATAAATAAACTTAAAACGCATTTTAATTAATTCAATTCAAATTCTATAATTTGTATAATTAAATCCTTTATAAAAACAACCATTTCTATTACTAATTCCGATTTCTCAGCGTTGTATATATATTTCAAAGCTTTATTAATTTTTATAACAACATTTTATTATTATTATAATGTTTATGTTTTTTTATAAAAGTTTAATACTTTACAATTGTATTGTATTGCAATATAAAAGCTTTTTTAATGCTTTTCGAAATCGAGATAAGTTTTTTATTGTATATTAAAAATCCAAAATAAATCAATTGTTTTATAAGAATATTAGTTTTTTGTTTAAAACTCGGAATTTATATTATTTAAAGCTTCTTTTTTTCAATTATATTTTTTTGTATAAAATGCTATTATATATCAATATATTTGGTTTTATTATAGAATTTGTTTTTTTATATTTAATTGATGCTGTTTTTGTTATTGTAATACAATATAAATATAAATAGCTTCAAAAAAAATTCGTTCTTTTAGATCAATAATAAGCTTTTCGAACTATATAACTTCTTTTGCATTTTTATTCGCGATTATAATTTTAGCTTTTATAATACAAAGTATTATAGATTTTTGCTTGTTTAAAAACTATATAATTGCGTTTTTGTATTGAATAATAATTACTTTTTGAATCGATTTTCGATTTGTTTCAAAACTCTATATAGCATCTATATAACAACTATAAAAACATAACAGATTTCGCAATCGATTCGAATAAATTATATTAATTTCAATCGTATTATCAAGGAATTCTAGAAAATAATTTGTAAGGATTAAATATTCTCTTTTAAAAGCATATATCATTTTTGCAAGTTGATTAATTGAAAACGCAAAATCGCTTTTTATTCTATTTATCAAATAAGCTTCAAATTTTATAATTTCTAAATATCAAGCTTTATTAATTTCGTTAAATAGTTTTATCGCTATAGTTGATTTTAATATAATGCTAATAAAAAAAAAGATTTCGAAATGTTGAATTATAGATTTTGAATCGTTTTAGAAGCTTTTTGATATAAGCTTTTTAATATATTTTGAAAGATCTTCAAGCTTTGTTTCGTTCGATTTAAATTTCTAAAAAGATTTATATCGATTCAAGATCTTTATATTTTCATTTTTGATTTATAATTTATAATTTTTTTGATTATATTGATTACAAATCGTAATCCTAATATTAGCAAATTATTTATATAAAATAGAATATATACTTTTCTTTTAATAAACAAATTGAAATTTGTTATTAAAGTTTATAAATCTCTATTTTTGAAAAACAATTTAATTATTTACTATTATACTTTTGAAGCTTGTTTTAATCTATAAAGTGATTTTTTAAATTTAAAGTAGTTATTAATAGGATTCAAAGCAAATACCTTTTCAAAGAATCGTAAAATCCTTATCAAAATTTCAATATCGATTAATTTCTTATTTAAAAATGTTATATTAATGTTTATATTATTAATTTCTAAATTCTTTTTTATTGTTTTAGTTAAAAAGACTTATAATGTAAAGTATTTTACAATTTTTGCGAATGTTTTTATAAAGTTAATCTTATACTTTTGTAAAAATCCTTTAATTATTAATTTGATTTTTTTTTCTAATTTGTCGTTATGGTTTAGTTTGTTTTAAAGAATCTATTTAAACTTCAAAAGTTTTTTTCTTTTTAATGAGTAGATGTGAATTATTTTAAAAATATTGTTATTTTTTAAACTAATCAATTTTGTTTTGATTGTTTCTATTTATATTTCAAAGTTTGAATCTAAATCGTTCTTTAAATCGATAATTTCGATATTAATATTTATATATGGATATGAATATACTATATTAAAGCTTAATATAAATTATTATGCTTTTTTTCATTTTTTATAATCTTTTTGATTTTTGTTTATATTTGCAAATTACAAATTGTAATTATAATTATAAAAAAAGCTTTTTTTAAATAAAAATTCTATATAAAATCGTTTTTATTTAAATTTATAAAGATTTTTACTTTTTTGTTTTTTGTAACGCTTATGCCGTAAAAGAGCTGTTTAGAACAGGGTCAATAGAGTTTTTAGAATTTACTACTACTTGATTATACTATAAGGAAAAGATTGTTATATATACATGAATTGTATAAGCAGGACACGTATATAGTACATGCTCGCTAATCGAGCATATAAACCATAACAATATATATATGCATCGGAATGTTTGTTATACTAGTCGGGCAACGAAAGCATGATACTATCCTCTCTTTTAGTAAAGCTTATCCTTAAGCAATTATCCGTTAATAATCCTATATTATATCCTATATAATATCTACCAATTAATTAAATCAAGCAAAAAGCGTTTATTATAAGCTTTGCGTTTATTGTTACAAAGTATATGATTGTATTTGTTTATTTCTAAGCGGCAATATATATATAAGCATTTCGCAACGAAATAAATATTTATTTAATATTTCGAAACGACAAAGTGATATTTGTATTAAAAAAGGGTATATAACAAAAGTTTCTTTCTATTGTAAACTTAAATCCATATTCAAATCATTTCAATTTCTTTATTAAATTCATTGCTTTTTTGAGTATATCTTTCCACATTAATAAATCGAACAACTCTATATCGAGTATAGCGAAAGGGTTATTGAGTGGAAGCTTTACCAAAAAGTAGAAGTAATATGAAAATGCGGCGAATGCGCGAACGATGTTAACGACGAAGTAATTAAAGTTAAAAACGCTTGTTATAATCAAGGTTCTTTCTTCTTTTTCTTCTTTTTCAAAGCAAAATTATAAAAATAATAAAAAAGATTAAATGAAGAACAACGATAGTTTTAACAAACAAAACTTTTCAATTGATTTTGCGGATTAGTTTTCCTTTTCTTTTTGAACAATAAACAATAATATTAATTTGGTATAACAATAATATGCATTTAAGTATTTGAATTGTTAATATAAGATCTTATTAATAAAGGTTCTTTACAATAAAAGGTTGCATTGAAACAATAATAACAATAATAATAGGACTGGGTATCGATAGCGAAATAATAATAATAATAACAACAAAATCGAGCATTTACAATGCCGGTTTAGACTAATAATAGCGATAAAAAGCTTATTGCGAAAACTTTAAGTTTATTGAAGAACGATAGCAATGATATGTTTAAAACGATATATTGTAAATTGTACAAAGGGTTTATCAAATCGTTATTAAAGTTGCTAACGAAGCTATTGTTCGTTGTTAACGATTGTTTCGAGGATTTCGAAGGTATATATGTATTATATATGCAAAGTTGCTTTACAAAAAACTCGAAAAGAAGGTGTTATATTATACTAGAGCAAAAAAGAAAGTTTTGTTTTTTTTGTTTTAATTAAAAGCAAAGATATAAAAAGGTTTCAGAAAATCAATTGTTAAACAATTTTCTGAGATATTGCAAAGCGTTATCGATTTATGAATAAGGAGCAAAAACAAGTTATCTTTTTCCTTAATCGTTCTTTGTAATGTTATTGATAAAAAAGTAAATGGCTTTACAAGCGGAGCTTAAGTATAAATTTTTAAAAAAGATATTAAAAAGAATTTTAACGAAAGAAAAAAGGGAGCGTATAGAAAGGATCTATAAAAAGGAGTTGGAAAGATATCGAGTACGCAAAAGGCTTGGATGGAAGGAAAAACGCGGGCAAACGTTAAAAAAGGTAGCTTTGAAGCTATAGTTAAAAGCTAAAGCTTTTTAAACAATATTTCGTTTCAAATGAATAATATTTCTTTTTTCTTTTTTGATAGTTTTGTTTATTCTTTGGTTAAATAAAGTGGTAAAGGTTGATCATTCTGTATTTACTTTAAAGATTTCTTTTTTTCTTATACCATGTTAGGGATTGTATTACTTTAATTGATATTAATAATAGCAGCGATAATTTTAATATAATATAAGGATTTCTTTAAATAATCGTAACTACAAAATGGTTTAGAAGAAACATATTCGATCGACGACGAATATGGATTTGTTATTGTTAGTATAATTGTAATCGTTTTTTTTATTTTCGTAAAGTTTAATTTATTCGAGCAATAAAGTAAAAGGACCGGATAATGTAGGGTTCGTTTAATAAAAATCATATAATTTATAAAAAGTAGTTTTCAAATCAAAAGCGGAGTACTAGGTAAGATTGGCGTTAGCGTTAAACCAGGAGATATAATATCGTAAAAAGTTGTGGGTTTTCTTAATAACAAAAACTTTCTCTATTTTCTATTCAAAATTATTAATAATATTGATAAATAATGAAGGCTTTTAAACTTAACTAAAGAGAAGATCGTTATAAACCTTTTAAAGCTTATTAAATAAAAACATTAAATATATCTTTATAATAATAAAAAGTTCGAAATGGAAAAAGCTATCTATTTAACTTATAATCTTGAATCAATCTTAAATAGAGTAATTAAGCTTTTTAAAAGATCGTTGAGTAGGGTAGTTCTTTATATTCAACTATATATAATCTCCGATATCGAAGTTTACAATATGATAATATAAATTGATGAACTGGGTCATCTTCTTTTAAGCTTAAAGGATACTTTTCTTAACGCGAATAACGGTTGTTTAATTGTATTTAGCGAATTTGCGGGTATTTTAAATATTTATATTTCTTATTAAAGGGTTGTTCTTAATATCCTAATCTCAATTATTATATGAAGGGTAATTGTAAAAAGTTTTGAAAGGCAATAAACTTTCGAAAGATTTATATAAAAGAGTAAGTTGAGTGTAATTCATTATAAACAAGAATTCCAATCAATCGTTTTGATAATAATTGACGAATAGGCGTAAACGTTGTTACAAATATTGATTATAAATTTTCGTTTAACCATTTATTTGAAAATGGTAAGCAATAAAGAGTTTAATATTAATATTTAATAATCGATTGAATTTTTATCAGAACTTTAAAATAAATTGAGGACCTTTATTCGATATAATCGATTTGGAGGCTTCGTAATATCGATAGACGTAGTACAAATAAAACTTGGTTTATTTACGAGAATCAATTTCTTTATAATAAAGAATGGAAATGGCTTGTTTTGTTAATTAATTAATAATTACAAAAACGTTATTGTAATTGTGTTTGTTCTTATTGAAATTGCAATAGTTTATAATAACGTTTTGCTATATTTGTTCAGAAATAGGGAGCGAGTATAGCAAACCAGAAATGCGATTTCGCGATATAGAACTATATTTGCAAGCGTAGCAATTGCATATATATTGGGCAATTGTTATAAATATATTAAGCCAATAGTATTATTTTGATAGCAAAAAGTAAGTCTTCTTAATTCCAGGATATATTATAAAAACTGAATTATAAGCCTTTTGAATAAAGAACGTATGGAGATTCTCCGAATCGAGTATTATTAAGCGATCGTTGTATAGTAATAAATCGTTCTGGAAAACAAAGTATTTGTGATTTTTAAATGCTTCGATTTGTAAAGTTTGTAAACTATTAAAAGAATGGTTGATGTTAAAAATGCGATTGATAATATTAAAGTGAGGAACGATAGAAGCTAGGTTTATAATAAACAATACGTTATTATTGATCTTTTTCTTCAAATCGTTCTATATGATTCTTATATCGATTTGATTGTTCTTTATAAGTTGTTGAAGGCGATTCTTCTTTTTCGTTTAATTTTGTATATCGAATTTGTTAACGCGACGTGTAAAGGTATTAGTAAAGGGATTGTTTTTATCGAAACAATATATAATAACGAAGTTGTAATCAATTAGCAATTTAGCTTATTAAGTCTATCAAACATTCAAAGCTTTAATAATTATAAAGTATTTCAGAGCTTTGTAATCTATATAAACTTGAATTTGATGAAAAAAGCCAGTTAATTTTGATTTCCAATAGTTAAAAAAGCGTATTATCGATAATATCTTTTTGTTATAAATCTTATAGTTCAATTCAATAGAAACCATAATCTTAAAGAAGTATATTACAAATAGTTAATTATTATTATACTTTTAAAAAAGCATGTTGACAATTACTCTATTCAAAACGTTGGTTTTAAGTATACAAAGAAGATTGTAATTGTAATATTGAAGCAAAGGAGCGAAAATGAGTTTTTGTTTCAAAACGTTGAATATATTGCAATACAAATCGTCGAAATAGAATGAGGTATTGATTTTGATAAACTTTATCAAAGGTTTAATTATAATACCGTAATCTTTGATAAAACAACGATAGAAATTGCAAAAACCAAAAAATAATTGGATTCTTTTGATGGTTGTAGAGTATATCCAACTTTCAACTATTTCTATTTTTTTTGGATTAACTTCAACATTTTCGATGAAAATGATAAATCCGAAATACTTAGTACGTTTAATGTTGAATTTATACTTTTTAAAATCAGTTTGAAGGCTAGCGGTTTCGAATCGAGCTAGGACTAATTTGATTTAAACTTGGTGATCTTCTTTGTTTTCAAAGTAGATCAAAATATTGTTAAAGTAAGCAATGTAAAATATATTTAAATAATTGAAGAGTATATCGTTTATATATCTCTAGTAAATTATTAGGCTGTTTGTAAAGCCAAATAGTATAACTTTACATTTATAAAAACTGTAACGCATGTAGAACATAGTATATTCCTTAGAAGTAAAATCCATCCTAATCCGATAAAAAGCTTAATGGATGTCGAACTTTGTATAAATCTTCGTATCGGCAAAGCGTGCGAGTATTTTGTTGATCAAAAGGAGAGGATATTGATCCTTGTAAATGAAAAAGTTTAGCAAATAGAAATCGATACAAAATCGGAATATATTATTAGCTTTTTGAACGAATAAAACAGGTGTTATATAAAGAATTTGACTAGGCTCTATAAATCCTTTAATCAGATTATCAATTAAATATTCTTTAACAATTTTTAATTGTTTCAGCGATATTTTGTAGAGTAGATTATATTTCAAAGCTTTTTCCTTTTCATTTTCCAATATAATTTTGTAATCGTATAGACGGTGAAGTGGTAGTATATTCAAATTGATTTTGAAAAAAGTTTTTTAAAAAGCCTTATATATTGAAAGAATTAAAGGTTTTTTGTTAACAACAACAAAAGCATTGTTCAAATATGATTAAGATCTAGTATATTGGTAGATGTTTATAGCGATTAAAAGTTGATCTTTTTGGTTTTGTTCTTATTAATGTTTTTGCATAATAGTTTCGATATTGTTGAGAGTGATAGCGAAAAACTTATTGTACTTATATTTTTTATACAAAAGTTCGAATTGTGCAAATGTAAAAGCATAGATATTAATAATATTGGATAGAAAATAAAGCAGCGATTTGTAAAGTTTTTGTGGTTTTGCAACGTAAGCTTTTTTAAGCAATTGTTAAAAAGCTTTCTCGAATATTTGTTAAAGAAAAGAAGGGAAAAAAGGATCAAGTTTCTTTGTAGATATAGGGTTGAAAGGTTGTATTATAAATACAATAATAAACTTAAACTAAACATTTTGTTATTATTAATAAACGTTGAGCTTGTTATTTCTTCGATCAACGTTTTATTGTACAAATTGGTCGATTTTCTTCTATTTCAAATCATTTTTCGAAAGTAATAGATTCTGATTCAAAAAATATATAAATGATTGTTCTAAAGGTTATTCGAAATATCGATTAAAATAATCAAACTTTGCTTGCAATTCTAAAAACTACGATTTATTCAATATAATACTGTAAAAACCTAGATCTATAATAAAAAATGGAATAAATGATTGTTTTTAACCATTGATCGAAAGATTAAAAAAAGTGTAATAAGTAATAATGCAACCCTACACGTTGTTGTAATCTTTAATACTAATAAAAGTTTCAAATAAATAATAATATAGTTTAAACAATGGAAATAAAAAAGTAAAGAGTATAGTATTAATAAAAGTATATTCATTTGCTTCAAAATCAAAGAAAGCATTTGATTTGAAAAAATATCCGTTTTTGAAAAGGATATAAGATAGGGTTATAATTTAATCTTTTATTAGTTTAATTAGATTAAGGAATCGCATATTTTTGATAGCATTTAGAAAAGAGTCTTTGCTTAAACACTTACTTTTAAATAAATGTTTTTCGCTTAACACATTGATTTAACATTTTCAACGTATATCTAAAGATCAAAGTGATTCTTAACATCATGGAAATTTTCAATAAACTTGTTGTTGATAACGATAACGGAATTAATAGGGATATTCGCTTTTATTTTATAAAAGCTTGCTTGCAGCGTTTAAAAACAAGTTTTGAGAGCAAAAGAAAAAGCAATGTTTTGGGTAAAGATTTTGAGGGTTGAATTCTTAAAAGTTCTAGTATATCCCGCCGAAATATTATATAATAGGTAGGACGGTTTAAATTGGGTATATTGAACTGTATTAATGCTAAAATAGTTAGCGCTTTAATTCGTTTGGAAAAAATAAGTTAACGTTGTAGTGGATGACTTTTTGGCAAAAGCAAACTTTCAAAAAGCGTGATATTTGTTTCTTTCTCGTATAAAAATCTTGTTTTCATTAATCTTGATTAGCTTATTAACTAGTTTTTCTATAGTGAAACAACTATCTTTATAGAGAATTACAGTTTAAATTAAATAATCGAAAATCTTATTTTCGAGATCTTTAAACAGTTAAATATCGTTGGTAATTTTAATTTGGGTTGCTAAAAATCTAAAGATTTTATACTATTCCAAAAAATGGCTATATCGAATGGAAAAATCGTTAAGCATTTTCCAATGGTTATATTAAATACAAATATATTTAATTTTTATAAGATTGCTATAAATTGTAGCTAGTTGATATACTAGTTTTGCGTTAATAAAACAAGGAATTTGTGTATACAACGCATAAAGATACTTTTAGACTTTCAATTCTATTTGGTCCATAATGTAAGTATATTAGGTTATTTCTAAATCGAAAATATTAGTATATAGATCAAAGCGTTCAAAAACAAGTATACTCTACAAACTTGCTTAAGGTTCTATACCATTACTTAACTTTTTGATAAAATTAATTACTTTGAAGTGATATAAACGAGTAGAGTAAAAGAAATGTAAAGGGTTTGAAGAGCTATGCTTACGAATAGAGGATCGATTATTTTTAGCATAACGATTATTACTAGATTCAGAAAGCGAAAAGTTGAAAGCAAAGTTATTAAGGTTATCGATTTGTAATCTTCTTAAAATTCTTTTACAACTTTTGCAAAATTAACGTTGTTCTTTTATAATAAAATATCGATCAATTTCAATGGAAAAAAGAATTGTTCCGGGAAGAAAAAGGTTAAAAAAAGGAATAACAAAAGCAATACTATATATAACTTTATTGTATAGCTATTTAATTTCTATGGTTTAAACAAAAAGGATCTTTCGTATAATATATTCGTTTTCGCAATCCTAAAAATCGAGGATGTGCAAAATAAAATCGCAAAGAGTATTCTTTGGAATAAGAACAAATCGTAAAAAAAATATTACTTTTTGTTTCGTTTTTTTACTTTTTTTTTAATTTTGATTTCGAATAATTATATTAAAGGCAAAACCAAAAGTAAAATGGGGAGCTAATAATGCAAACGCAAAGTTTGTTAACGTAGTATCTTGGCTAGAAAATGTAGCGACATTAGTATTGGATTTGTTGAAAAGAGAACGAAGTATATCGAAAAGAAAAGAAAAGCAAAAGGATTTCCGAAAATAATAAAAAGTATATCATCGTTAGATTAGGTTTAGTATTGATCTTCTTCCTATAAATAAACAATCTCGTTGTTTGAAAACGTTTTTAAAAAGATATTATCGAAAAAAGTATTCTTTTAAACAGCCATTAAATGATTAAAACGATTTAATATTTGAATAGTAAATAATATAACGTTTATATTATAAAAAAGCTGTTTAGAATAAGATTAATAAAGTTTTTAGAATTTATTACTATTTGATTATGCTACAAGGAAAAGATTGTTATATATATATAAACCGTATAGATAGGATACATGCATAGCATATGCTCGCTAATCGAGCACGTAAGCCGTGATAGTGTATATATGCACCGGAACGTCTACCATGCCAGCCGGGCAGCGGAAGCGTGACATTTTTAATGTTTAAATCTATAAGAATTTTAAACTTTTTGTTTTTAAAGTTTAAACTTATAAGAACTTTTAATTATTTGTTTTTAACATTTTAATCTATAAGAATTTCTAATACTTTTAATTTAATATTTAAACTTATAAAAGCTTTTAATCGTTTTATATCTATTGAAATTACACTATAGACCTACGGTTGTATTATATATAATTGTATGATATAAAAAGTATATATTAAATTGATTGTTTTCTTCTCTTTATATAAAAGAAAAAGAATATATCTAATTGTTACGCTAAGTGCGTGGTACGCACGTGCTTGTTGAAGCACGTGTTTTGTCGAAGCACGCGTTTGCCGAACATAGCGCTCTTGAGGATCTTCCAGCAATAGGTGTATAAGCTTACTAACCTCTTTGGGATTGCCGGAATTAGGATCATCGAAAGCTTTTAGCTTTTACTCTAATAGATGTACAAAAGTACTAATCGCTTTTTGATTTACAAAGCTAAAAGCATTATTACGCGTTGTTCTATAAGGATCCAAACCTTGTTTATAAGTATACGATGATTTATACCGATATCATAAATAAAAGTATTATAAATCCTTATAATTACCAAGCTATATAGTGATTATATGTTATCATGTGTAATCACTTATATATAATATATAAAGAGTGGATGGATCTTGTATTTAAAAGAACAAACAATAATACAATCATTGTTTTATATCTATACCTTTATCCCTTTCTGATATTACTTTATTATATATTCGTAGCTATTCTCCGTGATACTAATTATAAAGGAAAATATACATTGATTAATTTCTTATACCTTTGTTTAAAATGATTAAGAAAATAAAAAACTCTTTTAATGTATAATATTCATTTTGTATTTATATCTTTCTTACTTATATCGTACAATTGTTTATAGTATTATTTAATATACATAGAGTAAATATAATAACTTTTATAATTCTATTTATATATTTCAATAATTCTTTTTTTATTATAAAATATAAACGCTATATTAAATTCCTTTTTCGAAATAATTATTGATTTTTATAAATTTATTTTCATTGTTTCTTGATAAACTATTATAACTCTTTTTATTATAAGTTTTTTTAAAGCTTTAAAAATAAATTGTTTTTCTTTGCTAATTACAATTTTGTAATATTTTACATATATAAAAGCATTTATACAAAAGCTTTTATAATTAATTTAATTATTATTTATAAAAATAACGATAAAGCTTTATTTAATTATATTAGAAATTGATATGATTATGTTAAAAAGAAGTAAATAAAATAAAGGGTTTTTGATGAAAATTTAAATAAAGATTTTAAAGAAAATAATAAAAATATAATTTTTCCGACGGAAATAAATGGAAAAGCAATCGTTTTTTTCGAAAAAAACGCATATATATCGTTTTAATCAATAAAATAATAGTTAAATTGTTTTAATGAATATTTATTTATTTATTTATTATGTTTAACGTCTATATAAGCTAACTAGGCTCTTGACCTCCCGAAGGGTACTAGAGACAGGTGATACACTAATGGGTTGTAAATCTAGGAGCTCATTATTTAGATATATATCATACAACATCGCTAAATTAAAACATTAAAGCTATCTCCTCCCGGCGATCTTTTACAACTTTAGCTTTATTGAACAACCTTTTTCCATTGTTTAAAGAAATATCCTATATTAAAAAGATTAACCTTTGCTTATTATACTCAAAGAGAATAAGTATCGAGCTATATAACAATCGCATTGATAAGGAACGCTAAAAAAGCAATTGTTACATTAAATTATAGTTTTTGTATTATCGTATAAAGTATTGTATTACGCTTTATAAATCACATTTTAGATTAGGTTTTGAGGTAAAACAAAGAATAAAAAGGGGGAAGGAGGAGTAAAGAAAGGATTGAATAAAGCGTTATATTGAATACTATTCGGGGTGCCGTTAAGCTTTCGATTGCAAAACATAAAATATTGTATTATTGCAATAAAACGCTCGAACTTTTTTGAAAAAGCGAAAAATTGTTGTATATAATCATACCCTTCCCAAGCGGTTGCCGATAAACGAATAGGTTTGAATAACTACAAATGGAATTTTTTAATAAAGATCTCGCAAAAAACGAAATGCTTAAAAGTTTTGGCTCTATTGTATAAGCAATGAATCTTTGCGTCTTCGTATTTGAAACATTTATAATAAACCTCAAAATCGCTATACTTAAATCGCAGCGTTAATAATTTATACAATATTGATTTAGTAAATCTAAACTTTATAAACTTTTTAAATGTATAATCCAATTGTTATTTGCAATATCTTTTTGCTAATATAAATTCGTTTTTATTTTATTAATTATCCGTCGCATTGCGGATTAAGCTTTGTATTATCGAACTAATTCTATTGATCATTGGTTGTATAGTAGGCTTTGGATCTACTATATCGCTTTTCGCGTTTGTGTTTGCTAGTTTATCTATCGTTTTGTTGTTGATAATCCCTTGATGTTTGAAGGATTATTGTATCTTAATTGCATATTAATCGATAAGTTTATAGCTTTCTAGGAATATTTATTGTAAAATATCCGAAATATTCGCATATTTACATTATATTATCGAAATATTATCGATACAAAGCCATCTTTGCGTATCCATAGTAATTGGTAGCGTTAATGCTTTTTGTAGCCTTTTTAAAGCGTTTATCGCTTTTGTATCGAAAATATACAAAAATATATTAATCGCATTTTTACTAATAACAACGAGATCTTATCCTTGGTAAATTGCGTAACCGTAGTCTACGTGTTTGCCCGTATCATTGTACGACTCGAATCTATTAGAGAAGATAATGATCGTATTAAAGGATAAAGCATTCTACTAATTAATAAAGCTTTTCATTATTGTTTTTTTGTTTATTCTTTTTGTAAAGTTCATTCTATACCCGGGGGTATAATACAAAGGGGAAAGGATTAAACAAAACGCTTTTGGAAATAATCAATCCATTATCTATAGCTTTGTACCGTATTATATACAATGCCTTAATGCGATTAAGCATATAGTAAGCGGGTAATGTATATCCAGCCTTTTAAATCGAAAAGCCATATTAATACGGATATATTCTAAAACTACTTTGCAAAGCGAAAGGCTTGTATTGTATAAACCAATCATTATAAACATAATCCTTCAAATTAGTAATATACTCTTTATTGCTATATTAATCACTTTATTCGCTTTCGCTATACGTAACCCTATACGAATATTTATTATAGTACTTTGTAAATAGCCGCTATCTATACTCAATCTTGTTTATTCCGGGTATTACATTTTCGCCTTATATAGTAACAAAAACAAAATGTATATAATAGTAGCTTTTTGTAAAAAGGCTATAAAGGGCTTGTATTATATATTGGCAAAGTGCTTGATATATAATGTCATTTTCTGTACTTTTTCTATTCGTTTTGCAATATGCTTTTTGAATATAAGCTTGCAATTAAACCATACTTCTAATTATTTCAACGTTGGTTGTTTTATATCGTTCAATACGCTTATTATAAGCCATATGGTTAATATAAAAAAAATAACAATTTCCGAGGTGTATATATAGCGCCTACAAATAAAGTATATCATCTTCAACTTTTCTAGTACAAAAGCGATTTTATTAGTTTATTCTCATATTTTGATTCTTTGTATATTTTGCGTAATCGCTATAGTATTCTTTTCTAATGTATTGTTTACTTTGTAAAACATAATATCGTTCATATATTCGAAACGAAAAGCTTGATTCTGGTTTAAAAGTTTTGCTAAATAAAGTATATAAAGCATTAAAGATAAGGGCAAATTTTAAAGAATATTGTATTGTATTTGCAATTTGTTTATATACGCATTCTTTAGTTTAACTATTATTTTGCGATTTTATAAAAACAATTAAACCAATTTCAAAAAAGTTATAAATTAATTTTAATTTTGTATCTTTTTTAATAATCGCTAGGATAGTAATACATCGAATATACTTTGAATATTCATTATAATCAATATAATTTTCTATTTTTTAGCAAAAACATATTCTATATTGTATATAAATACCATGATTAGATTCATGATCAATTGTTTAAACAAAGCTTTGCAATACTAAAGGTTCAATGTATTATATATTAACGATATTTATTGTAAAAGGGAAGAAGGTAAAGAGTGGAAACAACAACCAAAAACAACAAAAAGAATGGCCTTCTGGGAGAGAGCAACACAACAAGAGGGAAATAGGGGCTAGGGTCAACTAGAACGGTCATGGACAACGGAGAAGGGAAGGATAATCAAAATGAACAATCTAGATCATAATGGATATATATACAATCAAGAAAAAGGATGATAAAGAAGATAAAACTTAGTAAACAAAACATAATATAATGATCTAAAATACAATGTAAAAGGAGTATAAATACTCCTTATAAGAGGCGAGGTTATGTAAGAGTATTAGGTCCGAATGGTCGGAGCCATTCTGCAGTCTCACATTATATTATTCGTTTTGTAATAGTTTATTTCAAGCCTTTGCTCATACAAAATAATAAAGCTATTGAATGCTAAAAACGTACAAAGTTTTTATTTTTCTTATCGATTTTGAGTAATATTATTATTTCAATTAATTATCAAACTTTGAGGAAGTAGCTTTTTTTAAGATAATATTTGAAAAGATTATATAAATATTCCTTAACGTTATCCCAATAGGTTTTCAAAAGTCTAATTATAATCTTGTTAGCTTTTAATAAAGTATTTAAAACCTTAATAATATTCTGTTTCATTTTTTTAAGAAATATAATAGTATTCTAAAGGAAAGTAAAGATATAATTTTTTAATATCGGATTCGCTTTTAAATCGTTAATGTTATTATATTTATACAATATTTTATTCAATAAAATTTATACTTTCTCTTTTATACCTTCGATTGATTAATTATTGATTATAAGCGACAGAGCTTTAAAAAAGAGAATTGCTTTGTATTAATCTACTACTTTATACAAATCTACATCATCCAATGTATTATCGATTATCCTTCTTTAATATTCTTTTTTCGCTTTACACATTGTAGTAAACATTTGTTTTTTATCTTTAAAGGTTTTGTTAAAACGTTTGTATAAACTATACATTATTACATTTTTGTTAATCCATCAAAGCGTTGATTATACTTGATTGTTCGCCGATCGCCTTGCGGTTTGTATCAATCGTTGAAATAAATTAATAAATTATTCTATAGTTATTTCCAATTTGGTATTTGTAACGATATTTCTGATCTTTAACAACCAATATACTTTGCTTTTTATAAAACTAGTAAACATATATAAGCCGTTTTCGATAACCCTATATTTAATGCATTTATTAAATATTATACTTCGCTTTGGAATAGTAGTGATTTGCGTATAATAGTTCGATCCGTAATCTATATCCCAACGCATTATTGTTTTTGCGAAAGGTATATTGAAAAAGATAAAATCAATTATATGCTTTACACAATAAATAAATATCTTTATTTCGCTAATAAAGTCTATGTTAATATTCTATAATCAATTAATAAGCGAAACTTTTTGAATAGTTAATAATACTTTTGGTTTGTAAATATCATATTTTGTATTGAAATCCCCTCCAATCAGTATATAATGCGTTGAGGTGATACCCATTGTATAATATATCATTGTTATAGTATTAGGCTTACAGTAGATATTAATTATATGGTAGTTATTTATTTCAAACTATACTACATTTTTATAATGTTTCTTATACTATTGTTACATTTGTATTACAGCCCTTCGCTATATATATAATATAATTCTTGGTTGCTTAGCTTTCTTTTCAATTGCTTTTTCCAATTTTTACAAATTGTAAAAAGCATAGTATTTGTATGCCAAATAATTTTGTATCTTAGTACTTAATGAGCTTTAAGGTTTTTGGATATAGATTACATTCGCTTTACTTTTGTAAACAAATTAAAACAAAATATTATATGTTTTTACTTTTTTTCCTACATTTGTTTATACTATTGTTATATATAGGGTTAAGCTATTTTTGCGGTTTTCGCCGTTGCGCCGATCCGGGCTTTTATTTATTAATGGAATCGATGGCTTTAATCAATTGTATAATCACCGCGGCTTTATTGTTGTTGATATCTATTGTATTCTCAATACAAGCTTTGTATATATTGTTCTATAACAAAAGCTTTAAGTTTATTTAACTCAAAATTGCTTTAAAGCGTTTCGATGCTTTATTTTGCGATATTGCTATATCTATTACATATTTAATATTATTGTTTGCTTTTTTCGGAATTATTAGTATCTAGATCTCGATGCGAATAAACGCTAGGGTCCAAGCAATACTTAGTTATATAAAGCTTTGTATACTTTGGAATATTTAAAAGTTTTAAATCTTTGTTTAAAATATATATATTGTTTATATAATGTTTATAGTTGTTTTTAGAGTATATACTTTTTGAATTGCTTAATTATTTTTGCGGATCAATTTTATTTAAACTTTAATCAAATTGCATTATAGTTTACTTTCGATTATGCTACAAAACGCTAACAAGTAACCTTTGTATTCTACTGAAAACGGATTATAATATTCGTTATATTTTGCAAACACTAAGCATAATTTGTATATTATTCTTTGATATTTAGCTTTTGTAATACTATAATTGTTGCATTGTATAGGTCTTATACAACGATAGATATTACAATAAGTTTAGCAATCTTATTTGTAAAGCTTTATTTAACTATAGAGGGGTAAAAAAGTAAAAAGAGGGGTAGCTTCAAATAAGCGAAAAAGAGCGGTTGAAGTAGTAAAACTAACTATTTAAGCGTTTTCCGTATCGTTTTCGAAGCTTTTAAAGTATTTTACCAAGATAATATCGATTTAGATCTGGGCTTTTCTTTTTATTATCTTTTTAGTAATTTCGACCCATCCATTAATTGCATTAAATAAAGTGTTTGGTACCAAATATATATAATAACTATACTATATTTTTAGGAAATCGAAGTGTATAGCTTTAATAATTTTGTAAATCTTTGATTTGTAAATATTCTTTATTAAAACGTTCTTTATCTCTAAGGATTTAAAATATAATATTTAACCCGATTTGCATTTTATCATCTCTAAAATGTTTTTGTTCTTAATACCCGGGATAGCTTTAACTAAATTCTTTTGAATCAAAAAAAGATTATTGCGATATAAGCCCGCGAAAAAAACATATTTAACAAAAATATATTTATTTATTTTTATTGCTTTAACAATATTTTTCTTTGCAAAGTTTACTTTAAAAGCCTTGTTTTGAAGAGTAATCGATAGCCCGTTAGTTTTAAAGGTTTTTACAATTCCCGTCCATATTATAAGCGTTTCGATTATTGTTATACCTTTTTATGTTTTAAAGATTTTTAAGTTTATAGTTATACTTGTTACAAAAGCGTTTACAATATATATTAAAATCGCTTTTTGGATTGATATAATAATATATATTTCTTCTTTAGTGAAGGTTTTAATAATCCTTTTTAAAAAGTTAACGAGTATAATTGTATACTTACAACAAATTATTGTTTATTGTTCAACCTTTTATAAAAGTTTATTAACCTTTTGAAAGGCTATTAATCGTTAAAGCCCCTTAAGTATAATAAAGGGAAGCGATATGTTTTTAGGTTTTTTTTTAATTCGATTTTGGAAAAAGATAAACGAAAAGGGGTTTCGTTACCGCGTATAATTATTATCAACCACCCGCGATCCTTTCGCTGATATAGTAAAGCCTGTTTCCGCTATAATGGTTTGAGAAAGCGCTTTGTATCTTTTTTGTACGTGTATCTTATAAGTCCCCTACCCCACATTCGGGCCACCCCTCTATTTGGGCCACCTCAAAAAACACGTCAACGTGACTAAAAAAAAATCTTTTAATTTAAATAACTCAACAACCTTTGAATCAATTGTTTTGAAACTTTGATATTGTATTAATTATACTACAATGATTTCATATATCGAAGATAATATTGCTATGGTTTTAGATGCTATTGCAAATGGGCTTTCTATACGAAAAGCTTATACAGATTATAGTATTCCATGTACTACTTTTCAAAATCGATTAAAAAGCCATCTATCCCATTCAAAAAGTGCTCAAAGCCAGCAAAAGCTAGCTTCGATCCAAGAGAATCGATTAACAAATTGGATTTTGATTCAAAAGACTTTTGGTGTTAGCCCTACTTATCGCCAAATTTGTGAAATCGAAGAGCATTTCTTTGAACTACAAAGAGAGGATTCTACCCTCGGAAAACGATGAATACATAACTTTTTACAAAGGAATCTTGTTTTTATAACTAAGAGGCAATATACAATCGATTTTGCAAGAGTTAAAAGAGCTACAATTGATGTTATTAAGAGTTGATTTCAAAAACTTGAATTATTAAAGATTAAGAGTATTAAACCTCAAAATAAATGGAATATGGACAAAGCCGGCATTATAGAAGGGCAAGGACTTAATGGTTTAATGGTAGAAAGTTTTAGCTATCGTTTTATTCAAAAAAAACAATTTGGTTTAAAAGTTTGAACGTTTTTTATTGAATGTGTTTCGGCAATAGGAAAAGCGTTAAATCTTTTTGTTATTTTCAAAGGAAAAAGCGTTCAATAATAATGATTTCCTATCGATCTTATTCTATACGATGAATGAAGCTTTACAACTATTGAAAATGGATGGACAACGGATTCTATAGTATTAGAATAGCTCAAAAAGGTGTTTATCCCTTCAATAATACTATCTACCCCGAACGAAGTATATCTTTTTATATTGAACAATCATGGAAATCACGAAACTATTGAATTCCTATTGGAATATTTTAATAACAATATCCATTTGTTATTTCTACTACTATATACTTCCCATATTCTTCAACCTTTAGATTTATCAATGTTTTCGTTACTAAAACACGCCTATCGCTTTGCCTTTAACAAATTGAGCTTATTATTCGATTCTATACCAATAAGAAAACGGAATTTTCTTATATACTATTATAACGCCCGATTGGATGATTTAACGAGTGAAAATATCAAAACTGGGTAGAAAGCTTTAGGTTTATGGCCGAAAAATATGGCTAAACTTTTTATAAGCCAACTTTTGTTTAAAAACAACAATAGAAAGATAATAGCACCTTATTTATTTTTGGAAAAGGATTTTGTATTTTAATGGAATATAAATTCATTGTTTATTCCATAAAAAACGCCTCAAAAAGCGAATGATATTCGTTTATTTACCGAATTTATAACTCGAAAAGAAAAGATTGATTTATTTATTCATCGTTTATTTTTTCAAAAAATTGCAAAAGGATTTAATATCAAAGACTTTGATATTATTGAATCAAAGATTCAAATACAGCAATTGGAACATCAAATAAAGCAATTACGGTTTAGAAAAAGATGTATAGTTAGGATTAATCCGAATTCGAGGTTTTCAAGGATTAAAGATATTAAAAAAGCGCAAATCGAAGCTGGGGATCGTCAAATTGATATAGAAGGATCTGATAATAGTTTAGAAAGTGATATCACAATTGTAGCTAATTAAATTGAACTTTCGTTGAGTTATTGAAGATTGAAATTCGTAAAAATATTTTTTTGAGGTGGCCCAAATGGGGGGGTGGCCCGAATGTGGGGTAGGGGACTTATTATGCGGCGCTGTATCGTGATATATCGTCGTTCTAACAATTGTGTTTTAATGAATATATAACATAGAGTTATAATCTATTGTAATAGGAACAGTGTATATTAGTTAATATACTAGAAGTGACATATATGTTCTACTGAGTATATGAGGTGGAGACACCTAACTAGGTATAGCGCTACACGTGATTACAACAACATGATTGGATGAGGAGAAGATAATAGAAATTGCTTGCCTACTTTAAGGCTGAGCGAAACAAAGGTCCAAAGAGAGAACAAGAAGTAAACTGAAGGTGGTGACTACACAATCTCGTGCCTTTTCCCTGTAGGTAGATGATGATCATCCCAAACACAAAAAGCCTAAACAACGCAATCATTTCAAGTAAGAAGGCAATCCGCTACCGAACTTTGCATCCCAAACCCTCTTCGATCCATAGGCCAGGAAAGCAAGAACTGCCCACCTAAAAAGTATGCCCTTGATCCCCTCACCACCAAGACTTGTCACAATACTCCACCAATAACCCAATCCTCTGACCTCATTGCCTGCCCTATCAAAGTTTGGTTTCTTGCCATTTTGTTTGAGTAATTTGGCAAGTTTGACATCGGAGTATGGTGGGTAGCGAACCGTGAGCATTTTCTCGATCCAGCCTGGAGTAGTGGCGACAGATCGACGATGGGTGAAGGTGTTGAAAGAATGCACGCCTCTGTAGGAGCCAGTTCCACTGTCGCCGACACCTCCGAATGCGAGAGTTGGTATCGCAACGTGGAAGAAGGCGTCATTAACAGTGGCACCACCAGAGGTAATATTGTTAAGTACTGGAAGATTTGTTAGTGATAAATCAAGATGACTTAAACTTAGACGCAAAGCTTATTGTCATTCACGTAGCACTGGTCGTGACTTTGATTCCCACAAGCATGGGCCGTGAAGTTGACATTTAAAAAAAACACAGAACTATCTGTAACATGAAGTGAAGTATTGTGATAGATATTCGCCAGAACTTGTCTAGCACCCCTCCCACTTTCACAGCACGCAATTATACGAGAAAGTGACATCTTCTGAGGATTTTATTTCTTCTGGATCTCGGGAATAATAAACAATACCAGTGAGAGTTATACATACGCTTATCAGTTTCTTCCTTCGTTCCAAATGGATAGAAGCCCAATGGAGTCGCGTCAATATCATGAGCAATGCTAGTAGCTTCATCAAGACTATTGACTGGTAGGATAGGAATCAAAGGACCAAAAGATTCATTCACCAGCATGGGATCGTCTTTGCTGTCAACCAAAACCACAGTCGGCGCGATGTAATTCTCGGCTTCATCCATTTCTCCACCAATCAAGATCTTTCCTTTTGAATCATCGAGCAACTTCTTGATTCGTAGGAATTGTCTGTTGTTGACGATGCGGGAAATATCAGTGCTAGCTTTGGGGCCTTGAGGAAAGAATTCTTCGTAAGCAATTCTCAGTTGCTCAATGAAAGCATCCAAGAGCTCTTTTTCCACCATGATATAGTTTTGACCAACGCAAACTTGTCCACCATTGAAAACCTTCCCCCATAGCAATCTTCTAGCAGCAAGAGCAGGATCAGCATTCTTCGATATGATAGCGGGATTTCTACCACCAAGCTCCAAAGTAACTGGGGTCAAGGTTTCGGCAGCTTTCTTCGCGATAATAATTCCCACTGTGGCGCTTCCAGTAAAGAAAATCTTATCCCATTTCTCGTTCAATAGAGCTGTCGTCTCCGGAATAGCTCCATTAACCACCGCATATGCAGCTGGGTCGAGACTGGCTTCAACGATTTTCTTCAAAACCATGGCAGTGTTAGGTGCCTGCTCTGACGGCTTTAACATAGCTGTACATCCTGCGCTAATAGCCCCAATGAGAGGACCCAATGACAACTGAATCGGGAAATTGAATGCACCAATTACCAAAGCCGTACCCAAAGGCTCTTTCCTAGTTCTAGGACTGAAGATAGTCTGGGCGAGGTCAACATCTTGCGCAGGCTCATCCTTCATCCATTTCTTTAAATTATTGGAAACATGTATGATTTCGCTCTTCATCCATTCTATCTCAGAGAGACGGGTTTCGAAAGCGGATCTCCCGAGATCCCCTTTCTCTGCTTCGATGAGGGCGTCGCTATTATCATAGATAGCCCAATACAGCTTTCGAAGTTGCTGCAGGCGGTATTCGAGTGGTTTGGTTTTTTGGGAACGAAAGGTGGTCCGGAGAAGCTTAGCCGTAGTGGGAATGGATTCGAGGGAGCTGTTCTCGAAAGGAGCTATCTTGACTGATGACATTGTCTGTCTGCTTTATGGTTTGATAACTTCCGATAGTTACTGTATAGTTAAACTTGATTGAAAAACAATGCGGAAACCAGGGCACTTGAAATCTAAACTCTGAATCAACGGGTTGTTTGTTGTAAAGTTAGAAGAAGCTCTTGGTGCTCCCCTCCTTTAGGTAGGTATCTCAACCGAGGCAGATTGCTTTATCCGGCAGCAAGAGGATGAAGAACAAGCGGGGATGGTATGACATAAGGTCTACTCGAGCAACACCTTTCACTCACACGTGCCAAGGAACTCGTGCAAGTGCCTAATTCGTTGCATTCAAATTTTGTATCTTGGAATTTTATTTTTATCTTTTGCCGAATCGGGTATAAAAATTGTTGGACGTATGTATTCTGATGTCCGCATGGGGCTATCATTCGACTGGTATTATTTGCCCGTACGTGTAAACCAAGCAGAGTAGCCCCTCCAGTTTGGGTGGCATTTCTGGTTCGTACATACAATATCTTACATATGTTGCGCTAGCTTTTATACCAACCTCTTAACAGCAACTTTCTTATTGGCAACAACCCTCCCTCCTGCTTTGATGGTCTCAGGTACTGGCTCCCTGGCTGTAAGGGGGTTGGCCAATTTATATTGAATCGTTTCAACTCCATCTACCAGTTGACCAATACTTTGTCGGTTCGAGTCTGTTTCCACCATCTTTTGGCGATAACCTGCCAATTCTCGTTTCCTCTCCTCTGTCAATCTCCATCCCACAGGGAATCTCGGCTTTGCTTTGAACACATGATGGCGTGTATCTAAAGGAACGTCTTCGAAAGTATCGCCGGTCTATTTGAATCTAAATTAGTTCACGAGCACAGCGAACAATAGCTCAAAACATACCTTTGCTTCTGCCAGTAATGAATCAACCATATCACCAAGATATCGCTTATTCTGGGCTTGTGATGGGTACATCTCACAACTCATTTTGACAATATCTGTTTCTGGGTTGAGCCTTGGACCGACCAATTTTCTCAGTTTGTCTGTTTGTACTTCTGTAAGTCCGGGCATATCTGCGGGACAAAATTCCAGAACAACTTTCTTTTCTGCGGGATGTTGTTCGCCCATATATGAAGTGTATCTGAATCGTAAAGGCGTTTCCGCTGATGGAGGCACAAATGGCTTTGCCAATTCTATACATGATATCTTAGTAAAATTGCCTTGGTGTGATCTTACCCCTCCAAGTTTAGATCAAACTCACTGCTCAGCATTGGCATCTCCCATGCTGCCAATCTGTTATAATGTCTGATTTCCCTAACCTGCTCCAATTCCAGATGCGCCAAAGTCGTAATATCATCGTGGTCATCCTCTCTGTCGTCCTCATCAAACGGTTCTGGATCTCCCATGTTTAAAAATGTAGGTTTCAGCTTCTTCTTCACACCTTCGTCAAACCCGTATGATGGTAGATTGTTTGCATGTCGAGCACCCGCATTCTCAAATAGTTCATCAATCTCTTCCATGAATGCGTCCTCATCTGGTTCTGTTTCCTCGAGTTCCTTAAATTTCGGATCGATTTTATATTGTCTTGGTGTGTTTGAAAACAACCTCCGTTGAGCAATTGGCTTGCTGGTAAGCCTGGAGGTTATAGTCCTGCATGAGCAGCATCGCGCTTTCATGCGCAGACTTTGTAAGGCCGTTGCCATTGTGGTGACTATGGCTTATTCTTTGAATCTTGAATCTCCAGATGAAATCACCCCGAAATAAACAATCTTGCGCTAGCTTGTCTAAGGTTAGTGAGAAAGCCCCCACACAATCGTAGTTCGGAAAATCTATAACTACCGACACGGTCAATCAATTGATCCGAGAGTTTGAATCAGACAAAGATGTCAGCTTTTGTCAGATTCATGGATACAATACTGTCTATCAGTGGTATGCAACCACATTCTAGAACATAGCTCAATTATTACCCCAATTTGGTTTGCAACTTTCCAGTTATGCAGTTAGCCCAGGAAGGCGCACCACCAAAAGTTGCTTTTGTCACTGTTGGTGCGACTGCGACTTTCAAAGAGCTCATCGAAGAAGTGTTCGCACCACACACGTTGCAGATACTAGTCAAAGAAGGATATACGAAACTCAGAGTACAAGCTGGCCCTGACGCCGATTATTGGAAGGATAATATACCGGCAGGGAAAGAACTTGGGCTCGAGATCGAAGTGTTCGATTTCGACCGGAATGGATTGGGTCATGAAATGCGACAATGTAAGAAAGGGGGGTTTTATGGCAACGGCGAGAGTTTAGAAGGCGTTGTGATTTCGCACGCAGGTCAGCGGACCCCTACTACCTTCCGTTACAAATTAGAAACCAATGCTGAATTGATTTAGGCTCAGGCTCAATCCTCGATGCGCTTCGAATTGATGTACCACTCATCGTAGTGCCCAACACCTCACTTCTTGATAATCACCAAGCAGAGTTGGCAGACGAACTGGAGAGACAAGGATATGTCACCAAGGCATCAGGGCCTTGGTAGGTAGAACTCTTGAACAACATGTTATACCAGAACAACCAACTAACCGACATGATGTAGTGATTTAGAAGAGGCTATTTATAAAGCCGAGAGAAAGAAAGACGGTCGAGCAAACGAAGTAAAAAACTGGCAAGGACGCAAAAGTTGGCGAGGGCACGAAAATGCTAGTGTTGCACCAGTTCTCGACGAAGCTGCTAATTATGAATATGAGGTTAGGAGTGTATTGGATTAGTCGTGAAGAAAGCTCTGGGCATGTTTCAACGGATTTATGTTAACGGAGTTATTGGGAAGGGGACTCGTCTATTTCGGCCATGGGAGTTGGAAAGGATTGCAAGATACCCCAAGTTCAGATCATAGTTTTGTGACTTACAATACATTTAGCATTTCTTTCCAAGACAACCTCGGAATGTCAGATTGTGAAGCTCGGAAGGAGTTTGGTATTCTCGGATCAATCTCGTGTCGCATCGTCATAAGGCTTCTGAATATAGATTTCGTGTGACGACCTCCGTGCTGCGATCCTATTACCTAAGAATAGAAATAATCATCTTGACGGGAAATCACGTCGTTTGTCCAAATGCGTACAGTATGAAGTTGTCTCCGCCTGGTGCATTGTGCATGCATAGATTGATGAGCACGTTGATCGATCAGGCGGATGAATCCTTGGCAATTATACGCGAATTCTTACAACATCTCCTCCATCGGTTTACACGACGTTTCTTCTTCTCTCGTTTCTTCCAGCCATGGAGCTTTCGATGAATGGCTTATCCATGGCACTCTCGCCCTTCTGGTTACGCATAATTCCCTATCAAGAAGCCATCGATACTCGACAATACGTATTCTATGTTAAGATCACTTCGAGGCAAATGACCTATACATCGGGTGTGCAGATATGCTAGAGTAGCTGGTACTTCATGCTTCCAAGACACTCCCCTAACCGAATACAACTTCATGGATGCAAAGTCCCGACTCAAGGTTTGCCAAGTCATGCAGATGATTACTCTCGACGTTTTTCTAAGCAGCCACTGGTATCGTAATCAGATTCTCTTTTATTACGCTGTCGTATCTGTACTGATCCCCGGCCGTTTATGTTCGAGGGGCACGCATTACGAATATGTTACCATGAGAGGTACATATTAAGGGTCAGCAAGGCATACTGTACCTCACATATATCGTCTATAATTTCATTTCTTCTTCATTCCGAAGTTGACGGAATATCACCGAGCGATGATTTTCCTTTTTTTATCTTCGTGCTTCAAATGTCATGGCTTTCATCGATCTACGTTGCAGAAGTCCGGCACTGAAAGCTTGACTTTCTTAGTCTTAGTGACACCCGGTACTCATGGGGAAGCAACAAGAAATCTTTCTACTGGTTGGGTGTACCATGTTATTACGGAAACTAGATTGATATACTCGAGTAATCATTGATACTACGTATGTATAGCTAAGAAAATAGCAGGTGATATACGGCGCCCAGTGACGAGTCGACAGATAAACCTGTTAGAGTTCTTCTTTTTGTGTTATGACTTTATAAAGGATGTTTACCAAATTCATGTACGGTCATGCTTTCTGTAGCTCGGTGGGCTTTGCGCAACTACGGGCGGGCTAACATACCCACGCCTCAACATCATTGATTGATTAGTTAATCTTCATCCTTACTTGAGCTGCATATACATTATACATATTCAGGTTTGTTCCTCGGGAGCTCGGGAGTTTCGAGGTGCTAGAGTGCCATACCACTCTTACGCAACTTATGTATTGGCTACATATGTTCTGTAGCTTACAATTTAGCCATGCCTTGTGTAGGCAGGTGCTTGTGAGATCTATGCATGGTGAAGTCGATGTAAGCATAGTATCTAAGAGTATATAAGGACGGACGGTATCGCTCTGGATTTTCTCTATCAGCAAAGGGCAATAAAGCATTCATTTACAATGCATTCATTGACTCACGTGTTCTGTTCTTTTGCAGCTGCTGGAATTCTTCCAGTAGCTCTTGCAGCTCCTGCCCCTATACCTCAAATGAGATATGGCGAACAATCTGTAGCTGTCGGTGGTGTATCTGCCCCAGCACCCACAGTCACTGCCGCCACCGGCTCTCTTTATGGAGACAAATCATTATTAGGCGAAATTGCAAAGGCTTCTCCTGTCTCTGGAGGAGATTCTGCAATTGTTTCAAATCACCCACTAGTTCATGGTCAGGAGGCAAATGCAGATCTAGGTCTATATCTGGACTTCAACAGCGTTGAAAATCCACAACCTATTCGAGGGTCGACGGGTGAGACCGATCCTGGGCCACGTAAGTTCGGAAGAAATATTCTCAAAACAATGCAAATCTAATGTTACTTCAGAAACATATGAATATCAAAAATTGAACCCCGATCTCTTCGCTCCACCGGGAACAGACAGTGGAGATATGCCACAAGCACAATGGCCAATGGGGTTATCGCACAACAGATTAGGCAGTGGCAAGAAATCAGGATGGGCCAGACAACAAAACACAGATCAATTACCTGCTGCAACCAAAATGGCTGGTGTAGACATGCGTCTAGCACCAGGAGCATACCGTGAGCTGCATTGGCACACCGCAAATGAATGGTCCTTGATGCTAAAAGGGAGTGTACGACTATCTGCTGTCAATGAGAAGGGAGAATCTTTCATCGACGACATTAGTGCTGGCGATGTATGGTTCTTTCCAGCCGGCGTTCCACACTCTATCCAGGCTCTTGATGAGGGCTGCGAGTTCTTATTAATTTTTGACGATGGGGGTTTCAGTGAAGATGGTACTTGTGAGTACGCCCGATTCCTTACCATTTCCCATTACCATTAAATGCTTCACTTTTCGCATTTCAGCATTATCTTGTCACATCTCCCCAACCATACCCTTCCTCACTACCCAAAAAACTAACCCCAAACCAGTCCTCGTGTCCGAAATGTTTCTCCGCAACCCCAAGTCCGTGCTCTCAAAGAACTTCCAAACCCCCGTCTCCTCCTTCGACAACCTCCCCACCGACCAACTCTACATCTTCGACGGTACCCCCGCCCCCTCCAACATAAGCCTCCAAAACAAAACCAGCGCCGCCGGTCCCCTCCCCCAAAAAGATTCCTACACCTACCACTTCTCCCAACAGGAACCCTACACCGTTCCCGGCGGCTCCGTCAAAATCATCGACACAACCAGCTTCCCCATCGCCTCCAATTTCGCCGCCGCCCTCGTGACCATCCAGCCCGGCGCCATGCGCGAGATGCACTGGCACCTCACATCCGACGAGTGGAACTTCTTCCTCTCCGGCAGCGCCCGCATCACCATCTACGCGGCGCCCTCTTCCTCGCGAACCTTCGACTACACGGCCGGCGACGTGGGATACATCCCCGCCAGCAACTCCCACTACGTCGAGAACACCGGGACCGAAGATGTCGTGTTCCTGGAGGTCCTGCAGCAGCCCGTCTTTAGCGATATTAGCGTGGCCCAGTGGTTGGCGTTGTCCCCCAAACAGGT
Source organism: Monilinia aucupariae (assembly GCA_002162555.1). NCBI lineage: Eukaryota > Fungi > Ascomycota > Leotiomycetes > Helotiales > Sclerotiniaceae > Monilinia > Monilinia aucupariae. Next base: position 659,924 of record NGKF01000008.1, read on the forward strand.
CGTGCAGGATACGTTGGGCCTGTCGGATGATGTCATCGACGCGATCCCACGCGAGAAGACGTTGATTAAAGTGGGGAATCGAAATTTGACGGCGTTGGCGGCGGATGAAGGGGGGAGTGGCGCTTACGAGGAGTAGGGGGGGTTCTGAGGGGTACGGTTTTGGGACGGGTGCGTGGTGCGAGGTGCTGACTTGCTAATAGGATACTGAGTAGATGAATAGGGGATTGCGATGTGCTCGGCAAAATATGAGGCGTGAGATGTGTTAAAAAGGGGCGTCGTAATGTTTAGTTGATCTTGTTGGTAACACATGTTTATGTTATTTAAAAAAAAATACTTTGAAACCTGAAATCCGAAAAAAAAATTACAGTATTGATTTGTCAAGGCGCGCTCGTATGGAAAAGCGAAAACTAGTTATAATCATCTTAGCCGCAGCCCTTTTGCAAATTTGGGATGAAGATGAGTGAGTGATGGATTTGTGGTGAGGTGGTATATGAAGATATTGATTGTATTCTCATCTCCAACACGAGCTTTAATTGAGCATTCTAAAAGAAACGATATTTTCCACACACACACACACACACCACTCCCATCCTCACCTCTACCCACCTACGCACACAAATCATCCCTTCCAACGACTCTCTCCCGCCCCACAAAGCCCTCCCCTAAAATGCCCACCAGGTCATCCAACCTCCGCACCACCAAATCCGTAAACTCATGTGCCCACAACTCCGCATTCACAGGATTCCCTACCAAGACGGTGGTGGCGCCGGCGAGAAACCCGGCTTTCATGTCGTCGATGGAATCGCCGACCATGATCGTGTCTCGAGGATCGACATTCCACTGCTGGGCGATGTGGAGGATGCCGGCCGGATGCGGTTTGGGCGGTTGGAAGGCGCGGG
>NGKF01000008.1:661019-676351 GCA_002162555.1 Monilinia aucupariae
AGGTGAAGAGGGTTTGGAGACCTGGGTTTGGTTTGGGGTGTTAGGATTGTGTGGTTGATGGGGGAGGAAAGAGGATGGGAGGAGAGGGAAGGGGAGGAGAAGAGAAAATACCGGGTTGGGGGATTTGGGTTAGCATAGCTTCGCGTTCTATGGCGCGGATTTTCTCATGCGCGGCTTCTCGATCGGAGATGGGGAGGGAATAGATGTGTTCGAGGATATCGATAGATTTGTCTATTCCGAGAGCGTTACGCATTTGGCCAAACCTATGGTTGGGGGGGTCAGATAGGAATGGGGATGGGATGGGATGGGATGGGATAAGGTGGGGGTCCGAGATATGTTGGCCATCCTGTACATACATGTAGGTCTGCGGTTCACTGCTCAGAAAGTTAGTGTTGTGGACCCCGTGAAAACATGATCAATGAGATATTGAAATTGCGAGGGGATGTAGTATCGGGTAAATAGTTGAGCATCTAAAGTGTCGAGAATATACTTATCCTAAATGCAGATACTGACAGGAGGCCGCAAAAGTCATGAGCGATTGACTACCCATTGGCGAATATGCCTTTGCGACCGGCCTCAAAGATTAATGCGTCCCGTAGCTCAGATCTCACCACCCAAGAGATTATACTGGAGCTTGCAAGTTCGTTTCAACCCCAACCGTCCGATGAAGTCAAACAACTTGTCAGACTTCAGAATCTAGGCTGCAATGACAACCCAAAGATAAACAAACAAAAAAACAAACAATGAAACCTGATCACCCCTATTTGACCTCGACTTCGAAGCTCCAAACAAAGCACATTCTTCATTCCTTCCTCCGTCTTGTATTTCTCTCCCTTCTTCTCCTTCTCCTCCTTCTCCCCTCTTCCCTTTAACCATCCAGAAACACCCTCTACCACCCTCAACACCCAAGCCAACCATCAAAACCCCAAATCCAAATCCAAATCCAAACCCATAAAAAAGGCAAAACTCACCACAAAGTCCCATCCATATCAAAAATAATTCCCCTCAATCTCCTCACTCCTTTACCCTCTCCTTCACCCTCTCCTTCACCCTCACCCTCACCCTCACCCTGATTTTCCCCATTCTCCTCACCACCCTTCCCCAACGGGAAAAACCTCCTCACTCTCTTTTCAATGTTCCCAATCCCCCCAATCCCTCCAACCGCTCCTTCCTCTCCCCCCTCACCCACACCCAAACCCCGTCTCGCCATCCCAAAATTCCTCTGCGAACCAATATCCCCCAAAGACCGCGTACCTCGAACCACGCCCCTATCTACCCCTCTCTCTATACCCTTCCCTCTAATCACACACCTTCGGAATCCCAACCCTACAGCCGAACCAAAAGACCCTCGATATACAACAGCTTTCGAAAAGGTATTCATCCCAATGCCAATGCCAATCAATCAATCCAATCTAGAGTACAATAGAGTACAATAGAGTACAACACCCAAGAATACTCGAGTCCACTCACTAACCAACTCACCAACTCAAGAATGCCGAGTGTCGAAGGTACAATACAATACTCGAATACAAACCAACAAACCGAAACCAAAACCAAAAAAAAGCAAACAAACAAACCCAACCCACGAAAACCCAAGCTTAATTAACTAACCTACTCTAACCTACTCTAACCTATTCATACTCATACTATACATACGTCACCCATCCATCCAGCCACCCACCTACCTTCCTTACCCCTCCTCCCTTTCTCCTCCTCCCTTTCCCTCCCTCCACCTTTCCACCCCTCTTAACCCTTCCCTTTCCTCCCCCCCTCTTTGCTTTACCCCTCCTCTCTCCTCCCTCCTCCCTCCTCCCTCCCACCTAACTCGCAAATCGCGATATACTCTTTCGTCCTCTGTATTTCGTATTGTGCACCAATACACCAGTACACGCAAAGAGACTGATTGACAACTCATACTCGGAATACTATCATAATCTATCATAATCTATCATAATTTATTTCCCTCGAGTAGTTCACTCGAGTAATTGACCAGTATTCGAGTACTCTACTCTACTCGTATTAATACCATGATAATGATTAGTAGCAGTGTTATTATCAGCATCAGCATCAGGATCAGGACCAATATAATTATTGGTATCAATACCAATATCAATACCAATTTAAATCATCTACTCGAGTATTCGAGTACTCACTACTCTAAATACCCTCATCAGCTTCAACTTCCCAAGACAAGAAAGACCAAAACAAAACAGAACAATATATTCCTCAGAGTAATATAATTAAACGCCTACAACGAATTCTGAGAATCTGTCTGCTACAATAGCTAGCTATATTCCTATATTCCTATATTCCTCTTTCTTTACTGTATTTCCATCCCATTGATCCATTCACATGTCTTTTCCCATCAGTAAGTTCCCCAGAGTTCAAATCATGCTACCTCCTACACTACAGTCGACAATCAATCCCCCCTACTTGCCACAAAAGAAGATTTTTTTCCACATCCTGGGAGAAGACGCACAATTCGAAGATTCGCGACGAAGCCAGCTAGTAGATTCGTCGCCAACGCCAGCTCAAGTATGTCCGCTCGTTACAAGTTTGATAAATACGCCGAAAGATGCTCTTCGCTCCACAATGATATGGGAAGTTTGTGTAAAAGTGTCAATACATTATGATTAGAATTGAGCTTCATGCACCTCAGGCTGCATAGCCCGAGCCATATAAGCCATTACCAAAAGTTGCTTGACGTCGGCTCTCTTTATGACTGCCATCTTCAGATTGTTTTCTGGGTGGTGGTGGTAGAGGCCCAGCTGGAGCTGGACGCATGGGAAGGGCCGTGGAGTTGAAGTTGGGTGTGCTTGCGCCCGAACCACCATTAAAATCGTGCGAGTCAGGTGCATTCAATGCAGCAAGTTTTGGTATCGAGTTGGTCGTGCTGCCCCTTACAGGCAGACCAGGATGAAAACCTCCTCGGCCCGAAAAGCTGCCATTCTTGGTAGGAGAGCGTGACCTAGGATTATGGTTTTCGCTATATTGCGGAGAAGTTATGCCCGAACGTGTATCGGCATTTTTTATGGGAATGTCTCCTGATGTAGGAGTTTGCGAAGTGTTGGGCGAATCATCAGTGCGCAACGCATCTCTACTAGCTGGCGATAATTGAGGTGCAAGATGTGACTTGCGATTGTCTTTTTCTAGCATACTAACAGCCCACTCTCGGAGATCAACGGGAGTTCGCTTGGCAGCTTGAACGAAAGGTTCACGCTCCTATCGGAGTGGTTAGTATATACAGTTAAAGGCTGATATTGGAAGGATGTAACTTACATAAAGTTCTTGAGGTGTTGGTCTTTCTTCTGGAGTCTTAGACATGCACTTTTGGATCATGTCTTCAAGAATTTGAGGGAAAGCTTCACTCTTTGGTAGCCTTGGAGCAGGCTCATACACAATTTGTTGAAGAAGATCAAGAATACCAGATGGTGCTCCATCTCCGTCGGATAATTGCTCACTAGCATCGAAAGGAAACTTTCCAATTGCGAGCTCCATGATGGCAAGACCAAAACTCCACACATCAGACTTGACCGTGTATTTTTGTCCCTGAATCCGTTCTGGCGCCATGTATGTCGAGGTTCCAACAAAGGTATCTGCCACTGAATTAACCAATTCTCCCGAAACACCAAAATCACATAGCTTGATCTGACCCTTCGAATTCACTAGGATATTGGATGGTTTGATATCTCGATGCATGATATGATGTTTGATGTAAAGATATGTGAGGCCTCCGAGGGTAGCTTCTGCGATTTTCCCTAGGACATCGACTCGAACTGGACCGAAATGGGTCGAGATTCTATCTAGAGATCTGAGAGAAATTAGCTCCCACATTCAAACCATAGAGATTTCCAAGAGGCCATACCCAACATCCATGTACTCCATACACATAATGACATCATTGTTATCGCTCAAAAATGCTCCGTAAAAGTTGACGATGTATTCCGAATTACAGTCATACATGATTTGCAGTTCTCGAACGATTCGACGGCGCATTTCCTTCTTAGCTTCGACATGAATAACCTTTGCTTGCATCAGCGGTTGTTTGAAGTTTGAGTTCTGGAGGACGTATGCCATCATACCTTTCTTGCCATTACTGTTCCTGTAGCCATATGTCTGACTTTGCTGACGGTTCCTCCATTTCCATGACCGAGATCTTTCAATACTTCCAGATCCTCTCTCTTCAAGTCCAATTTGTATTCGATCCCAATCTCTAATTGTGCAGTCTGCCTGCTATTGTCGTTGCTACTTCCACCCGGAATCTGCAAATCGCTCTCGGATGGTGCTGCAGCCCGAGGTGGGGGTGCATTCAATGCCAGACCTTTCACATTCTTCCTCTTCAATGTGCGCACCGAACCAATACCGTCCGACATCTTGTAAGGTTGGGCTAGAAGCTAGCAGTATTGAATGATATTGAGGTGAGATGATTTTTGCAAACCGCGCAAAGTTATGGGGGTTGATCTTCCCCGTTGGCGCTTGAGGAAGGTGCTCTCTAGCTAAATCTTCGAGCACGGCGTTTTGGATACAATGATAATGAGCGAGTGAATAGGTATTTGATGATGGGATATTCCTTTTGACTTGTGTGATGGATGATCACCTCGGGATTCAGAGTCGGCAGAGGAAATAATCAGGAGTCCGAGTTCGAGCAGAGGAGAGTAGATAAATCACTTGTCATCGACGATTACAGTATGTATATGAATTGGTGGAGGGACCAAGTGACTCGTGAGTGAGTGAAAGCGGGACAGTCGTTTTGGGTTTGGCGCTATGGCAGTTATTAACTTATCATTGATCTAATAAGGTTAATAATAACGTAGAGGCGCGGGTCGAAGAGAAAAAGATGAATCGGAACAGTGAAAAATGGAGAGATGGAGAGATGGAGAGATGGAAAAATGGAGAGGTGGAAAGGTGGAAAGGTGGAACGATGGAAAGACGGAAAGGAAATGGAGAATGAAAAGTATCTTTTATCTTTTATCTTCTACCCTTCCCTATTCATGCAATTGTTGAGGTTGTATGATTATCTTAGACCAATCTCTGGCAAAAGGGGAGGGGAAGGTTGATATATTTTATCTAATGAGCCGTTCCACATCCATGTCTGTCATTGTAACCTCCCTTGTAATTGAAAGTAATTCGTTCGTGCTTGTCTCATCATCACAGAGTAAGAGTCCACCAGGTCTAACAGCGAACTCTCTCTTGCATTGGGCAGTCTTTGGCAGGCGCACCGGCGCTTTAAGGTTAATTGGGTCGAACGAGGGAGAATTTGAAGGGGCTTTTGGGGGGATGAGGAGGGAGACCAGAAGAGAGGGAGACCAGGAGACCAGAAGACCAGAAGACCAGGAGAAGGTGGAATGAAGCAGGAATCTACGCTCTGTGCGGGTGGCGGCGGTGGTGGTGGTAGTGGTGGTGGTGGTGGTGTTGGTGTTGGTGTTGGTGTTGGTGTTGGTGTTGGTGTTGGTGTTGGTGTTGGTGTGATATACCCCAATCAGTCAGGGAACGAGTTAATGGTAGAGACAAATAGGTGCAATACGAGTAAAAAAGACACTTTCGGGTAGGTAGATCGTAGGAATATATGTTTTACTCTACTCAGTCGTTCACCTACTAGTATCATTGCCGGTACTGGAAGCACTCAGGTCCTTTGTTCTTGTTCCTAGGCAAGGATATGGATATGGATATGGATATGGATAGACTTAAAGTATTATTGACGGGTAGGGAGGCTCTAATTCGGGTCAGACATGCATCCCAAAAGACACATGTGTACAAGGTTATGTCGCCTGAATTTTGAGAGAGAGGGAAAGAGAGAGGGAAAGAGAGAGAGAAAGAGAGAGGGATAGAGAGAGGGAAAGAGAGAGAGACAGAGAGAGGGATAGAGAGAGGGAAAGAGAGAGAAAGAGAGAGGGAAAGAGAGAGAGACAGAGAGAGTTAGGAAGGTATAGTACCTCCTAACGTAGACATAAAAGTACAGTATGAAAGTATGAAAGTCTACCTTGAGTAGATATAAGGAGCGAACAGAGGAACACAACTGAGGAATATAATCGATACTGTATTCACCAACGTCTGTCTACTCGAGTATATAAGTACTCGAGTACTGATATGTGTGGTGGAAACTTTCCCGTGACTCACTACAGTAGATCCTTACTCGTACTCGTACTCAGTACTAGTAGTCAAAATCATATCCCAATCTTAATCTATCTACACGAACGAGGGAGGATATAAGTATCTACGAGTCTATGTTTTGATCCAAAGCAGTGAGGTCGATACAAGCAACTATTACTTTTCTTGGTGTTTAAACAATTGTGGCTGGAGAGCTCCTATGTGGCTGGAGAGTTCCTATCTTTGTAGACAAAAAGGACGGAAGCTACGCCTTATCATGAATCAACTGTGGCGCTCAAGCCTTATATTTGGGGCGATTGACCATCTTTCGGGCTAACGAACTCCCCAGTCGCGAGAACTAAAAGGCTCCAAAAAGTTGTCAAAGGCCAACCTTTCGACTTCTTTTCAGCTTTCAACTACAACCCCTCTACAACAATTTACCTCAATTTCACTGCATCCAGCAGCTCTGAATTCATTGCTTTGGAAATTGGCCTCTGCGATCATAGAAAAAAGGGAACAGAGAATACTGCAATCATGAGTATGCGCGATCTGATTGATGAGGACGTCGAGGTTGACGAAGAGGAACACGATGAGGAATTTGATGAGGAAACTGGCGAGGTCCACTCTGGAAAGCCGCTGAGACAAAATGGAGGTCTGGAGGACGATTCAAGTGAGGAAGAAGATGATGATGATGAGGAGGCAGCTCGTGCGGTATGGGTCTACTCTTGACTCGTTGTGTGCGCGTTATCACTGACACATATCTAGATTCGAGAAGGCTTTATTGTAGATGAGGATGAAGAAGATGACGATGACGCCAGAAGTAGACGACGCCGCAGAGAAAAGAAGCGCCGCAGAGAGCAGCGTGAAGAAGAGGGTTTGGACGATGAAGATTTGGATCTTATAGGAGAAGCAAATCCGGAATGGGAGAGGAAGACAACACAACAGGTTTGTTATCTTCAACGATATTTACCTACTAAACTAACCTTAGAGTAGCCAAAGTTCAAGCGTCTTAAGCGTGGTCATCGAGACGATAATGAACAGGATCGAGAGCGCGGCCTAGACCAAATATTTTCTGATGACGAGGAACAAGATGCGCCCCTTGAGTACGAGCGATCTTTTGCACGACCAGATCATCGGGTTGATGAATTTGCGGACTTCATCGAAGAAGACGAGCTTGAGGATGGTGAAAGAGATAGGCTTGCCGAGGAACGCGAAGTGGCACGTCCAAGAGAAAAGGGTTACGTTGGTGGTGCGGAAACATCAGGTCTGGATAAGGATGCTTTGGATGATATGGAGGCTATCTTCGGAAATGGTGAGGATTACGATTGGGCTCTCGCTTTGGAAGATGAAGCCGAGGCAGCGGAAGCTGGCGACCAGAATCTTGAGCTAAAAGATGTCTTCGAGCCTTCGCAGCTTGCAGAAAAGCTACTCACAGATGAAGATAACGTTATTCGATATTCTGATGAACCTGAACGATTCCAACTCGATCGGAAACCTTACAAGCATTTACAAATTAGCGACGAACAGTTCAGGGAGGAAGCTCGATGGATCACCAGTCTCATTTGGCCGAAAAAGGCGTTCAGCTCAGAAATGCAGGTCCCATTCACCAAAGCCATCAGCAAAGTCTTGGAGTTCTTTGTTGTGGATGAGGTCGAAGTTCCTTACGTGTTTCAACACAGAAAGGATTATCTCATTCATGCCAGGAAGAATAAAACACGATCAGACCCTAATAATCCGGATGCTCCTGATTACGAAGTAAGCGCAGACAAGCTCTTGAATCAAGATGACCTATGGCGAATTTTGGATCTCGACTTGAAGTTCAGGGCGCTGATCGAGAAGCGTAATGTTCTGGAAAAAACATACGACAACCTGAAGTTAGCTGTCGGTATCAGCGATGCAACTTTCGAGCAGATGATCCCAGATGCTCAGACTATGGAGGAGCTTCAGGATATCCAGGATTACCTCTATTTCCAATATTCTTCAGAAATTAAGTCTTTGCAAGATTCTAATGGCGAAGTCAAAGAAAAAAGAGCAGGCAACAAAGCATCAAGATATGATCGAATTCGTAAGAGCAGGGCTTACCAACTTGTGCGAGCTTATGGAATTACGGCTGATGAGATTGCCCAAAACGTCTTGATGGAGGGCCGCAAGAAGTACACAGAAGATCCTTCATTGAGCCCAATTGATCTGGCCGACACCCTGACAGGCCCAGATGATTTCAGTACGGGCGATGGAGTTTTGAACGCTGCACGAACTATGTTTGCTGAGGAACTTTTCATGAGTCCGAAGATGCGCCAGCATTTTAGAAAACATCATTACATGGGAGGACTTGTCAGCTGTGCTAGGACCGATAAAGGCCTAAAAAAGATTGATGAACAACATCCATACTACGAATTAAAATACCTCAAGAATCAAACGTTCGGCGACATTGCGAGCAAGCCTGAAATGTTCTTAAAGATGTTGAAAGCCGAGGAAGAAGGCCTGCTGGAAGTTAGAGTATCACTGCAAAATGAGCGAGACTTCAAAAGACAGCTCTATGCGGAGTTCAGATCTGACAACTACAGTGAGGTCGCTGATGCGTGGAATGATGAGAGACAAAAAGTCCTTGACATGGCGTTCTTAAAGCTCGAGAAAATTATCACTAAAGGAGTCAAGGAAAGCATGCGAACAGAATGCCAAGATTCTATCCTCAAAATCTGTCGAGACGAATACTCAAGAAAGCTTGATCAGGCGCCATACAAGCCAAGAGGTATGGTTCTCGGCACTATTCCTCGAGTGCTTGCACTATCCAACGGTAATGGTGACCCCACTCGCGATGCCGTATGCTGGGCCTATGTTGAGGAAGATGGTCGGGTTTTAGATCATGGAAAGTTTGACAATCTTTCGAGAGACGCAAGAGCTCGAGAGGCATTTGTTGACTTGGTACGTAACAAGAAACCTGATGTTCTTGGCATCAGTGGTTTCTCTGTCGAGACACATAAGCTTGTATCAAGTCTTAAAGATTTGGTGCAGGAACACTCTCTTCGAGGAAATGAGTTCGAGGATGAGAGTGGTGAAGAGCAAAGTGAGCCTCTCGATATCATTGTCGTGAACGACGAAGTTGCCCGACTTTATAAGGACAGCCCAAGAGCCGCGGTTGACCATCCTGCATTTGCACCACTCGTTAGGTATTGTGTTGGTTTGGCCAAATACCTCCAGAACCCAATGAAGGAATATGCAGCTCTTGGCAAGGATATCGTTTCTTTATCTTTCCACCCTTGCCAACAATTGTTGCCCGAGGATAAGCTTCGGAGACAATTAGAAACCGCAATGGTGGATATGGTCAACCTTTGCGGTGTCAATATTAACGAAGCGGTTAGTGACGCCTATACAGCAAATCTTTTACCTTTTATCTGTGGTCTTGGTCCTCGAAAAGCTACAGCTGTTCTGAAATCTATCAATGCCAATGGTGGCGTGGTTAATACCCGTGATGAACTCGTGGGTGATCCAGATAACAACAAATTACCCGTCGTTGGCCCTCGGGTGTGGAATAATTGTGCCAGTTTTCTTTACATCGAGTATGAAAGCGCAAATCCAGCCTCTGACTATCTCGACAACACTCGTGTGCATCCAGAGGATTACGAACTTGGTAGGAAGATGGCCGCTGATGCTCTCGAGCTCGATGAAGAAGATGTGAAGGCAGAAGTGGATGAGGGAGGAGCAGGCGCCATTGTTCGTAAGCTTATCAAGGATGACGAGCAGGAGAAGGTGAACGACTTGATCCTTGAAGAGTATGCCGACCAATTGGAGAGAAACTACAATCAACGCAAACGTGCAACACTTGAAACTATTCGAGCGGAATTATTACAACCATACGAAGAACTGCGACGCAACTTTGGTATGTTGTCGGACGATGAGATTTTCACGATGTTGACGGGAGAAACGCACGATTCGTTATGCGAAGGCATGATTGTATCTGTCAACATCAGAGTGGCAAAGGATGATTTCATCATTGCTAAGCTAGATTCTGGCATTGAAGGTCGAGTCGAGAAAGATGATGGCTCAGATAACCCTGGCGCCTCCCTTAACCGTTTGTTTTCAGTGGGCCAAACGGCTCAAGCGAAGCTGCTCGATGTTGACCGACGAAATTTCGCTGCCAGATTATCACTACGCGAGTCTCAGATGCGCCCATACAGGAAACGTATTGACCGCGAACCAGGTAACTGGGACTCGCTCCAAGAGCAAAAGGATAGGGAAGAGCTTCGCGAAAAAGACAAGGCCACAGGTCGTGTTCAAAGAGTTGTCAAGCACCCTCTATTTAGACCGTTCAATGCCACCCAGGCTGAAGAATATCTCGGGTCACAGGCCCCTGGCGACGCTGTCATTCGTCCTTCGTCCAAAGGAAACGATCACTTGGCAGTCACGTGGAAAGTCGCCGATGGTGTTTATCAGCATCTTGACGTCTTGGAGCTACAAAAGGAGAATGAGTTCTCGGTTGGACGACAGTTGAGAATTGGCAACAAATACAATTATAGTGATCTTGATGAATTGATCGTAGATCATGTCAAGGCCATGTCCAAGAAGGTTGAAGAGATGATGCTGCATGAGAAATTCCAAAAGGGCAGCAAAACCGACACAGGTAAGATTTATCCTCGTCCACCCCCCCAAAATGGTAAATTTGCTAACTTTATTACCAGAACGTTGGTTGACAACCTACACCGAGGCCAACCCTAAGCGATCTGTCTATGCCTTTTGCCTTGATACCAGACATCCAGGGTACTTCCATCTTTGCTTTAAAGCTGGCCAACTCGCGCGCGTCAATTCATGGGCAGTGAGGATCATTCCCAATGCCTTTGAATTATTAAAGAGTCCATACCCCGATATGAAGGCCTTGTGTAATGGATTCAAATTACGTCACACGGCGGAAATGAATCGTAGATGATGATGGATGATGGATGATGGGTCGGGGATCTTTGGAGCTGACAAGCGGAAGAGGGCTGAGTGAGGTCTGAGGGTCAAATCTGATAGACAACCTACGATGCATCTACAACATGTAACAAAAGTCTTTGGGGGATTCACTCTAGCACTCAAATGGGGGGGGGGTTTCAAAATGGAATTGCGCACGACCTACGAAGTACTAAGCTAGAGATTAGGTACAAAGTCGAGCCAAGTTCATGCGGAGTAATTAATTTATACAGTGCCTATTTACAGAGTAGAGGACAGTATTTAGTTTCATGGCTTTATACTTTCATTGATTATGCATGCCAATTTTGAAGGTACAAGCAGAGGACAGTTAAATCATGATAAAATACTGTGGCCTTTGACCCCATGTAATAGAGTACAGTCATCACTTCATGGTAATAGTCAGCTTTGTCGTTGGTGCGTCGTGTTCAAGGATTTGAGTCTGGGTTTGCTCGCTAGGATTTCCCATGGGCCGTTGGAACTGGGAACGGGCAAGGCTGAAGTTTTTGATAGTAGAGCAGAGTAGAGTGCAGACGAATAGAGGAGAGGAGAAAGTTTAAATATAATTAATGACGAGCTAGCACGTGTGGTGAAGTCAAGCATCATATATCCATACATACGGAGTATATACATAACATTCAAGAGTATTAGGGTTTTGGAGCATAGTTCAGTGAAATGAAGCATGACTCCAACTTACTCGTACCAGAACCAGGGTTTTCCCATCTGTGAGTATGTAAGAAAGGCGCTGATGAGGCGGTGCAGCACAGCACAAGTACATGCGGTACGAAAGGGAAACACGAACCAGCGCCCTGTACAATACCGAATACGTGTACTGTCATCTCTTCCTCTGTTGCTCTCTCCTCTCCCCTCATTGCTTCGACTGGATTCGATTCGAGCCATCTAATCTACTCGTACATACTCAGGTACCAAGGGATAACCGAACCTTAACTCAGCTCAGCTCAACTCAACTCAACTCAACTCAGCTCTCAATTTGATTTAACCCTTTTCTCCACTTGAAGATCATTCCTATCCTATCCTATCCTATCCTATCCTATCCTGTCCTGTCCTGTCTCATTCCTATTCCTATTCCTTTATTTAGATTCACTATTTCCTGGAGAACTTGGCCTTTCTACTGAACCTTCCTTTCCCTTTCATCACAAACCACCAATCCACCCACCCACCTTCCCTTCACTGCACTCGACCTGGAAATTTTTCGCAATTATCACGGAACCGTCGGATACTCAATCGGCCAAAAACCAATAAATTACGGCGCAATGGCTGGCATGGAGCAATTGGAGATTCATAGCAAGGTGTGTCCAATACATGAAGTGGGTATCAATGTTGTCTAATTGCATTTATGCAGTCGTATATTGTGAGATGGGTCAAAGTTGAGGAAAGACATACAATCTCATGGAGTGTCCAACCGCACAAAAAGTCCATGTGAGATAGCTCGATCCTCCAACTTTTGGGTGATGTTATTGACTATATCAGAAACTTTGGCATTGTCAAACATCCAGGAACAGGATCATCAACCAGCAGTGCCACGATTCCGCGACAATCCACATTTGACGATGCGGTTCATTCCCTTCAGCCACAAGATCATGGTTCTCCGAGGCGATTGTCCGCTACCACCGATTCAAGAAATGACTCTTCGACGGCACAAGAGCAGCTCAAGGCGAAGGGGTTTATATTGGTGGAGTGGTGTGGAAAATGTGAGGCGGACAAGGTATCGATGGGGACATTTGCGGTACCGGTGAGCCAAGGGGGGATGTACGGACTGGTATTTGACAACACATTCTCGAAGCAAGTATCAAAGACGGCTACTTTTGTCCTCTTGACGTATCCCTCCAATGCCCCCCCGCACTCGACGCACCTACAAAAGCTACAGGGCCTGGATGGGTCGCATGCACTAAACGGGAGGAAAGCAAGTCCGAATATGTCTGCCTTGGCTTCGGAATCCGTGGAAAGCTTACAGAGTATGACAATGGCTCGAGGTGCGAGTAGAGGCTCTATGATGAGTCGAAATGATAGTGAAAGCGGCTTTTCTAGCTACCATGTGGGTGTTTTGCAGAAGAGGAGGAGAAAGAAGGGACAAGGTTACGCTCGCAGATTTTTCTCCTTGGATTTCGCAACATGCACCCTATCATACTACTATAGTCGCAATTCATCGGCATTACGAGGGGCCATCCCGTTGAGTTTGGCAGCGATTGCGGCAGACGAGAGAAGAAGGGAAATCAACATCGACTCGGGCGCCGAAATCTGGCATCTGAAGGCAGACAATGCCAAGGATTTTGAGGATTGGACGAAAGCTTTAGAGAAAGCGAGTAACAATGCTAGGGGCTCTGCGGAGGGTGTCGATATTGAGGCAGTGCCAACACCAGACGTAGGGTTGAAAATTAGGACCAGCTATCTTCACGCCCCATCGAATAAGGATGAGGAAAATGAATGGGCACAAATTGAAGGACTTGTGAGTAGAATCGTAGGAACTAGGGATGCTGTTCGTCGGTTGTCGAAAGATACCGCCACACCAAATAGGCGACACTCGCATCTCCTCGGAGCTCCTTCAGGAAGTCCTCTGGTCGAAGAGGCTGATGATTATTTTGCTCCCCAAACCAATCAGACCAATCAGACCTCCGAAAAGAGACCTTTCTGGAAGCGAAAATCGAGTAGTACACCAGTTACCACACCAGCAACTCTACCACGCAACATGACTGCACAACTTTCCGTGCCATCTCCTACAGCTGCGATCGCTGCTAGCGAGGCTACCGCGAGTGGGACCAGTTCCCGAAAGTCTCGGACCTCGCATGAGGAGCAGAACATTCATGACCATTGTACATCTTTGCTCAAAGATTTAGACGCAGTGCTTTCGGACTTTCAAACTCTGATAGCAAGCAGTAAACGTCGTCGTGCGTCTAATGCTATACCTATGTCTGCTAGATCTACGCACAGTGTCGATTCTGCTTCCACTGGGGAATTTTATGATGCAGAGGCTGGAGACCCGGATCATTCACAAGTTATTATTATTAATCGTAAGAATGGGGAGGAGGAAACCTTGGTCTCGGAGACAGAGGAGGAGGAGAAAGATGACTGCGCTGCTTCTACATCTTCTAGTGGAGGGAGTGAAGAGGTTGAACACGTGAATGGTGCCGCAGCACTGTTTCCAATAAAGCCTAAAACCTTGGATCCTTTACCGGTCAAGGTGGCTCCAAAGCGAAGAAAGACAATCCCACCTGCAACGGTTATGCCTCCAAGTTTGATAGGATTTCTTCGGAAGAATGTGGGTAAAGATCTGAGTACTATCAGTATGCCAGTCTCGGCCAATGAACCGATATCCTTACTACAACGCGTGGCAGAACAACTCGAATACTGTAATCTCTTAAATACGGCTGCCGATCAGAAAGATTCCACCAAAAGACTGCTTTACGTAGCAGCTTTCGCAGTTTCTCAATTCAGTAATGGCCGAGCTAGAGAACGCGCAATTCGCAAACCATTCAATCCTATGCTAGGAGAAACCTTCGAGCTGGTTCGCAGTGAAAAGGAGTTCCCAGGAGGATTCCGTCTTCTTGTCGAAAAAGTATCGCATCGTCCCGTCCGTATGGCCTGTCAAGCCGATTCTGCCCAATGGTCCTTGGGTCAATCACCCGCCCCGACGCAGAAGTTCTGGGGTAAAAGTGCAGAACTAATTACAGATGGTCGCGTGCGCATGGTTCTTCGTCTTCCGGATGGAATAGAAGAACGATATACATGGAATGTCGCGACAGTCTTTTTGCGAAATGTTGTGATGGGTGAAAAGTACGTAGAACCCGTGGGGAACATGACAGTTACGAATGAAAGTACAGGTGCCAAAGCGCTTGTTGAATTCAAGCAAAAGGGTATGTTTGGGGGTAGGAGTGAGGATGTAGGCGTGGAAGCTTATGATGGGGAGGGAAAACATACGGGTGTTAGTCTTCAAGGAACCTGGACAAACTCTCTCAAACTCGTGGAAGCGGGTCAATCACCTGGAAGCGAGATCTGGAAAGTTGGTGACCTGGTGGAGAACGCACCAAACTGTTACGGACTCACAACATTCGCGGCTCAGCTAAACGAGATCACGGAAATTGAAAAGGGCAAGATGGCGATCACGGATAGTCGATTGAGACCGGATCAGAGGGCTGCGGAAGCGGGGAAGTTGGATGAGGCGGAGGATGTCAAGGCGAAGCTGGAGGAGGCGCAGAGGAGGAGGAGGAGGAGCATGGAGGATAGGGGGGAACAGTGGAGTGCGAGGTGGTTTACTCGGGTTGAGGGGGGTCTGGAAGAGGAAGGGG
>NGKF01000008.1:676396-695875 GCA_002162555.1 Monilinia aucupariae
ATGGGTATTGGGAGGAGAGGGAGAGGGTTTCTCGGGGAGAAGGGGGGTGGAAGGTTGAGGAGGTCTTTGAGGTTTGAGTGCTAGGGGAGGGGAGGAGAGGGGGAATTAGATTTGTTGGTGGGTATGAGGGACGAGGGATGAGGAATGAAGAGTAGGAAATGTACAATAAGGAGTATCTTGAGCGTATATGAGTGAGCGGATAAATGAGGGAGTTATATGATATCATATGATATTTGAGTGTATTTGAGAATGTAATATATGAATGAGTATATGCTTTCCATGCTTTCCTTGCATCCCTTGATTTTGTATCGTATCGTATTGTATAGTATAGTATAGTATTGTATTGTATAGTATTCTTCCTTATTGCCTTGATAAATAAGAGGAAAAAGGAAAAAATTAAATGAATATTGATGATTATAGATAGATAATGCATGCAGATAGATACAGTGCTACGCCCCCCTTCCTCCCCCCCCTTCAAAAAAAAACAAAAAGATAAAAATGATTTTCAGTTAACTTTTCCTTCTTTCCTTTCCCTTTTCCTTTCCTCCTTACTTCCTATCCTCCTTGCTTCCTATCAACCTAGCCCAACCCAGACCAGACCAGATCAGACCAGATCACATCAAAAACCAGATCAACCATAAACTCCCTTTTGCTGTTGGTGGTATCGTATTGTATTATTTCATATCCATATCAATCCCTATCAATCCATATCAAAAATAGCAAGTAGCGCAGCGTAGTTCGCCTCCAAAACCAAAACCAAAACCCAATAACCTTGCGCACGCGAGAGAATGATCCACTACCGAGAAGGATGAGAGCCCGATAAAGGAAAGCGTTGTTGTACCGTCGAGGCTTTACTTGCAGGCATTCCTGAACACAGGGAAAGGAAAGAAGCGAGGAAGAAAGAGGCTTCTACGGAGAGTCCATTCTCAATTTAGTTTCTAGTGATCAAAGTACTGTGGTATTTGTTAGTATATCTTCAAGATGCGCCAACTGAAAAGATGCAGTAGGTACTTACGGAAGACTTTGTAAAACCACCTCATTGTCTTGATAATGGGTCATGAAACCTCCACCTAGAACTCTTCTCAATGCTTGTAATCTATGTAATTTCCACCATTTATCAATCTTCATGACTCCCGTCTGGTGTATGCGAACAAACATTCGAGATCCTAACAAATGTCCATCCTCATCGATAACATTTGAATATTTAGGTCCTCGAACTGGGTATTTGATGGTAGCAAGGACATCTCCGAAAGTGGCATGTAATGTTTTTCGATCCTTTTTGGAGATAGATTTCGATGATGCTTTTGCTAATTCTGAGAGCGTATGTTCGAGTTTGGACTTTTGACGGAATGGTTCGTAACGTTTTACTTGACTGACATCAAGAGGGAAACCGTGTTCGTCTACTTTCTCATCCTCGGTGGCATCGGGATCGTCTGATTCTCGTGCTGTGTAACTCTTTTCGTAGATTAGGGCGATATTTTCTCCAGCAGCGATTCTGACTGATGTCGAAGAACTTTCGAGTTGATCGACAAATGCTTCCATTGCTGCCTCGGAACTTTCCTCCAAATCGTCTACAAAGGTAGCCAAACTACCCCATTCTTCACAAGCTGCTGTAACAACTTCCGCACTATCAGGAGCGTCCACTGAATTACCATCCGACTCGATAATTTCTAGGAATTCATCCATGATATCACTGATTTCTGACTCGGATGCGCCACCATAGGTTGCTAATGCAGCGATTGTTCGAATGGCTGCTGCTTTGACGGTAACATGTTCTGATCTTTGGTAAGCCTGTTTGAGGGTTCGGAATATATCTTCATAAACATCGTCGGAAGGGCAAGTAATGATCGTAAGACCAACAGCTGCGAGACAATTAGAAATATTCCACACAGTATGTGATGTGGCGCGTACCTCGTAAAGCCAAACAAGCTTCCTTTTCTCCAGTTTCGGCTTTGATGCTTTTGCACAAGGCAGGATATAATTCGGCGACCTTGCTTTCGATTTCGCTATCACAATATCTAACCATTAGATAATGATTATATGCCATCAAAGCACGTTCTCTACCCTCCTCGCTGCTTCGTTTCCGGTCTATGATTTCCTCGATGCGATCGTTTAGTTCTGATGCCCAAGTATCGGATGCTTCATGCGGCTCTTGCGCGTCGAGCATATCATCAATAGAGTTGACACTGGTGAAATCGTGTAAGCAGGAGAATAAATAATGAGAGGGATAGTATATTCTACCTCCATGTCGTGCTATCGTCGTCACTAAAATTGCCATCTTCCTCATCCGAAGCGTGGCGACTAACATTTCTCGATTGTGTTCGGGAACTTGCTGCAGATGCGGCTCTCGAACCTACTCGCGATGCTGCTTTCTTGGATACAGTCTTGTGACTCTCCAGCACTCTTCTTCTTAAATCTCTCGTCATTTTGATTGAGATGTGAGGAGGGACGATATCTGGTTGTTATGTGTGTTTTTTGTTGTTGTTTTCCCTTCGATGCGAGGATCTGTTTTAGTGCTTGAGGAATGTTATTAGTTTTCGACGGACAGAGTTTAGTAGAAGCGATTCAAGGATTTCTTTCTCCATATGGTTTTATATGGGTTTATATGATTTTATATGAGTCATGTAAGATAAAAATTGATTAATTGTGAGCCAAAAATATTAGCTTTAGATACGAGTAAGTAAGTCAGAGTCCTCGAGTAGGTGCTTCATAAATATATATCTAATATGATGTTGCCTACCCAGATAAGGTTAGGTTGGGTGGTATGATGAAATAAACCGGTTACTAGTGAATGTCATGATGAATAAAGCATGTGCAAATACTCGTTGCAACGCTCCACTTTGATAGCATAATAAACCCACAAGATAAGAATATACAGTATTGCAGAATGGATATCTATATAAAGATATAGATCAGCTCACCTTATATACCCTTCTTAGTCATTTACTACAGCCAATTGGAAATAGCCACTCGCGGGGTCTCGCCATAATATTAAGGCATCTAATTTCCCTTTGCGGAGTACGACTTCTTCCTCTTCCTACCTACACACCCGGGGTTGATAGCCAGCCCTTATCGATAACACTAAAGCCACTAGGGACCCACTTACCTAATCTTAGCCTCGACCCACAATTGCCTATACGGCTCGTCGTCTTCCTCTTCCTTTGTCTATTTCTTCTCCCCTCCCTCCCTCCTCCTCATTCTCCTCATTCTCCACATCACCCATCTACTCATCGATGTCCCTCCCAACCTACCTGCCAGGTGAAATATCAAGATCAACTCGAGTTCCTGCGAGAAAGGAAGATTTAAACCAAAAACAGTGAACAAATACATACAATACGGTACTTCTACACACATACGGAGTATTCGAGAGTCATTTGGCTGGTTGGTTATTTAGGCCGCGTCTATTGAAACTAAGCATACTCGAGTAGATATCTACTACGGTAGATAATCTATCTCATAACCTATCTCACATCTCCCCTTTCACTTTACGAAAGATCCATCCAACGGACACCTACCATCTACCATCTACCATCTACCATCGACCGTCGACCATCTACCATCTACCATCGACCATCGACCATCGACCATCTCCCATCTCCCATCGACCATCTCCCATCTCCCATCTCCCACCTACCATCTACCATCTCCCACCTACTTACCCTCCACCTACTTACCTACCTCTAGCCTTATCGTTCGTTACGTTCCACTCTCTTCACCCCCGAACAACTTCATCCACTCAACTCAACTCAACTCAGCTCAGCTCAACTCCGCTCAACTCAACTCAACTCCGCTCAAGCTCAGGCTCAGGCTCACCTTCACATACATTCACAAGATTCCTTCGAGATAGAGAGACTCTTACACATCCTTTCCTACTGACTTCTTTGGTGTCTTTACCATCTTGAAATCCACAAAACCACAAGATGTATCATCATCAAGGTATGCAAGTCTTGACTTCACCTTCGTTTTCCACTTTTGATCTTTCATGTATATCGTAAGGCTACCGCTATGAGTCTTATCACTTCCTCACTCCCCACGATATCTGCAGAGGTGTATCCTGTGGGGAAAACTCCCCTTAACCTTATTTTATGCATTCATTCATCCTTACTTACTTCCTCGGAGGTTACAACTAAAACTTTCTCTAGTAAATGTCCATCTACGTCGCCTTCCCGCCACCAAAAATGATCTCGTTCTCGAACCGGCCCCGAGGATCCTCAATCTTACACCTACAAAAGCGGTTGTGAAGATAGGAAGAGCCTCGAAGAGTTCTGCGAAAGGTCTTCAAAGTGCTTCTGACAATGCCTGGTTTGATAGTCCTGTTATGTCCCGCAACCATGCTGAGATTATCTATTACCCAGCCGAGAAGGTAAGATTACGTTGCCCTTATTCTTTGGCTCGCACTAAAATCTTCCAGGCTATAAAAATTCGAGACCTAGGTTCAATGCATGGCACTTTTGTGAACGGTGAAAAACTGGGTGACGATATCAAAATTCTCAAATTAAACGACAAGATTGTCTTTGGTGCTGGTGTCAGACGTGGTATGGAGATCTTCCCAGCATGTCATTTTGACGTTGCCTATGACTTGATTCCATGGAAGTAAGTATAACCTATACCCCTTCCCTAAGCGCGTACTGATGATATATGGCTACAGAAAACCAAACAGCTATACTGTACCCGATTCCTCCTCCGATGAAGATGAAGATGAAGATGAAGGTTGCGGTGAGGAGGACAGGTCCGAAATAGCCTCTAGTCCCTATGCCACGTCGTCTATCGGAATAATGGGAGTGCGCCGCTCTAGCCCAACAGCATCCAAATCGATTGATGCTATTGACCTGACTTTATACGATACCCCTAGCCCTAGGGCTGAGGCCATTGAACCTTCTTCGATTTCAACACCCAAGAAAACTGAAGAACAAGAACACACTCCCAAGTCACCTGTTCTGGGCTGTGGTCCCCCTGTAGAGGCTTCCATGGCTCGTTACCCCGTTATGGCAGATGATGGTCCCACTATTTCAGACCCACGCACAACAAAAAAGGAGAATAACCGCCCCCCAAGCTCCGTTTACGATGACGAGAGTGATGATGAAGAAGAAAGCATACCTTCTTCGCCACATGATTCGAATGCGTCTCGTTTGAGCCCTCTGTATTCTGAAGATCTTGATGTTGGTAATGATTCTGAAGATTCCGAAGCATCAGGCGTGACAACGGGCTCAGAGGGTAGCACTTTGATACCTAGAAATCGTCAGATTTTTTTTACGGCTTTCTCTCCACCAGATGCATCGCAGGCATCTTCTTCAATGCCTTTGTTCACTACTTTTCGACCTCCATTCAATAATTTGGCCATTCCTGAATCTCATGTTAGGACTCTAATTGGTACTTCTAAAGAAGCTCTAGTTCTTGGTGGGAATGGGAGTGACGAAGAAGAGGATGATGTCGCAAGTGTGAGACTTTCCGAAGCTGCCAATGATGGTCTTCAAACATTGATTAAAGATGGCTTGCTTGAGAACAATCTGACCAGCCCTTGCTTCTCTCCAAACAGCCCAATTAATTCGAATACCTCGTGGACAAATAGGTTTCCTCCATCAACAAGATATGAACCACCTGCTTGTTCTAGTTCATTTTGGCCTTCTGTTCGAGAAGCTAGTCCTTCAGCGGTGGCAATGGTTAAAGCTCCTGGATCATCCAATATGGCGGAAAATTCTATCGATCAACATTTTGATATTAATACCTCATGGAAATCATGCTTCAAGTCATTGGGTGATAAGACTGGCAAGCATGCCTTCTTTGAAGCCAGAGAAGATAACAAGATGAAATTTCAAGCTCACATTGATGAGAACGAAAGCACTAAAAACGACTGCCGATCGGAATCACCTAGACCATCATTCACAAGATCACCTCGAGGTGTCAGATTTGCACATCCCTTGAATCATCTTTTGCAACCCATGCAGCCTATGAGATATCATGGCGAGGATTTTGATCATGGTTTCGAGGAAGCTCCTCATCGTTCCATAGATGTTGAAATGATTGATCAGACTGCTTCGTCTCCTCCATACTTGATTGGATCGGCTGAAGAAAGACTCTCCTCCATTCATCCATACTACTTCAGTTCCGATGCCTCGTCAAGAGCTCCTGAGAGCCCGGTTTTTGAGAGATACCCTGCTAGATCTGGTCTTCGTATTAACGATATTATTGATGCATCTTCGACAGCCAAGGCCTCCAAGAGAAAAGCAGATGAAATCTCTGAAGATGACAACCTTGGAAAACCTTTCAACTCTCTTACAGAAGATATTCACAAGAACGACGTTCGAAACTGGGCTCCTTTTGTTGAGGAAGTTGACAAAGCTGCAACCTCATCAGAAGCTATATCTGACGTTCCACATCAACTACCTACAATTAAAGTCGCTCCTTCTGTGTTAGCCAGTTCGAATGTTGAAGTTCGACCAATCAAGAGGCTTAAGATGAAGAAATTTGCCGAGGCTGTAGGATATTTTGCTCTAGGAGGAGCCGCTGTTGGTGCTGGTTTGTTCTCAGCTCTTGTAGCAACAGCTCCGGATTTCCTTTGAGTATGACTATGAATACTCTCCCCTACAATGTGGGCTGAATTGGCATGAAGCTACTCACACCACAAGATAAAGAGTTGCTGATGAATCATGATAGGGCTAGGATGGATAATGGGAATAGGGAATAGGAAATAGGGAAAATGGCGGATGGAGTATTACAATATGATAAAGACAGAGAATGGAGCACTGGGTAACTTTCTCGTTCTGGCTTTATTGTTGCTACCGTTGCTAAGTATCTACGAAATACACGTGGCGCTTCCAAGGAATTGTTGGTTGGCGTTTCAAGGGCTTATGTGCCTGCCGTCAACTTTTTTATGGCGATTTTGGGATGGGAAGGGTTGGTCTGGGTTGCGATGGATAAACGACTTCAAGGAGTGGCTTTGGGCGCGAGGGAAATGGAAGGTAGTTTTTAATATTAAGAACACGGTATTGGCTTAAGATTCTCTTCTCGTTTTTTCGCTTTCGTGGATGAGGGCTTGAAGCTATTCGCGGTTTCGTTTGTTGGCTTTATTTATTTTTGGTCTGCAATGATGTATCGGGAATCTGGGGAGCTGATAGCTAGGTGCCATGAAGATGAGAAATCAATATGAATAGGAATTCAAGTATCCATACCATCAAATTAATGAATGAAGCGCATGATACCTATGGCTAGTTTTGTAATGGATTGGATGGGGAGGGTTGGGATAGGAGGACTTGGAGGATGGTGGTTGATTTCTTGTGGATTGTGGGTTGTGGGTTGTGGATGGTGGAATGTGTATGGTAGGTAAAGTGAGGGAGGTTTGTTTGTATTGGGTAAGCTAGTAGATGGGTAGATGGGTAGATGGGTGAAGTAATGAGGCTGATGATACAATTGTGAGTGTGAGATCAACTGTGTGAGATCAACTGTTGGGGTTATGAGAGAATGGGTGATATGTTACACCGACGTGCTAAAAGCGAAGGGAGAGGATGAGCTTTTGAAGAATAAATTGGAGATTGTACGAGTAGAATGATGTGTAATGTGTTTAATGCTGAGAGAAGTAGTTATAATGATCAGATCAGGATGCTTGGGAAAATCCGATGCTTGATCTTTGAATCGTTATATAAATCTCGAATGCATATAGTCGAGTAGGGTAGAATATAGGGGATACCTGTTTGAGAGACATTGATTAGCAGTTTACTCGAGTAGGGGAGAAAGGATTAAGGGATTTTTGACTACTACTGTGCTCGAGTATACTAAGCGAGATGTCGAGAGAACTTCTTTTATACTACTCTACTAGTATATTAGAGACTAAATAAGAAAGACTGGGGACTTAAAAGCAGATATTAGAGAGTAAAGATTAGCTTGAGACTGAAGACTAGAGGTCCAAGACTGAATATTGAAACTAGAGATTTCAATGAAGACTCCTCGAGTATACTTGAATATGTGGAACTTTTGATATCGATTTGATGTGTTGCGAGCCTAAGTACTTGATCTTATCACTGTATTCATTGTATTCATTCTTGTCCCTATTAGACTATCCACACAGTCAACTTCGATCGTATATAAGGATCTGGCCCTACAGTATCGTCACTAGCTTATACAGGCACCCAGTCTGCCCAACGCCCTCTCTATCACATGATCGTACCGATGGTAACAAATAAAACCATCCAATAGTCCATTCCATACTCGAGTACTGTAGTTCACCAAAATTTGGCGAACATAAGGTCATCACGCAAAGACTTGGCGAACTAGCTATGAACATACAAAATACAACATGTATAGAATCCAAAGAACGAATCAAAATGCGTGATGACTAGCAATTACAACGGCAACAGCATCAGCAGACACAAGAATAACCGCAGATAGCGAGGTGGTAAAGGATATGGAATGCCATGATGGCTTCTAGCTACTATTCATAATGACTACAGTCAGCAACTTAACCATGCCCCCCACCCCACCATCCCAAGCACATGAGCAATTCGATAGAACCAACTAATTCCCTCCGCAGTCTAGAGTACAGTTTATCTCCAACGTTCGATTTCCCACCCCCTACCCAATCATATTACAAATACATCCATAAAGCACGCGTGCACTGCAACATGAAATTAGCCAAATATAAGCTATGTGCCGAATGGAGCCCTTCGACAATCAGATGAGGTGGGAGTCAGACTCGGGCTTTCATCAGACGAAGTGGGGTTGCGTCGGAAAGGGGGTAAGCTTCATATGCATGTGATGCGCATGACATGCACAACGGGTAGCCACAGAATCAGCATCCTATCTATCTACCTAGTAGGTTATGTAGGTGAGAAAAGGCCATTTTGCGCTTTTATCCCTGTGGCTCTTTTTGAGAGGGGGGCGGAGGGGTAAAGAATGGCTCCTTCCTCTGCAGATGGGGATGTGGGGATGGAAGTGGTGAGGATAGTGATGTGTTATGCATTTTATGCTGATGTTGAAATGTGTGCTTGGGGGTTGATGCATACGAGATGTATTGATGAAAGAGAGGGGGCGGAATGACTGAGAGTTTCTTCATGCTTAAAATTCGACGGATCATCTTCCTCGTTTCAGATATCGATTGTCACTCTGTTCGGTCAGATAAATGGCTTGTTTCGTTGCCCTTGGGGATCAGCCATCGTCACTTTGCATACATGGTGTGCACAGCAATGCACATATCCATAAGGGACCTTGCAAGAAACAGACCTGCCTCTCTGGGCACGGAGACCGACCCTTGATCCCAGAAGACCCCATCATTCCTGTCAGAACCGGAGTTAAGCAATAGACAGCCTATATATGGATTTCAGCATGCAGAGCGCTGAAAGGGGTTGGGCTGCGTGGACGGCGAGGGCCCAGGTGAGAGGGATCGCGCGATGAATGATGATGATGGATGCT
Organism: Monilinia aucupariae; assembly: GCA_002162555.1. Classification (NCBI taxonomy): domain Eukaryota; kingdom Fungi; phylum Ascomycota; class Leotiomycetes; order Helotiales; family Sclerotiniaceae; genus Monilinia; species Monilinia aucupariae. The sequence goes on from NGKF01000008.1 coordinate 685,799, forward strand.
GATCAGCTTCGCTTATGCCCGAGAAGATGAAGCGAGAAGTTGACGTATCATATCTAATCGTGAAGAGTAATCAGCGATGGCGATGGTGATATCGGACGAAAAGAGAAGCTAGAAGGGGAAGGATGGGTGGAGGGAAGGAGTGGGTGCTTGCATGGAGTACGATCACTCGGTGAGGTCTCCGTTCCGACGGTAGGGATGGGTGGGGACGGGAGAGCTGGTGCCATGGCCTCGGGAGGGGGTATTTGGGTGTGATTAGCTTGACTTTCGGGAGAGATGTTTCGAGTCGTTTTCCCAACGGCAATGGGGGCTAGCTAGGAGGCGGCTCGCGCACGACGGATACGCGCATATACGGATCCTGCCCGACGCCGGCGAACGAAAAAGGGCGACTGTAGGCTGTAGCGTGTAATAATTCCAACCCTCAGCCGGGAGCAAAGCGAATGGTAGATCATATCTTATCAGCTCTTGATGGTTTTCCAAGAAAAGACTCGACATGCAGGGACCATCGGTAGAGGTGGTGGCGCGTGATTTATCATATTTCTCTCGATGATGCATGGAAATGTTTGCATTAGTGTGATGGCAATGTAGGAATTTCTGTGGGTAAAACGTCTGTGGGCAGATTGATGTGATGAAAGCAGAAGAGTTAAGGTTTATTGAGTGCTGCAGGATGAAGTAGTGCTGTACGAGAGAGGAATGTGGGAATGAAAGTATATGCGTATTTGCAGAGGTTCAATTGTCTCGACTGAGTTGCCCCCGTGAGGTAGGAGAGAAAGATGGAGTTTAGAAAGCCGGTACGCTTCACCATCTCAATCACCTCCCTGTGCCTCAGCATCTCACACAGAAACCTCGTGGCGGTCGCTCATTCGGCCATCCTGAGAACAAGGCTCTCCTCGTTCCTCCTCTTCGAGTATCATCATTGTCCTCACGACCCTTGGCGCGACCCCCACTCACAAGACCCCTCCCTGGATAACACATGCGAATGATGATCGATGATGAGAGATAACGATGTTTACATTTCACATACTTATGTCGATCCTTCCAATCCATATGACATTCCATTATGCACTCTACACTTGAAGGAAGTTCAGTCGCACAGCGTCTGCATCAGACTCCCTGAACTGATGCACAGCATGCATTCTCGCAAATTGCCGAGCGAATAGATGAATGACCATGCCGGACACGAAGCGAGTAATTCCGACTTGCGGCTACTTGCATATTGTATGCATTAAGCTTCGAGGTGTCTCTACGACCAAAGTAACGCGGTCCATGGTATATAATAGAATGGAACTGAATTGATTGATAGAATCTCCTAACGGTTTTTTCTCGAAAGGAATGCATATCATTTTTTGGTGGGGGGGAGGTAATCTAAAAGCGTGGAGGTGAGAGTTGATTGTCGAGTCTTGGGAAGGGGTACAGAGCGGCACTAGGCTGTTAGATGGTCGAATCAGATCGATGCAACGGTCCAGAGGAACACAAAGTGCAAGTGACTGTATATCTCATTGGCCTGTTATATCCAACCATCCAGAGCGTGTGTGTAAAATTCGTACCATCACTTCGACCGCTCCGCTCTTAACGCGTTTCGTCTAACGGGATTGCGTCCCTGAGCGAGTCTAAAAAGGGCTAGGAAGAGCAGCGGGTACCATGAAGCACCCACGAGCTCAGGTCATTTCGGAAGGGAAATCCTTCGTGTTCTTTCCTGCCCATCTCGGAAATCTTGGGCCCCCAGCACTTCATCTCTGGGTTTCGGTGCCCGTTGTTGCCCTATATGCATCGCGCCCATGAATTTCCCAATTAGAAACCAAAGTCATTCGTCCCACCTTTTCTGCCGTGAGGAATGTAATCTCATGCGGTGTTTCCTCAGATTCCACTCCGTTGGGAAAGGGAAAAATGACAGGAAAAAGCCACCGCAAAGCCATTGACAGTAGTGGCGTAGCCAAAACAACCCTTAGCCTTCTCATAACAAACGTGGGGAGTATATTACCAGCATGTCTAGCAGGAGGAAACTGAGATCAGCAGACTATTTTGCACTTCTCATAAATTGTTCTTGCTTTGCAAGTGGCCAATGATGGGATGGGAGGCAGATATATGTACGAGAGAGGACAAGAATTGCCTTGTTTGAGGATCTCGAGTAAGAGCGGTGAGAACTAGTGAGGAAAGTGGTGCCTAATACCATGTGCATGAAGCTTCCCGGGTGGATTCTCACGATATCTGATGATGTGTCTTATTTTTGATAAACAAAAAAGCTGACGGTGAGAAGGTTGCATGGGATGGGATTCACTGGCTTCGGAAAAGCGTGGGGGAATCTATCTATGGCGAGAGCTGAGAGGAGATGTAAGATGGTATGGTCTGTATAAGAAGAATGAGAATCGCCGCAACAGACTGAGAAATCTTGAAAGCACGTAACAACATAACTACACTTTATAGTCAGAAAGATCGCACTTTACTTCTACGGTCACCCTTAAGCTAAAACTTTTTGACGAGTATTTTATCTTCGACGCCATTGAAGAAATATCTATCTTCACACACCACAGGCACCTTTGTTACGATTGAGCAACAATCAGAGTTCCCAACATCACTTTTATAATGTCCCAACTACACTCCTTCCAAGATGGCTTCGGCTGCTGTACGCAAGGTGTAATCTGGCAAACGTGCCCCTATTGCGGCGGTTCTCAACGACTGTAAGCACTTTTCAATACCTGATATGAATACTCCGTCTCTCCTTGCAGTTTTGAGCAAGTTGAAGGCTCAAGTATACCGAATCTAATAATAAATGTGATAGTGACTGCAGCCCTTGCAAAAATTCCAGAGTTATGGGCACCCGTTGTGACACGCACTCTGCTTCTGCGAGTTACTATTCCAGCATGCATGCTGTACCAAATCATAGGAGCCAGGAGGTAAAACGTCCTTCCGGGAAGAGTAGCCGCTCAGGCCAGAGGACTGTCAAGTAATTGGACTTCTCAGGTACTCGAGGCGGAAAATAGGTGGTGAATTTATTCTTCTCGGCTTTTGGCGTTCATCTTTTCTGATGGAGTTGGTCCCGAAAGGATCAGGAGTCCACGCACGTGTTGGGTGAAATTGACCTTTTGGAGAATGGGTACTTGATACTGGCTCTGAAGTTTGTCTAAGACTGAGAAAAGCTTTAATGCTATGGATCAAGGGTTCCAAAGTTCAGGTTTCAGACTGGGAGGTCAGGATTCGGTTATACATGGATGGTATAGGACCGTTGATAACGGTAGACACGGAAAGACAGACGGATGCACCGAAGCAAATTCGAGATTGGGTGTCATCGAGGGAATCATCGAGGTGAAATGGAGTAGGAGATTGCGGGATTTTAACGGCTTCGGAACAAAAAATATCCATAGTCATTCCGTCGGGATGCAACAAATCGGTCGGGTGTACAACGGCGTTTTCGTGACTCAGGACAACGGAATACGGCATGATGGAAGGTGATGACCTGATAGCCCTCCCAATTGCGAGGGCCAGACTTTGAAACCCAAATAAAAAAGGTGTCTTGACCGGTCATACTGTCGAGGGGGGTGACATCCTTTCGTTGGCGTTAGGAAGTTTCGTTCGATATTCTTTTCTTGAGGCTAATCAGCAAGAATTGGTGTTATTTTACGCCAAAGTTGCAAAATGCCGACTTAGGTGTTCCGGTTGTGCTCAAGAAGCCAGCCCATTCAATTCTTCAAATGCTCCACGTGGATTCCCTTGTATCTTTGTATTCTCTTCTCGCAGTATCTATTTGTGTTTGAATCTCTGTTTTGATCAAAACTGTTACAGCATGCGCAGTAAAATCTGAGCGACGTACAATTACGGAGAATTGTCACGGGGACATTATTTCGTGGATGTCGATGGTGGAGATGCGTACAACATGTTCTCGAGCACGGGGGGGTGCCCTTGGGAGTTTTTGATGACAGTGGATAGGATGAATTGATACTTTCATTATCCTCCATGAAACTGAATGAATGAATATGATTCGATATTCGAGATTAAATCTCCGTGGTATTCTTCGTTGAAAACTATCATTTCTGGTTAGTATCAAATGCGCCACAGGGGACACGACATAATGGATGGTAGCGCAAATGCATGTGAATAATATTGATACTGCGATAGATTATTAACTTACTTTTTTTGCCGAAGTCCATTCGAAATGATGAAATTGAAAACTTTGTTAGAATAGGTATTTCTCAAGTCTTGACACCGTCCTCATTTGGCTCGTCTATGCTGCCTCCGACTTAAGCGAAGACCATCTCATCCATGTTTAGACACTCGCTACACTCTCAACGTCCATGAATCCCAATACGACAGTGCTTGCTGCTACAGCATATTCGAATGCATCAACGGAATCGACCTCGTTCTTTCGTTGGTGCCAGCATTTCCACACCTTCCTTGCAGCGAATAACTGTCAACAAAGCGGCTTGTTCCATGTCCATGATGTTCATTCGGTCCCAACAAAGGCAGTATTCAGAGAAAGAGCAATTTAATTGGTGAGCGAAATATAGAGGACCCAAAAACGATAGGAAAACGATTTCTCGATAGAGAAAGCTGAGCACCTTTCGGCAGTGCGATGTGGAGCTAATAATCCTAAATTGGGTGCAACCTGTCAATATAGAAATTCCCGTTATTATGGAACGGAACATCTGACTGATATTGATTCCAACAAAGATAGTGATGAAGATGGAAGACGGAGGTCATGCGAATCAGTTGATCGATTATCCCAAAGCGGCCTAGGGGTTGCTGCTTCTTGTTTCCCAAATCCCAAACCTTGGTTGTATGCACTCAAGGACAAAGTCGGAATTTCTGGGTAGTAGCAACATCATAAATTGTTGCCGTTTCCTTGCAAACCCCATTTTGATATGCACGGTCGTAATACGGCCATGAATATATAGCATACATATTCCTAGTATCACCATTTCATCTCATCGATATAAAAGGCCGATAAACTCCGCGAGCTTGTCATAGCAGTTGTACTATCTGACCAGAATATGTGCGTGGGGCGATCAGGTACATTGAAAGCTTCATTTCGTGAGTCGGTAGTCTTCGGTATTCGGACTCTTCAGCCAAAATAGAAAGACAACAGCGGTCAGAGCAAAGTAGGAACCGGACGGGCCGCTGAAATGACCGTGTGTGGAGGTACAGACAAGCGTTTTCCACTGATACTGTCGCACCACATCTCGAAGAACTATGACTGCAGGGTTTTAATGAAGGCTATAACAGGACTGGCTGTTTGTAGAATATGATTCGATTAAAGGAACGGAATCTGCATGTGCATGTCGACGTACGTGGATATAATGCTTTTGCTTGATAGAATAAACACCTGTTTCGAAGATCCTATTAGTTGGCGTTCACGAGCAGGAGGGTGGCATTTGGCTTTGAATGGCGAGACTGATCCACGGGTAACAAGGTTTTGTTTCGCTCCGCTATTAACTTGGTGACTTGTGTATACCTACCTGGCTCCTGAAAACCTTGGGTTCAAGCTCTCCTAGTATTGTATCGTATGCCACCTTCTCAATCGGGGATTATCGCATACCAATGCTTGGGACACCAGGGACAATTTCTTGTACTTCAATATTTGGAAGGTATGAGACCTTGTGGCTTATATCATTGGTGCTGATGTTTGAACACAAGATTCAAGCCACCAGCATGTTGGCGGTTCCGTATTCTAATATCTGTGGCCGTGATATTCGATGTCGCGAAACCAAAGGATTCTGGTCGAGATTTTGATTGAGATGATTCTTATGAGAACTAATTGTCAACCCTATTCATCATACTCGAGTACACCAAACTGCTTCGGAAATGCGGTATTTTGCGATTGTCGTCTTCATTAGCCACCTACATACAGTACTGATGAGTTGAATCATGATGAAAAACAAAATATTATTTTTGGCTTCAAAGGTTGGTGATGAAATCTGGAATTGGATGATGTTGTCAAAACCAGAAATTCTGCTTGCATCTATAGAAAGGTCGCCACTTAGCGTTTGGGTTCTTCCCCAAAATTATCATCGCGATAATTCTGCTCGTTCCTTCGAACCACCGAAACATATCCATCAAAACTTGGTGCAGAAATGAACACAACACAACATAAAAAGAGAGTCTTCTACAAACTTTCCTCTCTCGGATTTCTCAACAAAGAGACAGAGTGTGAAATTGGTATATTCTCGTGAGTTTTATCGAAACCCGGCGAAATATGAGCTCGACAACGGGTACAATTCAAAAGAAATATATGTGAGTGAACGCGTCTGTTTGTAATTCACAATTGACTCTAATCCAGAATGATAGGACGACAAGATCAAACTGCCGTTTTAAGATTCCAAACGCGATTGAGATTGATCATTGAGGCCATCGTATAGAGTATTGTACCTCTGAACATCCACCCTATTATTTGGCTGCACAGTGCCCTTCAATCAGGCCAAGATGTCCGATTGGGTTGAGTAGACACACCGATGAAGCATTGAACGTCTCTCTCCTCTGCGAACTCTCCGGTTCTTGAAACTACCGATTGAAATATTGAGAGATCATATGGGTTGCCAATGCTTGCCATGGAACGTTTTCCATTTTATGAAGAGATGAGCGGTCAAAGTAAGGGTACGCGTTTGCCTTTGCTCTCGGCCTCCTATTCAATCTTCACGGCATTTCGGAATACAGAGCCCGAGTTCACGACGGTGTCTCGTTTCAAATGCAGTGTAGGAGCGGCTGGCAGTCTGGCAGATGACTATTGATTGAAATCAGAGAAGTCTCGACCACCAGTTGCTCTATTTTGGTTACATCTCCTGATCGTTGTTCGTGTTGTCCTGATGCATATTTGTGGATCGAGTGAAAATTTCTTTTTTTTTCTTTTCATGGGCCTTCGGATTTTGCGGGGTGACAAGGGGATGGTGGCTGGTCTTTCAGCCCTGCTGGACCGCGGCTTGTGGGGAACGAATCAAAATTTTCAATTTCTTGACATCCCTACGGAGTACAGGGAAAAAATCTCTTCGAATTCCATCATTATTATGTCTACTCGTATTGTATGGAGTCTTTGAGCTTTCAAAGTTCAATTTGAAAGATGTTCTAAAAAAAAGGAATGTCCAATCAACGATGGTCTCTAGTCTCTAGTCTCTGGTCTCTGGTCTCTAGTCTCTGGTCTCTGGTCTCTGGTCTCTGGTCTCTAGTCTTTGGTTTTTGATCTTTAGTCTCTGGTCTTTGGTCTCTAATCTCTAATCTCTAGTCTTTGATCTCTAGTCTTTGGTCTCTGGTCTCTGGTCTCTGGTCTCTAATCTCTGATCTTTGATCTCTGGTCTCTGTTCTCTAATCTCTGTTCTCTGGTCTCTGTTCTCTATTCTCTATTCTCTGTTCTCTGTTCTCTGTTCTCTGTTCTCTGTTCTCTGTTCTCTGTTCTCTGTTCTCTATTCTCTGTTCTCTATTCTCTGTTCTCTATTCTCTGTTCTCTGTTCTCTGTTCTCTGTTCTCTATTCCCATTGGTTCGCTTTTATTACATTGGGGCATATACTTGATCACGGCCATTTTGCCATTTCGCCATCTTTATACCCCTTGGTAGTAAGAAAGTTTGGGTTTCCACGGTACCTGAAAATCTGCATAAGTAAACAACCCTAAATGGAGAATTTTGAACTGGACTGAAGAGCTAGTTGGCGGTGAGACGAGACTGTTCATCTGATGAGTAAGTAGAGCGAAGAATTGGTGGCGTCAACAATGAAATCATCCTTTGGAAATTGATCGACAATGATCACAAACGTGTATGAAATAATAAAATCAACGAATCTCATCATCTACTTCTCTAATGGTGCCACTTCCTGGAACCAACATTGTTTGTTTAGACCTAAATATCTCTCATCTCACGGTCTCACCATACCACCCACACGCAATGCACCACATGGCCTCTTGATGGTGGTACGAGCGTAAAACTTTAATTCCATCGGCTTGAGAAGTTGAGCAGCATAAAGCAAGATCTGATGCGAGATTGCTGACGAAGTTGACGAAATTGACGAAATTCTCACGATGTTTGTTGCCAACATGCAAGATCGACTGGACATCCGAATTTCAATTACCCCCAGGTTTCCTAAAAGGAAGGGTCAAGCAAATGCAAGCAGGGACAAGGGATAACTAAACTGATCATTTCCATGGATTTATGAATGGGCGAGCGGAAATGGAACTGATGGAATCATCTAGCGTTCAATTGATTTCGTAAGAGTAACCACCAAATCCATCACGAGTACGATATTTGGTTGGATAATTGGGAACTAGATGGGTCAGACTGGGGAGAAGGTGGTAGGTGCGTGAAATAACAGCTAAAGCATTTATAAAATTAGATCGCAACGCGGTTGGCTAAGGTTAATTACGAGTACCTCTAACTGCAAAGTGTTCAACCAAGACATCGTGAGAAATTGTAGAAAAGATTGAAAAGAGAAGACTAGATGACTCGTATTGGGGGAAAAGGGTCACCTGTCACATGAAGTGATTAGTTGGGCAGGTAGGTATGTGGATATGTAGTTGTGAGAAGTAATTAATCAAGAGAAGAAACAAATATAAGTAAGGGATGTAAAAAGGGATATAAGAAGCAAAAGATCTACTATACATTTCAAGAACATCAAATCAGATTTCATACTATTAATATTACTACTACTCGTACTGCTGCTAATACTACTACTGCTGCTGCTACTGCTACTACTACTGCTGCTGCTGCTACTACCACTACCCCTCCGACTACTCAGCCATTACTCCGCTACCCTACTCATACAATCAGGAAACTACTATCGTTTCATCTGGGAAGATTCACTATCAAATCTGATTCTTTTCAATACTCACATTCCATCAACCATCACCAACTCCTTCACTTTAAATCACTTGCTGCACCTGCACCACCTCATCAATAAATCGTCGAGTTCCTTATAGTTCTTGAATACTTCCTACAACCCAATATCCGATCAACACTCTCACGAACACATCAAAAATACCATCATGACTTCTCACTACCAAGTCACTGAACCTCACCCTCACGTCGCTACAGCCTCATTCATACACTCCGGACGAGGAGGAGCAGGAAATACATTTAAAGCCCCCAAGACCACCGATGGAAGTACAGCTCGAGGACCCGCCTCCCTCTTCTCCAGTGGTCTTCCTCAAACCTCCTCCAAATTCAGCTGCGGCCGCGGCGGCGCAGGAAACATCCTTCCCTCATCCAAGAAAGCTACATTCTCCTTCGACGAAGAACTTGAGCGTCAAAGCACCAGAGAAAAGAAGATGAGCGAGGGAGGTTTTTGGCACGTCGGCCGAGGCGGCGCAGGCAATTATGCGAGGGGAAGACCAGCCAGTGAGAGAAAGAGCTCGTCCAGTTCGGTGGATAGCAATGGCAGCATCCGAAGTGTCAGAAGTGGAGGATTCTTGGGACAGCTAGAACGATGGGTCTCGAATTCCTCGACCGAATCTTCATAGATCTCGGAGACCTTACGATGATTTACGATTTCCCTTGTTTTTTTTATCCTTTTTGGCAGCCAAAATCTGCTCTCTCTTTTTTTTCTCCCCTCTCAATACATTATCCAAAAGCATCCAAGGGCGTTTTTTTGCAACATCTTTTCACTACTTTCTTTACACGACGAGACTACGTCACACGTAATAAATACATGCTGCACATTCAACCATGGCAGCGGCGCATTGGCAACACGGAGGGGAACGGCAAACTGAGCCGGTAGGCAGGCAAGGGAAAACTGGGAATTGAAGAGAAAGGGGCAAAAAAAAAGTTATCGATTGGGACCTCAGGACTACACACGATGAAGCTGGCTGGTCGACTCCAGCTTTGAAAAAGTAGGTTCTGGTGATTTTATGTTGAGCATGGAGATGAAGATGCAGGTGGAGATGGATCGCGAGTTCGCTAGCCCAAGATATGCCTCTTTTATGATACCCCTTTGTATTTTTCGGTGTGTTTGGAGGAGGGGAGTGATGAGGGGAAATGGATCGGTGGAGGGGAAGGAGGATTAGCTAGCTAGGAAATCATACGTAATACGTAAATTACCTCCTCAATAACAATATTATTGTAGTGGTAGAGTGTGTATATTATCTAATATGCTAGAAGTGGCATATGTGTTC
>NGKF01000008.1:695944-733651 GCA_002162555.1 Monilinia aucupariae
AGACACCTAACTAGGTATAGCGCTACACGTGATTACAACAGCCCCTCTATGGTCGAATTCAATCATCAAAATCATATAAAGAAAAAGCTTTTTAAAAAGCGTTTTTAAAAGCTTTTTGAAATGCTTTTTGATACTAATGATCCTGTATCTCTCAAACCTTTATATAAGTCCAAAACGCATTTTGATTGATCTATTCCAAACCTAAAAATTTGTACAATTGAACACTTTATAAAAACAACTATTTCTTCCACTATTTTCGATTTCTTAACGTTGTATATATATCCCAAAGCTTTATTAACTTTCGCAACGATAACCTATTGTTGTTGCAATGTCTACATTTTCTTTTAGAAGTTCAACATTTTATAACTATACTGTATTGCGATACAAAAGCTTCCTTAACGCTTTTTGAAATCAAGATTAAGCTTTTTACTATAAATCAAAAATCTAGAGTAAATTAATTGTTTTATCAAAATATTAGCTTTTTGTTCAAAATCAAGAATCCATACTATTTGTAATCTTTTGTTTTCGATTATATTCTTTTATATAAAATGCTATTATATACCAATATGCTTAGTTTTGCTATAGAACTTATTCTTTTACATTCAATCAATATCACTTTTGTTGTTGCAATATAAGATAAATATAAATGGCTTTAAAAAAGTTTATTCTTTTAAATCGATAATTAGCTTTTTAAGCTATACAATCTCTTTTGTATCTTTATTTGCAATTATAATCTCAATTTCTATTATATAGAGTATTATAAATTTTTGCTTGTTTAAGAACTATATTATTGCGCTTTTATATCAAATAACAATTATTTTTTGTATCGATTTTCGGTTTGCTTTTAAGCTTTATATAATATCTATAAAAATATTATAGGAATATAACAAATACTACAATCGATTCAAGTAAATTGTATCAACGTTAATCGTGTTATTAAAGAATTCCAAGAAATGATTTGTAAAGATTAAATGCTTTTTTTTAAGAGTATATATCACTTTTGCGAATTAATCAATTGGAAATGCGAAATCGCTTTTTGTTCCGTTTATCAAATAAATCTTTAATTCAACAATTTGTAAATATAAAGCTTTATTACTTTCGCTAAATAGCTTTATTATTATAATTGGTTTTAATATAATACCAACAAAAAAAAAGAGATTTCGAAATATCGAATTATAGATTTTGAATTGTTTCAAAAGCTTTTTGATGTACGCTCTCTAATATATTTTGAGAGATCTTTAAACTTTGTTTCGTTCGATTTGGATTTCTAAAAAGATTTGTATCGATTCAAAATCTTTACACTTTCATCTTTGATCTATAATCTTTTTGATTATATTGATCGCGAATTATGATCCCAATATTAGCAAATCATTTACATAAAATAAAATATATATTTCTCTTTCAATAAACAAATTGGGATTTGTTAATAAAGTTTGTAAACTTATATTTTTAAAGAACAATTTAATTGTTTATTACTATACTCTTAAAGCTTATTTCAATTTGTAAAATGATTTTTTAAGTTTGAAGTAACTATTAATAGAATTCAAAGCAAATATTTTTTCAAAGAATTGTAGGATCTCCATTAGGATTTTAATATTGGTTAATTCCTTATTCAAGAATATTATATCGATATTCATATTATCGATTTCTAGGTTCTTTTTTATTGCTTTAGCAAAAAAGGTTTGTAATATAAAATATCTTGTAACTCCTACGAATATTTTTGTAAAATCGATTCTATACTTTTGTAGGAATCCTTTAACTATTAATCTGGCTTTTTTTCTTTCTAGTTTGTTATTTTGATTAAGTTTGTTCTGTAGAACCTATTTAGACTTTAAAAATCTTTTCCTTTTCGAAAAAAATTTATTAATTATTTCAAAAATATTATTATTTTTTAAGTTAATCAATTTTGTTTTGATTACTTTTATTTATACTTCAAAATTCGAATTTAAAGCATTCTTTAGATCGATAGTTTCAATATTGACATTTGTATACAAATGTGCTATATTAAAGTCCTTTATAAAGTATTGTATCTTTATTTTATTCTTTATAACTTCTTTGGTTTTAGTTTAAACTTATAAACTATAAGCTATAACTACTATAAAAAAAGCTTTTTCTAAACGAAGATTTTGTATAGAATTATCTTTGTTTAAATCCATAAGGAGATTTGACTTTTTATCTTTATAATCTAAACCTATAAAGATTCTTAATTGTTTTAATTTAATATTTAAACTTATAAAAGCTTTTAATTGTTTTATATTAATATTTAAGTTTATAAGAACTTCTGTTTGTTTCGTATTAATGTAAGTTTTTTTTTAACTTCGTTGATTTTTTGTAAAATAATTTCCCATTTAATTCGCTTTCCCTTTTGATTTTATCGGAGTTTTTTTATAATTTAATATACTTGAATCGTTTTTTAATGGGAATTTGTATTTATCAAAATTAGTATTTGCTGTTTTTATTATCTTCAAAATGAAAAGATTAAAGAGTTTGTAAATTTGGTTTTTTTCTATATTAACGAAAAGATATTCTTTCTTTAATACTTTTGATTCAAACTTTTTCGTAGTTTGCTTTAGTTGTTAAGGATTGTGTACAAATGCCGCACATTTAAATACTTTTAGTTTTTGTAAATCTGGCTAACGATTGTTGTAGATTTCAAAAAGCGTTGTAGCTTTCGAAAACGTTCTAGTTTCTTTAAAAGGTAATGCTTTCGTAGAAAATCGATTCTTCAAATAAACAACGTACAATATTGTAATTTCCTATTAAATCGAAAGTATTCCTGATTTTATCAAAAGACTTTTTGATATAGCATTTATATCCTGTATTTTCTTTTTAGCAATGTTATTCATAGTATACTTTCCTGAAAAAAAGGGCTTAAATTGTATGCCTCTCTTCGAAATCTCCATTTGAAAAGTGATTTCAAATTCGCCTTTACCATTGTTAATATATATTATAACGATTTTGCTATTAAACTTTGTTTCGATCAATTTGAACAAATCCAAAAGTATTAGTACAATTATAACCGCGGATTTATTAAAAGTATATTTGATTCATATAAGCCTTATAACGTTATCTACAATTACTATAAAGTATTTGTTACTTAAAAAAAATGTTTTTTAAATTCCAGAAAGATTATAATAAAGACAACGTAAAATCGTAGGCGTTTTAATAATCATATATTTGTTGAAATGCTTTTTTATTTTTTCTATTAAACAAAGTAAATACATCGATCTTTTTATTAACTTCCGTTTTCTTGATAATTTTAAGCTTGTATACACTTTTGAGAGTTTCCAAAGTTGATCGTAATTAAAATGACTAAATCGACGATATACTAGATCGGATATAGATTTGTAAGGATTAGTATCATTTATAATAACGAACTTTTCAAATGTAAGGTTGGCAAATTATAATACAAAATCTTGTATAATATAGCAGCCAAATGTTTTTTTTGCTGCAAATTTCAATTGGCCGAACTTCCAATAAAATATTGATTCTTTTTCGAAAATTATTTTGCATCTATTTTTAATGAAAAGATTGATAGAAATTAATTATATTATTCCAAATTTCTTTATATACTATATATTGAAAAGTGTAAATCTGCCAATTTATATATTCTTGTATATTACATTTAAAGCAAATGATTTATTCGTAACTCGAACTTTTTGTAATATAAGCCATTTTGTAACGTTATTCAAAGTTTTAAACTAACCAATAAAATGATAAAAAGCTTTTAAATCGAGCATTCACTTTGAATCGTTACCATTTGCTTGAAAAAAGACATTAGGATAATGGAAAGAAATATAATTGCTATTTAATGCTATATTTATTTTTGCTTTTTCAAAGTTAGAATCTTTGTTATTTGCGAAAGCTTTATAAGTACGTTTTTTATTCTTTTTAAATATGTAATATTTCTTTTTGAGATGTTCGTACTTCTTATAATAATGGTATTAAATTTTTTCGATTTAAAATAACTTATTTCAATTGTATAATCTTTTTGATTTTCCTTTACAATTATCTCTACGATTACCTTTTTCATCGCGATTATTCCGTTTTCCTTTATTTAAGGATTCTGTAGTAAATGTAATAGCTTTAGTTGGCTTTTCGATTGTTTAAAAAAGCGCTATAGCCTTTTTTAATGTTTTCTTAAGTATATAAATATGAATAAGAATCGTTGTTTATGTACTATGTATTGGTATATATGCTAAAAACGTATTTGTTACCATTTTATTTGTTATTAGCGTTTTTGCATTAGCGAATATTTGTTAATATGATTTTAATCTTATAAAAAAAGTTTAAATAGTTTCGTTTTTGTAATCAAACTTTTTCTTCAAAAACGATTTCATTGTATTTGCTATATAAATGATGTTAAAAGTTCGATTATAAATCGACAACTTTTTTTAAACATTAACAAAATCCATACTAATATAGCTCTTTTTTACTATATTGCAATGGAAAAATATAAGTCCTAAAATTATAATAATTATAGCGATATTCCTTTTCTTTATAAAAAAAGTTAATTTCTCTTCAAATTTTGCTTTTAAAACAATTGTTTTTTGCAATACTATATTTACAATCCCTTAACGATTTTTTGTAATAAGTCTATCTATTATAAGCTTCTTTGAAAGTTCGAAAATAGATTGTTTTTCTTTACCAAATACGATATTATAATAATTCGCGTTTGTAAGCGTTATCAAACAAGAATCGTAATAATCTATATAATTGTTTTCTATAAAAACAATGATAAAACCCCATTTAATTGTAACTATGTTTGATATAATAATGTTGAAGAGGTATTAATAAAAAATGAGGTTTTTTTTTTTGGTGAAAATTTCGATGATGAAAATGATGAAAATAATGAAAATGTGATTTTTCCGGCGGAAATGGGTGGAAAAGCGATCGTTTTTTTCGGAAAAGACGTATATTATCGTTTCAATCAATAAGATAATAATCAAATTGCTTTAGTGAATATACAACACGGGGTCATAACCTATTATAGTGGTAGAGTGTGTATATTATCTAATATACTAGAAGTGGCATATGTGTTCTACTGAGTATATGAGGTGGAGACACCTAACTAGGTATAGCGCTACACGTGATTACAACAAATATAAAAAAATCAAAAATCAAAAAGAAGCTTTCGTTATACAATCTTCACTGCGAGTACGTACGACCTCCATATTGACGAATCTAATAATGTACTTTCAGTTAGGATTTCAATTCCCATAACTCCTACGAATATAATCTCCAACGCTTCTTTAGAAAGTTCATCAATAGAGTAGATATCACTCAGTACTCGAGTATATTATATTATCAAATATATATATATATATATCCTTTACTTATACGAATAACTTAGTATCTATTTTAATCCTTTTAAAGTATCTACTCAAGTTACAAACGGTAATTATCTTACATTTATAGAAACGAGCAACGAAACGAGCAATGAAACGAAACGAAATGAAATGAAATGAAATGAAACAAATATCATACGTTAAACGTTATATGTAAGTTTTAGAGTTATTGATATATATTTACTTGTAGCATATTTATTTCTTTCTTTCTTTACACAATCAATCAGTTAAAGCCAATCGTTCTATCGATCTCAAAAAGAGGGGAAAAACTACAATCATGTATTTACTCGAAAAGGTTCATCATGATAATCGTAAATCAATACGAGTGATTAGTATTACTCGAAAGGCGAGAAGAGAAGAGAAGAGAAATTTGAAAGAGAGTCATTTATTCTGTATGATTATCAGTATCGATGTAAATATACTGTACTTTTTCTGCTCGATTGGGTACTGGTAGGTACTTTTTTTGGTTTCTCTTGTGTTTTTCTTTTGTTTGGGGATGCATGAGGGTCGGGTTAGGTTAGGTTAGGTAAGGTTAGGTAAAGGAAGGTAGATCTTCGCATTTTCCCCATCTTCGTTGTAGATCTCGTGTTTCTTGTTGACCTCAAGATCGACTGGTCGAGTAGGATCGTTGCCTAACTACAAAACTTACTCGAGTACTCCCTCACTCCCTCACTCCCTCACTCACTCACTCACTCACTCACTCACTCAGTACGCGCGGGAGAAGCAAGGAAAGAACACTAACTGTGCCGTTCGTGAGCGCTGCGAAGGGTGGCGGTATGATGTGCAACCCCTTTTGTATACAGAGTAATTACTAGGTATACTAGGTATGTTGGGTCAGATTGCGGAGACGCTTCTACGGTACTTACTCTGTTTCTCCGCATCTAGAGCTTGGGGTCTGGGGTCTGGGGTCTGGGGGATGGGGATGGGGATGGGGATGGGAGGGTTTTAACTTTACTCGTACTAGGTGGTGTGCGTGGCGTGAAATGAAGCGAAGTGGCGTTTCTGGGGAAGGTTTTGGGAGGCTTGGGATGTTTGGAGTTGGATGCTTGGGTCTCGTGGGTCTCGTGGGTGTTGGGATGAGACGTGGGATTTAGGAGGTTATGGGTGATGGACGTTGGTGTTTTGGTGCCTTTGGTTTTGGTTCTCGTGAGGTTATCGATCTGAGGATACTCGAGTGGGGTTTTTTCATGCGTTGTGAATTGGTGATAGGATATCCCGGGTTCTTGGGTTCCTGTCGCTGTCGCCGTCATCATGTTGGGTATGTGAGTACTTGAGTATTTGAGCATGGTTTAAGAATCCGAGAGCCTGAGTGAGCATTTGAGAAAGGTTCGACCTTGTATATCTTACACCGAGATTGGAAATTGGAAATTGTACTCGCGGAGTGCATTGATTGTTATTCTCTTGGGGACATCAGATGATTGATTCGCTTTGATTTATTTATCCTGTCTTGCTTGGGGTTTGAAGGCAAAGGTCCTCGGGTGTGAGTGGGTATTTTCGATTTTTATTGCCATGCTCTTCTTGCATTGTCTTTTGGGTCTTTTTGTTTTTTTTTGACTGTTGTTTTTGGTCTGGGAGCTGGATCAAGGTTTTCGTGGTTTGGTGTGGCATTTTGAGTTGTAGTGGGATGCGATGGGATGCGATGGGATGTGATTGTTGTTTGTTTATGGGTTCAAGAAGAAGTCTTCATGTGAAGTTTGAGTACTAAGATGCGGATATATATGCAAAATATGTGATACCTACTTGAGTAGGTACATACTCCTTGCTCTTCCGAGTGAATCGAGTCAGCAGATGGAAATATTTCCACCTGTGTGTGTTCGGGTCCATCCTGCTTTCCAACTTGTGGGGAGAGAAAGATCATCGTGTATCTAACGTCTACATCACGGTCTCTCTCCCGGAGATTTTTGACGGTAGTCTTCCCTCAATTGTGACCTTTTATATTTCATATACTATTATTCTTTCCGAGGGTCAGCCATCCTCACTTGTACAACCATGTCGTCCAATCTTGCGCAACTCAAGCTAATGCGGTGCTCCCCTTGCACTTGTAGGTGAGCTAGTCACCAAGAGGAATGGAAAATCTCGGCCACGGTGCTGGATCCGGAACAATATTCCGGGGCATACAGATGGTGACTTTGTCTCAGGTTTGTGGCGGTGGATGGTGCGAGGCCGATGGTGCGGGTGTGAATATGCTCGCAGAGAGGAGAGACTATCTCTGCCATCGTGTGTACCGCCTCCCTAATGGCTTCTCGAGCGATAGCATAATGTAGTTACCTATGCAGTTTCTGGATGACCATGTCTCGCAGCTGAATGATCTATTATAAGAGCTTTTCCCTCGTTACATTCGAGATGAAGGGCGTGTAAATAGAGCGCTTTGTTCACAGAAGTTCTCTTTATCCCCTCATTCTCCTCTTCCACTGCCTTGAAAATTGCTGAGATAGGAGTCACTCGAGTGTACAATGAGATTTGTGTCTTCATAGACGTGAGCGACTGTTATATTATCAAGGTTTTCAGTCATGGTTAATTAAGATTTCAGATTCACAATCAGCGATTGAATATTCAAATACATAAATTCTTCTCTGGGTGAAATGATGGTGGTGAGAAGGGAGGGAGTATATAAAGAGGCTATGAGGTGGTATCACTTCTATCACAACGATCAATTGTCACATAACCGGATCTTATCCCACTCGGCCTTCCCTAACGCTTTGAAGTATTCAACCAGGTGCCGTTTCCTTGGTATCCCCTCTTATCTTTCATTTAGAACTACGGCATCACATGCTTTACACCAATCTGCAACATTTTCTCATCTTGTAACACGAAAGAAAGAACTCGCTCAGGAGAGCTTTCAGCCATGTTGTGTCGATCCCAGAAAGAAACTTGAGTACCTACAAGCTGTATGACAACAAAGGATGAATGAGTTTGGAGAGAAGATGGAGAAGGTCGATATCTTTCCCTGTTCCCACCTCTCAAGAGCTCTTCCCCTATCCCCATCATCCTCTCTCCCCTCACATTCATCTATGGCAGAAAATCACTTTCTACGAGTGGTCAATGCCAGATTCTCTACCCCTCAACCCCCAGTTTCTACCATGGAATTCTGTTCTGTTCGCCCCCTGGAATCCCCAGTCATTGAGTTGTTGAGGTAGACCATGTTTAGATTCTGCTTCGCGTTTCTTTGCATCCGGGATGTAATCCCCCATTGATGACGGCAGATCAAGCGATTGGATGTTGTAACCATCGTTCGTCTCATGCTTTCTTTTGTTGTCATTTTCTTTCCATTCTGTGAATCGTGAGGCAGGCTCCAACTGGGTTTTCTCTTTCTTGTACTTGCTTTGTGGTCTTCCGCTTCACTTCATACCATTTACCTCGTCGGGAGATGTGCATCTCTTCTCATTCGTTCTTAGTCTTATACTATTTATTTTGGGGGTGCGTGGTTGATTGGGTTTCGCTGGCAGGTTGAGGACTTATTTGTAATGGTGGATCGTGGGTGGAGTAGATGCCAGTGATTGTCGCAGTGGAAGTAGGAGAGGTCTTGGTATGATTTGAAGTAGGGTATTGTGGTGAGCTAGACGATATATTAGTGCTGGTAATACATGATATGGGGCTATGCGTTCTATCCTTATAGTAAAAAAAGAGGGCAAGGAGCGCCGGTTTTGAGGAGGGTCTAACCTTGTATTTGGGAAGGAGTTAGAGTATGCGCATTTCCATCGCTGCTGGTCGAATTGTGGAATGTTGTGAAAGTGTTGCAGATTTTCCGGTGAAATTGTATCCAACTGTTACTGTTTTTTCGTTCTCGCAGCCCAAATGGCCAGTCGTGAGTGCAGATGTTATAAATTGGAAGCTGCGTTTTAGCGATGCGAAGCTTTTTTTGTGTGCGTGTGTTTATATGGAAGAGTGGATTGAAAGATACATGGTCGATTGGTCGGGTTTGCTGTTGTGACTTCTCTGGAGGTTAATTTGTCGTCTGATGACTTGTAGATGTGACTACTATCTTGACTGGCAACTTCCAAGAAGTGGTCAATTCTATGGTATGCCAGTTAACCAAATCCTAGAATCTAATCTTTGTTTTTCAGAACCTCCCATAATTTCCAAGATTTATACTGCTTTGCGCCGTCGGATGGAGATATACAAATGTCTTGATTGATTGTCTGCTGGTAAAAATTTCGTAAATTTTCAGCTTATCAGAATATTCCACTTGTTTTTGGCTCTTTCTTAATTTCCGTCAGATATTGGCGCGAGTTTCGATGAGGGTACCGATGTGACTGTCAGTGAAGCTTCTGTCATTCGAGGAACTGTCTTCTACTATTTACCGATCTAAAATATCTAGAAGGCTCATCGACCAGGTCTATTCATGCGATTGAAATAGCATCAATAAGCCCTTGAGCTCGGAGTATTCAGAATTGGGTAAACAGATCTACCTAGGTATAGATATTATATGGATTACGTTGCTTGTATTGAAACTGTGTGAATAGATTCACTTTTAAAGGGTCATCAGCATGGTCATTGAAGGTAAACAAATTAAGGAATAGTACAAGGGTTGAATAACAAGGTGAATATCTATGTACTAAGCTGGCTACAAAATTAAAAAACAGATAAATGAAGTCTTTATAATGCAGATCCTTGGTCATTGTTTATTAGACCATTTTGACGACTCAAAGCTGTGAACAAAAAAACATCATTCAACCCCTTCGGTTAGCTAACCGAAGTATAAGCAAGTAACCGAATCCAAGTTGGAGTCTCTGTAGTTTCATTATCAACAGACTACCTTTTTTTCAGCATTACAGTTACCATGGCCAATTAATGATATTGAGTGTTTGTTCTGGACTGTGAGTTGGATTGTGAGTTGGATTGGTGACCATTGGTAACGCAAACACTCTTTTAGGTCACAATTAGCTTTTTAGCAAATGGCAAAGAACACTCCAGTAATTCTCAAAACCTATGAAGTAAAATTACTGGGATTGAGATTAGTTTAATTTGATTTGATTTGGAAGCTAGCCCATCCCGTACATGATGCATTACTAGCTCTCTAATCTTAATTTTCAGATATGCAACAGTGTAGAAGGACTTGTTATTACTGGTGGGTTTGATCAAGCACCGGATCTTCAGATGAGCAGTAACGTGGATAGATCCCTGGGATTGGCTGTGCAAGTGAAGCATATGATCTCCACCCTTGATCTCCAGCTCTACTGTTGCACATCTGAAATTGAGGGCGCTTTTAGATGAATTAGCCAAAGGAACTTCCCGTCACTCCTAGAATTCTTGCACAATATGATGACTTTTGCGAGCCGGCTAGCTCACCTAAAAGCGCCACCACCTTCAGATATGCAACGTTGGAGATTGAGAGCAATCATTAGAATTAGATTGCAAGATTGAGATATCCACCAAGGTGTCCCGTCTTGTATGCTAGATTTTCCACCTATGGCCCTCAAGAGCCAATAGAAGCTTCAAGAAAAAAGTAGATAGTCTTGTAAGGCCTTGAAAGGAAGAGACGGAAGGGAAACTGAATATTGGAGGAAATTAACCTTGTAATTAGGGAAATTGGCTGGATTTGACAGCGTAAGTAAGTGAAAATGATCGAAAATCATTCGAAAATCAACAAAAACTTCGAAACTCCACATCTATAAATTCAATCCAATCAAACCACCAAAATCATCTGAATATATACCATCCAAATGGATCAATCCTTCACGCCTTGGCGTATAGCTGGACTAGTCATCATTGGGGTTGCCATTCTCGTACGGGACTCTTTGTGAAAGGTTTTCCGGTTATTTTCGAGTAACCTTCAAGAATTCTTTAATCAATTTTAACATAGAAGGTGTGACTATATGTTAAGGATTGGTTTGAATAGCGTCTGGCTTTTGCCGTGGTTGTTAAATGTTTGGCTCTATATGAGCTGGCTTGGGATCCTGAACACCATGAGTTGAGAGTATGGGGGAGTCGGGGAGGTTTGGAGGAGAGGGCTGCTGTCGGTAGTGCGAGAAGAAGGAGAAGATATTGTGGGGCTTGTGTTCTGCCGTTGGCAGGATGAGTGCTATCGTTTTGGCTTGCGCCTACGGGCAAAAATATGCTTACTTGAGCAATGAAATCCGTGCTTCTACACATCAACAACGTCTACACTTTGAATATCCCTCTGTGAAGATCGAAAATCTTTATATTGATCAGAGTAAAAGAACTCGCTAGCGAATACAAAGGGATTGGTGGTATGAGGTGTTCATTAGAGGTCAATTCCAGCAGATATCACTATAGGGAAGTCTTATCCAATTTCTACCATCAGTCTGAAAAAGCAGCTGAATACTGACTACTACATACTATCAGACTTAGACACTATAAATTGAGGGAAAAGGGTCTCAAGAGCTTCGATAATAATGGTTAACATCCCTCAAGAACTTCTACAGTAAGAAGTCATCTTCCTCAGGCCTTTGACCAAACATGACGATACACAAAAGTGGTTTAGATATGGAAAGATAGAGTCTCAAGAGCTTCGGCAAGATAGACTGAGCACCAAGAAAAGTCAAAAGGTGAGGAAATAGTGCTCTACGGATGTACGAGGAGAAAACACTAATAGCTACAAAGGACTTGGATATAGGAAAACTACAAGCTCAAGAGCTTCGATGGTACAAGGGTGGTTCATGGGAGATTTCCATGTTCTGCTTGTATCTTTAGGTATCTCATCGAATATTGTTATAACGAATACATATGGTTTGGAAAGCAACAACAAATTCATGGATCTATGATCGAAAGGATACTAAAACAGGATCTTCCATTGTGGCAGGGGTTTTTGGATTCCAGGGCTAGACTAACAAATCAAGTTGATGTAAAAGGGGTCTAGAATAAAAAAAAGAGGTCAACTATATATGCTGGAAAGTCCTTGGTACAGGTTATATATGTGCTCTATTACCATAACAAAGGTTTTACTGTAAGTTTATAGTTGTAATGATGTTTGAAGGAAATCGTAAATTATTGAAAGCATTGGATCTGAAAATTTCTGCCATCATCTATAGTCGTGATTGGAAGTATTTGTTCTTTAGGAAGACTTTTGGAGTCTGTAGGTGGTACTTAGTTGTTAGCCGAGTTGGATCTATTTATTGTGAAGCATGGTATTCCAATCCAAGGAATATTACATTAAAAATAGATCTAAAAATTTTCATTCACAAAGAGGATGATGGAACCTGAGGATGTATCGTTATATATACGAGTAGATTAGCTGTTTCCTATTGCAGGAGATATTAAATAGCAGAGAACCACAGTTCATCTGTAGGATCATAGACTGGGAGGTCAATTGGAAGGTTAACTCTCGATTTTTAGGAGCAATCTCTCCTAGGTCCTGTATGGGTTATGCATGCTTCAAACCACTTTATCTTCCTGCAAGGAAACTCTTTATGTACTACTCGAGTAAATGCGAACAAGTCTCGGCCTTTAGTACTTAAAATCTCGTATTAGGTTCTCCCCCTTAGCACGTTGAATTTATTGTACAGATTGAAGCTATTGAGGTCTCCAATATCTTCCATTGCCTAAGATTTCGAGTCACTGTCGATATTCTTCATTTTATTTCTGGGCCCAACCCTCATCATCTCTAGGGCACGGATCTTAGGAGCTGATTAGGTTCTTATGTGGGAATCCCACTAGCCAGCCCTCGAAAAGTGAGGTACCAGAGGCGATGACGAGGTATTCAGGTGAGGCACTGGCAGAGATAACATCGATTGTTACGTAGATGCCGAACACAAAACGTGAAGGTGTTTCTGAGAACTCAAGAACTCAAGAACTCAAGAACTCAAGAACTCATCATTAAAATCCGAAGCTAATGAATCACTCCTGCTGAAATTAGGTCATTCCACAATCTTAGAAGGCCTCATTGGACAGGAAGCTAGGAGATTGAGCGTTCTCGCTTCTCCAAACTTTTACGTCTTTCTTTTCAATCGCAGCCTCAACACCAAACACTTGCCTTTTTTCTACTTTCTACCTACTTCATATTTTCGAAAGTCCTGTCATTTTTCTGGATAATGATGATGGTTTGTATCCGAAACATGCAATCAGCCACCTTGCGAACGTGACCCCTGCAGATAACCATGCAGGGTTGCACAGGCTCGCTCGTAAACTCAAGCTGTCATGCATCCTGTACATCACGAAAACAATCGCTGACTTGTGTACTCCATAGGGTTTCAAGGGCTAGATACGATCTGGCTTCCTAAGATACATAGTCGCCACTTGGTGCTTTCAAGCCTCGATGATAGCCTCCTCCAATGCCTCTAGCATTGAGCCGCCAACCACCGACAGCCTCCTCCAGTTCGTCCTCAAACCTGCATGAGATAAAGTGGTGTCAGTTTAGAATGTAATTGGGTCAGCTATATCAATACTAGTGTATGCCATGTAGGAGATCTACATGGCTAGCTCATTCTTAATGATGCATTTCGATCTAAAAAATTGAGCTATCTGCGGACCTGCGAAGCGCACGCGATATTCTATTGTCAACAACACTTCAAAAAGAAAACGGGTTGCTTTTCCGGCACTCGGTTCTTATTGATTGCCCCCTACATTTCCTCGAAACTCAAACTACGTATCAGAATGGCTGCGGGAGACTTCCTCAAGTTTGAAAGCAAGTGTTATTTTGAGTGTTCTTGCATCATTATATTGGTTAGAGCTTCTCAAAGCCAACTATTTTCACACTTGGGACCAAATTCACGATTTCCGAGAAGTTTGTTGGTATCATTAACCCAAGATTTCTAGAAGCCGAAGAACTTGATTAGCTGTGGTATCTTTAGAGAGTCCTCTATTATTCTAAGTGTTATCCGAAGTTCGAATGGACAGTTAGGGCAATTTTGGAAAGCACCAATCAACGGCTTCCCACATGGCAGAGAACAACGATTGTATCGTCTTGTTGGTTGTTACTAGCCATATAGGCCAATGCAAAAAATGGCGTGACTTATGGCCAATTGTTACACAGAAAGAGTCCTGCAAAGAGGCTTTAAATCAGCTACCACACTCGCCGGAGCCGGCCAATTAAACAGAAGATAGCACCAGAAGTACCGATATATTGAGTCAGAATGGCTTCGATCCTGAAAGTGCGGGGGTACATGCGTCAGATTTCTCTTCTGGTCAAAGAAAGCTTTCGCTTTACAATTGAACAACTCACTGCAAGCGTAGAGCTTTGGAAAATGGCAATGCACAAATTGTATGTCCCTAGGAACAAGAATACCGGCTACTGGAGAATGAGCCTTGATGCTCTACTAGGAAAGAACAATCAAGGGAGGTTATAGGCATAAAACCTCTATTTCCAATACTTAAAAAGTATCCATAAGCAGCACTGCAAAATATATATACAAAGCCAAACCCAGATTTCAGAAAATATTTTGGGCCAAGGAAAAACGGACAACATCATCAAGTGAGCAGTGAACGTTCCAAACTACTGCTTCTTCCCCTAGCATGCCGAGAACCTTTCTCTTCTATCTGATAGCGCGCGTCTTGAGAGGCAATCTTAGCCTGATTGCCTCATATTAGCCACCCCATAAGCTTATGGTGTCAACCTAAGTAGACTTTGCTGCAGGTTTCTTTACAGAAAAGATTCCTTGTGCTAGGGACTTGACATGTTCCATGCCCGAATCTATCTACTCGGCCAGCAATAGGTAATGCTCAAAGATCTTGTGAGATCTAGGTATACGAGTCCAGGCTAGATTCTAAAACATGAATTTCTTGTCTCAAGGCAACACCAAGTGTTGAACTTTGACTCGTGGGGCTGCATGAGCGACTCCTGGAAGAAATATCTAAAGCCTGAACCATCATTTCGTAACTTTTGTCTTCTACCAGCTATTGTAGCTCGTGTTTCCATCGAAAATTCTTTTTTTATGTGGTTCCATCATCCATTTTATGTGCTCGGGGAGGTAAAATCCATCCCAGAAATATCGCTATTCTCACTGAACTTATGAGCTCGACCTTCACGTAATGTGTGGAAAGATATTTTCGAACTCATCAGCTTAGGCATCACTAGTTTTTGTACTGTGTTATGTTGAAAATCCTTGCAAAGACAGTTTCCTGGGAAGTATAGGATGAGGTCTGTAAAGATGAGCTCAGGTGTTTTCAGATGCAATAGTAGTGATTGTCTCATCCACCATCTCATAATGCTGTACTTTACACAGTTCAGCAAGTACATCAGAGACCCGTGCTGAAATATTTTTGTGATATGGGATCCAACTTGGCCCAAAATAATCAAGTTGAAATTCATACAAAAGGAATACATGTAGTAAAGATTCGGTACCTTGGACTATTTCATACTCAGCGGTCCCCCCCAGATACTCTCTCTGATTCTCATATTCAAAAACATGTATCCTACCCCCATATCGCCCCGATTTGAGGTGAATAAATGCGCATATTGCCGAATTTTCTGTTTATTTCTTAACAGTAGAAGGTTATTTAGTCTCTGATTCATGAAAAATAGTCTTGCTGGTAAGATGACCATGATTCCAGCTTTGTTGAATCTAAACCCAGATATTTCACTCTCAACAGCAAGTAAAGTCGCCAATAGTGAAGCAGTTTTCATTCTTGGCACTTGAGTCTTGATATCTAGGTCGAGGATTCACCGAAGACCCCAAACCATGAATAAAGATTTGATAGTGCTACCTTTTATGGTCGAAACCTCGTTAATCAACGAGTCTGCAGTTGAATGCGGACGTTTAAAAGCCATGATTGTATTTCCTACTTCAGTGATATATTCGCACACCGGGTCAGGCAAAATATAAATGTCCCCGTTTGTGCATTCATATATATTGATGGAGGGCAATAGACCTGAACTAGTCAACCTCTTAGTATGATATGATAATCACTGCAGTATAGAGCAAGACTTTGAGAGATTCTGCCAACTGAAGTCATACAGTACCTATAGAAGTAGGAATAAATCCCATATATTTGGAGAATATCAAGCGTAAAAGTTATTCACCTCACAGAAACACGTGTCAAACACGCAGTTTCCTGATAGGTTATGCGATAAAACCTTCTCAACTACATCACAGGCTTATTCAAGGCTCAAGAACTTGAATTGGAACTTATCTTAGTTGATTATGGCCTATAGATCTTTCCTCCGCAATGCAGCGGCAAAAGAAGACCTCGGTTCTCTCATAAGATAACTTCTTAGATTCACTCCAACTTTCCCCTGGTTGGATTGGGGGCAGTGCCAGACGATATATGCCAAACCCTAGTTTCATTCAATCTTAAAAGTGCTTACACTTCCTGTTATTTGAAGTTGACGGCTCCACCCTTGAACTTGACAATCACAAGATGAAACACTAAAGGGCTTCACAACGCTATTCCCTTTCAGTGAACTTTCCTGTTGTTCTCTATCTTAGATAGACTTAACTACAAGCAAAGAACCCTATTCTACTTCTCGCCTCTTATTGTAATCCTCGTGTCAATCTAGGATTGCTGTTTTTACATCATCAGTTCTTCAACTTCTTCAACTTCTTCAAATTTGCATCTCAAGATTGCAGCGTACAAACAACAACACCTCATTCTCACATACATTTTCCTGATTTAAAGGAGTAGTAGATACATCGATCTACTGGCTAAATCCTTCAGCTGGATATTCCTATGATACCATCTGTAAGTATATCAGCATTCCTCACTTGATTGATTTTTGTATGTCTTCAATAGCATTTTGTCGCGGTCTTTGTTGGTAACAAACATCAAACATGAATAATCTTAGATTGCTTTTTTCATGAGTAATTGACCGAATTAGTGTATGGATTTTCTCTACTATGATCATTGAGCATTTCAGAATCTTTCATTGCTCAAATAGTATTCTTGATTAATAACTGACGGTTGCATAGGCATTCAAGTTATCTCCCAAAATTATTGGAAGTAAGTTATCTAATTTCTCATCGTTGTCCCTGCAGCTTGCCCTTGCTTTAACAGAATGCTTATGGCCTATGGCTTACCGCAAACAACTGCAAGTTGCCGCTTATTTGGAACAGCAAACGAAGAAGTTTCGTTGGGAGCTTTCTTCAAAGATCTAGAAGAATTCT
Organism: Monilinia aucupariae; assembly: GCA_002162555.1. Taxonomy (NCBI): domain Eukaryota; kingdom Fungi; phylum Ascomycota; class Leotiomycetes; order Helotiales; family Sclerotiniaceae; genus Monilinia; species Monilinia aucupariae. The sequence continues at coordinate 713,292 of NGKF01000008.1, forward strand.
TATTAGAGGTCTATTATGAACATCATTCTTCATCTTTGAAATTCTTAAGAGTGTTGGCTAATCTGATAAATCAATTTTTAGGATTTTCACATTCCTATTTCAATACTTTGCAACTATAAACCGTTCGTACCTTTGGTTTTCACATCTTCTTCACATTCTAACATTTCTTTCTCCGTTGATCCCCTCTTTGTTAAATCCTCAACATGGCATCTCAGGTCAAGATATGCTCTGATATAAAACTTTCCAACTCTCCTGAGTCTTTCCACGAAAGTGATGATGCAGTCGATGCAATCGATACGGAGATGACCTCCCCGCTAACATCGACCGATAAAGACAGTCCTCGAAGCTTTACTCCTGACAAGATGCATCCTTTTCACTCAGCTCGTGAGCGTGAAGAGCGTATGCGTAGAGGTGGTTCAAACCAAACACATGCTGCTAATCAGAGCATGGGTCCTGACCCTAACGGCAATAACTGGCGCCGTCAGTCGTTCTGCAACTCTGCTTATACTGGTCCAGATGGTTTCACTCCTCTGACAATGGTTAGACCAGGACCTGCTTATCCTTTGCCTGAACAGCTCAACTCTGCATTTGCCTACGGTATTCGTCGTCCTGATGGTTCCTATACACGACTTCTGCCTGCCGATGAGCTCCCTGCCCTTAACCGCATTCCTCGCCACCAGGGCCCAGAAGGACTTATTATTGTCCCTGAGCCTCATCACAGTTCTCCAAAGCCTGAATATGCTATACCAATGATTCCAAACCAGGTAAGTTGTGGAGACTTTCAATTTCATGTTATGTGCTGACATTCAGTGTTTGAAGGTCGTGGCAAAGCTTCCTCCACTCCCACTCCCTACTTTCGGACTGAATCAACAAGCTCCTTCCCACAGACCAGGAGACAAAACTCAGGTAAGAGGATATGACTGTCCTAAATATATCACCAATGAAATGTATTTATACTGACTTCTTCAAGTTGGCCATCGACACCATCGTCGCTTCAGCTGTCTCTCCCCAAATGACAGTAGCAGTGTCTAACAATTCGATGATTGCCATGAGCGGCCCTCCTACAAGACGCGAGAAGATCTACTGCGATAAGTGGCTCCACGATGGGACTTGCGCCTTCACCCAAGTCGGTTGTAAATTCAAGCACGAAATGCCCATGGACAAGGCGACATTAGCGTCTCTTGGCCTTCCCCATGGAGTTCCGAGTTGGTATAGTCGTCTACATGGTTTGTCCGTCTCTCCAACAAGTGGAACAAATGTTCAAAGTGAAGCATCTGGTACAACACCAACGAGCGGATCTCGTACGTCTCAGTCCTGGCGCCGCAAAGAAGCCTCGTCTTTCTCACTCCCAAATCCAACTCAAGATGGTTTCAGTGTTCGTGGTATGTCTCTCCTACCATCGCCCATTCATGATTCAACAGTAACTAATTCAATAATTGTAGATCGTGCTCCATTCGGTCCGATTGGTCCCCCACATTCTCGACGCCTCACAAACCCGTCCTCTAGCGACTCCATGAATCGAATTACTCAAGCAGAAAACAATTTCGAAGAAGATAGATGCTTTAAGATGGGACCTGATAATCGAGCTCGCCGTTATACCAATGGAAACGATCAAGCTCGTAATCGAAAGTAGGTTGACTCACCAAACTTTGCGCTCCAAAGCTCCAGATTCTATATCTCTTCGTTTCTTGCTCCAAGTCTTCATGTCTATATCTTCTTCGGTTCTTCTAGCTATACCTTTTTCCCCCCTTGAGTACGACTAGGTTCATCACGGTTTCAATTTTAGGGTCAATGGCTTCACCAACTAGATGAGGCTATGATTAGGACATTTGGCACTCGGGGTACAGAAAATCTGGGATAAACATTACTTGCTACTATATCTGGGGTCTCAAAATCTGGTTGCAATTGTTTTCTTTGGTTTTTTTTCCTTTGGTTAGACGGAGCTTCTTACATACTTGGTCAGAATTGCATGGCTTGCTACTCCTTTCGATTTAACAGTTCTTCCGCATTTGCAAAAAACGGCTACGAAAATTATATTGCCCTGGTGGTGTGTAATGGAATGGATAACATGGAGGGTATGAATGGACGTTACGAATGGATGGAAAGAATGAATGGGATATGTGGTGCTAACGATTGGGATGAGAAATTTTACAGCGAGAACATCATGGGCCATGGAGGTCTATGAATTGAAGGGGATGGAGTATGACGATGTCATTTTGGGCACGCAGCTTATTCTGCACGAGATGCCTACTGGATAGTAATCACAATTTTCTTTGCAATGATTCTGAGCTGGTGATGGATGTGAACTGAGTTTGAGTGAGAGGCGTGTGTGGTATGGTATGATATGGCATGACAGGCTTGCTACCCCGGTTGAGAAGATCTCACGCTTCTTGAGGTGAAAACAGGGATGAGGGCGAAGTTGGACATTGATTTGGAAGTGTGTCTGGGTAGGGGGTTGACATGAATTTTAGGTGATGGAAGGACATGATTGATTCTCTACTTCTACAAATAAAAACGTATTGGTGATACAAACCAGATCCAAAAGATCTTTAAGCATATATCCCCTTCCACATATATCATCAATCATAAGAAGTAATCAGGATGTTCAACGACTCGATTTTAAAAACACTACAGTCAATAAATACAGTTTCATCCCCAGCTCGCTTATTTCCCATCTCTTACGAGGAATGAACTAATTAAGGCAAATATCACATGATACTCGTAGATATCTACTACGAGTACTCGAGTGGTATGTTGTACAGAACTATTTATTGTATACTTTGTACCGAAACAGAGTATGAGTTTTATATCAGGTAAAGGGATGATGATATAAATGGCTTACGCGTTATAACATAGGTAGGTACGCCAGTACTGACGAAACAAAGATAGCCTTGGGCTTTTATTGTTGGGATTTACTTGTTGTTGCAGGTTTTGGTATTGGTATCATTACTCAACGTTATGGATATTCAATAGGCCTAGCCTGGCATCTGATTATGTTATGGGCTATGGTGTGAGGGTGTGGTTTTAACTTGGTGTTGTTTGGTGAGGCGGTGCATAGTTTGATTTGATGCTGTGCTTGTTTGGAAGTGGTGTTCGGTGTAGAAGCGAGAGGGATTTGAATTTGGGTTTGGATTTGGATTTGGGTTTGGGGGTTGGGGTTGGGTTTAAGGTGAAGATGTTTGATTGACGAGGAGTGGATTGGTGGTTTTGGGCTGGTTTATTTACTATACTTACCCTTGGGGTTCTCTATGTTTGATGGGATCCAGTTGTGAAGTTTTGAATATATGTTTTTTCGATGGGAATCGGAGTTTTGATTTATTTGATAGGTAAGATCTTACCGTTGTGAGCATTGAGAGATTGGTTGGTTGAAGAGTCAGGTAAAATTATCGAGTGGTTAAGTTATCATCTCACATCCTCCCCAATCTCTTAACTCAAGGTCCCCTATTAGTCCACTCCTCCTCCTCTTCATTGCATCTCTCACTTCCTCAACCATACTATGACCACTACTTCCATTAACCCCCATCTTGGGAGCAGCAAATGCAGTTCTAGGATTCCGAAATAAGCTTTGCAGAGAAAGACATTTATTGGTAGAACAACAGGTTCTCAGACAGGCAGAGCCAGTGCCACAGTCAGAATCAACCATGCAGGAGGAGAGAGCCGAGTAGGGAGTGCTAGCCATGCAATAGCCAGTGGCGTTTGCGGTTAGTTCTGAGGTATTAGTTAATTTTGGCTGAGGATGTGAGGATAGAGATGGAGTGAGGGATGGGTAAAAAGAGAGAGCATGGGAGAGGAGAGGGACACACGACAGGAGCATGTGTTGTCTAGAGAGCAAAATCGGGTTTTGTAGCAGGTGGCAGGGGCGTAACGTGTGGCGACGAGGGGGGCTGAAATGGGGAATAGAGATGAGAGTGGGATGGAGTTGGAGGTGGAAGATATGTTTGTGAAGGGTTGATATGATGGTGGAGAGTATGGATGATAGGGTATCGGGGATGATCTTGTTCCAGATATCAAATTGGAAGAGGTGGCCAAGGAGATGATACTGGAAATATGGATGACGTGGATGAAGATAGGGATGAGAGAGTAGACCAGAGAGTGGAAAGAAGTTCATGAATCAGCGCTAGAGCAGGAACCGGACAAAAGAGTTGATAGTAGACTGATCAATGTCTCGGAAGATGGTACGGAAAGCATTTCGGATGCAAACCTACTGGATGAAAGAGATGAAAGAGTAACTTGAGTCATTACAAGAATGATCTAAATGCGGACAAGAATATATGCCATCCGTAGATGTTGGCTCTACCACTAGGCCTGAGCTTGAGCTTGAAGTGACTTCTCCGATATAATTGGAAGTTACAGTGCCGGTTTTCACAATACTTGAGATCGGCCTAAAAGTCGAGTTATCAGATGAATATCCTTGTAAACTCACAGTAGCATTTTCGGCCACTTATGAAGTAGGGGCCATTACAGCCATAGTAGCTACCACTACACCCAGGCGACTTCGATATGCTTCAACATATGCACTAGGATTTGGACAAGTGCTCACCTCCAGTGGTGGAATGGTTTCCGTAATTGTGGTTTTGATGATATCTTCTGTGGTTGTCAGTGTGATTGCATCGCCCGTGACGGTGAGTATAACAACGCCCCGTGACTTTATGCCTCTGGCCATCGCATATTTGTGCTAGCCTCTGTATATGTGATTTCATCGCTTACCACGGTGGTTATGGCGACAAGACCAGATCATGTCTTGTCAATATTGTATCAGGGCAGTAAAAGGAAAGACGTACCCAGAAGCTATGTATGAAGGAGTGACAATTCTTTGCATATAATCATAGCAATCCAATTCTCGCACCTTTCTTGGGACATGATTATGGGAGCCATCAGTTACATAGCCACATGTATCGGAAGCTTGCCACCAATGCGCATTTGATAAAGCGAGGAAGAAAGGAGTAATGAAAAACTGCATGGTAGGATTTGGTTCGGGCAATGTATACAAGTAATGTTTCTTCAGTGGTAAAATGATTCAAGAACATTCAAGAGAGGTAACCTGTGAAGCAAGAGGGGCAAGAGGTGATGGCTACTTATTTACAGACATATACGTGTGGAGTTGCGTTGCTCTAGAAATTATTGAGATGGCATGATATCGTATGGGTTCTGAGATTGAACTAGCTGTGACTTATATGACCATCGCTGCGAACGCAAATGAGTAGACGTGAAGACTGCTGTTGTGGGCGCAACGATCACCAGAAGTGTTGGATGTCTGATATTGAAACTTTCCAGGCACTTGTGCAACATCGAAGAATTGCCAACATAATGTCTAGCACCTCAGATTTAGTATTCGATAGCAGGAAAGATAACTAACGTAATGCTCATTGGCATCTTCAATGAGAATTTCTCAATACTAATCGAGGTACTGCCAAGGTTTCTACCAGTATCGCTAATATATAGAAAAGTCAAAAGGCCCAACCCAAACATACAAAACCGAGGATGGGTATTTGATGATTATTGAATGATATGCAGTCTATACATAGAGACCACTAATTGCCCCCAAGGACAGGTAAACCCTCTGTCTAATTGACGCCTTCCAATGCACGGTCCTCTGTTCCACTACTCCATTATCCCGTGTAAATGCTGCTTAGGAACAAAGTTCCCGAAATTGTGTAGGCATGGTATCGTCAAGGTCGTTATAAATCCTCCATAACCCACCAAATGCTGTAAAGATGTGCCTTGGTATCTATCAGAAGGTATAATGCATCGCTGTTTACAGGCAATGCGAGAAAAACAATGGCGGTTCACACGAACCTTCCCCTCTTTCCGCCCCCACCGGAAGAATCGTCCCCAGGTCCTAGATTTCCTATATCGAAGAAATCTCCAAAATTTATTTTCCGCTTTTGACCAGCGCCCCGGCCCATTGTGCTCGAAGATCTAGCATTTAGCCGAGAAGAATGATTGTTGTGTCTTGCATTGGCTCGCGAAGGTCGACTAAGGGAAATACCCGCTGACTGATTACTGAAACTATCAAGAGTTTGAGAACGACCTTTATCTGATAAGTCCAAATCTGACAGTAAAATATCGGGATCTTGCGGATATTGTTGAGAAGATCTAAACGTAAATGTGCCTTGTGGAAGCGCTGTGATCGTGGGAGGTTCTGGGTCGGGTACAACAACGGTTGGAGGTGGAGGTACTGATTCTGTTCTCATGGGTGAAGTTGTCTCTGATGATTTAGAGGATGATGTCGGAATATGAGGTGAACTTTGTGACCTATGAGTAGCTGGTGATGGTACGGCATCTGCCTTTTCAGGAATCTCATCATCGCTATCGTGGTGTAATGCTGTGTCCCGGCCATCTAATCTCTCGGTCGCCCACCTTCGAATCCTCCAACCCTCGCCATCACTCAATCCAATATCTTCTTTGTCAAGGAAACTTAAGAGCTCATCCAGTGCATCTTGATAACCCTCAGCCCGAGCCCTCCCTTGATCTGCGGCGGCGGTCTTGTAGAGATTGGTGACGGATAAAGCCGCAGCCTTGAATTGTGAGATTAGGATCTGGTGTGGGGGTTCAACGTTCTGTTGTTTTGAAGGAGATTTGCCTCCTGGAAGAGAGGTATTCAAAGATCTCATGGAATCCATGATTGTTGTTGAGAATGGGTTTGTGCTGGTTGCTGCAACAAAGGTGGAATTAGTCAGACGATAGCCCGGGTAGATGCAGGATTAAATAATACCTAGGTATATGTAATGACCCTTGGCTCTCGCTCGTAACGTACCTCCCTGTCTCGTTGTCTCCGTGTCTTGTTGATGAAATCGTAGAAACTCAAGTAGATGAACCTCACACAAATCCCCTGGCTCAGGTTAGATAAAGAGTATGGTAATGTCTTACAGCTATGACTTCTCAAGAAAAGATTCGAATAGTAACTGTACTGGTGGAAGTTTTGGTTGTTTTTCCGACTTGGGGGACAAAGAGCCATGACTTCTACTCGGCCCGTGCCATTGTGCTACGGTATATCGTTATTCCGTTCCATAATCGTACCGCGTTCATTCACGCCTATGCTGGCTGGAGATTCTGATCTCTAAACGCGAAATTCTACATCAGATCAACTTCTCCAATTCTAATCTCAATCAACAAACAGCGCCGTCTTTTTGAGCCTATTAACCTATTCTCATCCTCAAAACCATTGATCTTTCTCGGCGCATAAGAGTTGCCCTTCTTCTAGCTGTTACCCTATAGAGGGTTGAAGTTATTCCAAGATGGCACCAACACGCTCTTCACGCAACAGTGGCGCCGATATAGATACATCCATGGCAGATGCCTCCGAAATTAAACAACTCCCTGTTGACCCTATGGTATGTCTATTTTGGGCTTCCTGTATATCTTTTTCCAAAAATATGCAAGGCTTTATAACTGCATTAGAAAGATGCAATATGATATTAACTGGTGCATTAGGATGTCGACGAAACCCCAGATTTCACAGAAGATTCTGATACAAATCCAAATACAACAGAAAGCAGTGTTCATGGTGATGCATTAACAGCAGACGGAAGAAAAAGAAGATCAGAAGCCACTCAATTACGCCGGAGCGTTTTTGGCAAAAAACATGACCGTCTCGGTGAATCCAAGGTAAGTTTACTGATGTTTCTTGAATTTCTTGAGTTTCACAGCCTATTGACCGCTTCATTGTAGGAGGATGATTCTATTCGACGTTTTCGATACCTTCTTGGCTTGACCGATTTGTTCAGACATTTTATCGAAACGAACCCAAATCCACGGATTCAGGAGATTATGCACGAGATTGATCGCCAAAATGATGAAGCTGAAAAGAAGAAGAAAATTGCGGATAGAAAGGGTGGCGCCGCCAACGAAAGACGCCGCAGAACAGAAGCAGAAGAGGACGCAGAGCTCTTAAAAGATGAAAAGGCTGGAGGGTCTGCAGAGACAGTATTTCGCGAATCACCGGGTTTCATTCAAGGACTGATGCGAGACTACCAAGTTGCCGGATTAAATTGGCTAGTTTCTCTCCATGAGAATGGTATTTCGGGAATCCTTGCAGACGAGATGGGTCTCGGAAAGACTTTGCAAACAATCTCATTCCTAGGCTATCTAAGGCATATCATGGATATCACTGGACCTCATCTCATCGTTGTCCCGAAGTCTACGCTTGATAATTGGAAGAGGGAGTTTGCAAAGTGGACGCCGGAGGTTAATGTTTTGGTACTTCAAGGAGCTAAGGAGGAGCGTAATGCTTTGATCAACGAACGACTTATCGATGAAAAGTTTGACGTCTGTATCACAAGTTATGAAATGATTCTCCGAGAAAAAACTCACTTAAAAAAGTTCGCATGGGAATACATCATTATTGATGAGGTAGGCTTCACTTGTCCCCTCGAGATAATCCCTTACTAACCGAATTAGGCCCATCGTATCAAAAACGAGGAATCCTCCCTTGCTCAAGTCATTCGTTTATTCAATTCACGAAACCGACTTTTGATCACCGGTACCCCATTGCAAAATAATCTGCATGAGTTGTGGGCCTTGCTCAACTTTTTGCTTCCAGATGTTTTCGGTGATGCGGATGCATTTGATCAATGGTTTTCTGGTCAGCAAGAAGATCAAGATACCGTTGTCCAACAATTACATCGCGTATTGCGCCCCTTTTTACTTCGCCGTGTCAAAGCCGATGTCGAAAAGAGTCTATTGCCCAAGAAGGAGATTAATTTGTACATTGGTATGTCTGACATGCAAGTAAAGTGGTACAAGAAGATTCTTGAAAAAGATATCGACGCAGTCAATGGAGCTGGGGGTAAACGTGAGTCAAAAACGCGACTTTTGAACATTGTCATGCAGCTTCGAAAATGTTGTAACCATCCATATCTTTTCGAGGGTGCCGAACCCGGCCCGCCTTATACTACCGATGAGCATTTAATCTTCAATGCTGGAAAGATGGTCATGTTAGACAAACTTCTTACTCGCATGAAGAAAGCTGGTAGTCGAGTTTTAATCTTCTCTCAGATGAGTAGACTTTTAGACATTCTTGAAGATTACTGTGTTTTCCGTGAGTTCAAGTATTGTCGAATTGATGGTGGTACAGCACACGAGGATCGTATTCAGGCCATCGATGATTACAACAAGCCAGACAGTGAGAAATTCGTCTTCCTTTTGACCACCAGAGCTGGTGGTCTTGGTATTAATTTGACCAGTGCCGATATTGTTGTACTTTATGACAGCGATTGGAATCCTCAAGCAGATTTGCAAGCTATGGACAGAGCACATCGTATTGGACAAACGAAACAAGTTGTGGTATACCGATTTGTCACTGAGAACGCCATTGAGGAAAAGGTTCTGGAACGTGCTGCACAAAAGTTGCGACTGGATCAACTCGTTATTCAACAAGGTCGGGCCCAGATTGCTGCCAAGGCAGCTGCGAACAAGGATGATCTCCTGAATATGATTCAGCACGGAGCCGAAAAAGTTTTCGCAACAACTGGCCCAACAGGCACTCTTGCAGAAAAGGGTGCAGATCTTGATGATGATGATATTGACGAGATTTTGAAGCATGGCGAGAAGCGTACTGCGGAGCTAAATGCCCGTTACGAGAAACTCGGTATCGATGATCTTCAAAATTTCACATCCGAATCTGCTTACCAGTGGGATGGTAAAGATTTCAGTCACCAAAAGAAGGATATTGGTATGACTTGGATTAATCCTGCAAAGCGTGAACGCAAGGAACAATCCTATTCCATGGATAAGTATTACAAACAAGCATTGTCTACTGGCGGTCGAGTTGCAGACCCAAAACCTAAAGCACCCAAGGCACCAAAACAAGTCACAGTACATGACTATCAATTTTTCCCACCAACGCTTCGGGACTTGCAGGATCGTGAGACTGCATTTCATCGTAAGGAAATTGGTTATAAAGTTCCTTTGCCAGATGGTACAGATGAGGATCTCTCGGATCGTGAAGCTGAACGCAATTTGGAACAATTGGAAATTGACAATGCCACTCCTCTTACCGAAGAAGAGCAAGAAGAGAAGCAGCGTTTATCCCAACAAGGTTTCGCTGATTGGAATCGACGAGATTTCCAACAATTTATCAATGGCTCTGCAAAATATGGCCGTAAGGAATTCGCTCAGATTGCCGAGGAAGTGGATAGCAAGGAACCAGAAGATATCAAAGCTTATGCAAAGATTTTCTGGCAACGATATACCGAAATCGCTGATTATGCTAAATACATCGGTTTGATCGAGGCTGGCGAAGAGAAAACCAGAAAAATGGATCATCAACGGAAGATGTTGCGCAAGAAAATGCAACAATATCGAGTACCATTGCAACAACTCAAGATCAACTATTCAGTATCAACTACAAACAAAAAAGTTTATACTGAGGAAGAAGATCGTTTCCTGCTTGTTCTACTAGATAAGTACGGAGTTGATAGTGATGGTATTTATGAACGAATTCGTGATGATATTCGTGAAAGTCCTCTTTTCCGATTTGATTGGTTCTTCTTGAGCAGAACTCCCATCGAGATTAGTAGAAGATGCACAACTCTTTTGACAACAGTTGCTAGAGAATTTGACGAGCCAGCTCCTGCTAAAAGTGCAAATGGTACTTCAAACGGCAAGGCCAAGAGAGAACCAGAAGATGATGAGAATGACGAGGATAGTGTTTTGGGAATGGCACCTGCTAAAAAGAAGTCGAAGAATGGTGTTAAGGTATGAATATTCATTAATATATTTATATATGTATATACTAATTTTTTTTCTTTAGAACAAAGCACTGGATAATGTCAAATCTACTTCTGGAAGCAAGGCAGCCTCAGCAACTCCATCTTCAAGAGCGTCAAGTGTTGTTTCGAATGCATCAAGTCCAGCACCAACTTCGGCTTCTAAAAGCAAGTCCAAGAGTAGAAAGAGATGATGATGGAACCAGGTTTTTAAGATGGTTCGTGTTTTACTATTATGACAAGGGTTTCCTTATTGTCCAGTGTATTCAATCGCATAGCATGGCTATGGTATGGGTAGGGCGTTGAAAGGGATCAGTTTGCTGTGGGTTTCATGATTAGATGGCCCCAGAATGCGTGGTTTTAGATGGTATGTTTACATTGTGATATGTAGACAGGCTGTAAGATGATACTTACTTCCAAAAATAAATACTCAAAATATATTATTTCAAGATACTGCAAATGTTTTATTGTGCTTCCTTCATCAGCTTGGTGTTCCACTCCTGGATATGTCAAGCACCATCGTGATAAGCCTCAAACTCCTGCTTGATAATTGGCTTCTTTTATGATTAGAACCCCTTATATTGACGAAATTGTTATACCAATAAGAATAAGAATAAGAATAAATGTTACAAACTCTATTTATCATAGAGCACACGTGATTCAAGAATTTAAAACACCCCACTATTCCACCAACGACGAGCTTTCTTCTCATTTCTCATATATGAAGGCGGACCGTTCATACATATATCTAAACCCATATTATCGAGATCATTGGTCTAGGCAATTCAATATGTAAGTGCTCATCTCAACCTCCCTACCTTAATCGTAAAGGCACACTTACTAATCTCGATGGATTTTTAACTCCAGTCCAACCTCTCATCAAGGTCTTTAGCAGGCGGGACATAAACAGAATACATACTACTCGAGTAGAAAAGGAATATAAATAGTGGTCGACTTGGGAAAGTTCCTACAGCCTTACCATTTCATTGTTTTTCTCTACATACGTCTCTGTAGACTCAATTTCACAATCAAGAAAGTATAGACGGAAAAAAGAGAAAGAAGAAAAAGAGAGTTTGGAGATATGTCTCCTCTATCTAAATTCGATGGTTTGGAACTTCCTGCTGCGGCGGATTTTCATGTTCATCTTCGAGATGGGAAGATGATGGAAACTGTTGTTCCTACGATTAGGATGGGTGGTGTTGATACTGTATGTGTGTTTTTTTTTTCCTTTTTTGTTTTTCGTTTCTTTTGGAAGTGGTAGTGGGAGTGGGAGTGGAAATGAGAATGGGAATGAAAAGAGAAAGAGAGAGTCTGTAGTACAGTTATAGGGTGTTGAAGCTGCCTGTCTGTACTTTACCTTGCTTCTGGGATTTGAAAATCGTTTGGAATAACGAATATCCATGAAGAATATCAAAAACTTTCAGATCTGGACTGCAGTCTAGATGACTGTACTCTTTTGCTTCGTTTCCTTTCTTCTCCTTCATCATCTTCATTCGTCATCACCTCAGTTAATCCTCTAATACAAACCAGGTCTATGTAATGCCTAATCTCGTTCCTCCCATCACCACGGTATCAGCAGCCCTGGCCTACAAAGAGCGCCTTCAAGCCATTGATCCCACAGTCAACTATCTCATGACCCTCTACCTGCACGAAAGCATCACGCCTGAAACCGTGCGAGAAGCTAAAAAAGCAGGAATCGTCGGAATCAAAAGTTACCCCGCCGGTTCGTCCCCAATCGTCTATCTAACGACGTAGAAAAGAAATGACCATACATACCATCAATACTAACCCCACTCAGGCGTAACAACCAATTCCTCCTCCGGCGTCCTCTCCTATGAACCCTTCTACCCCATCTTCGCCGCCATGCAAGAAGAAGGATTAATCCTCAACCTCCACGGTGAATGCCCCTCCGACCACCAAAACAACATCACCATCCTCAACGCCGAAGCCTCCTTTCTGCCCACCCTCAAATCCCTGCATCAAAAATTCCCCGCCCTCAAGATCGTCCTCGAGCACTGCACCACCGCCGCCGCCATCCAAACCGTCAACGAATGCGGTTCCAACGTCGTCGGCACCCTCACCGCACACCACCTCTTCCTCACCATCGACCACTGGGCCGACGACGCCTTCCACTTCTGCAAGCCCGTCGCCAAGCTCCCTAGCGATCGCACGGCACTTTTGAGGGCCGTCGTTCACGGGGGCGATCGATTCTTCCTCGGGACCGATAGTGCGCCGCATGATGTCAGCATGAAGAAGGGCGGAAGAGGGAAGACTGCCGCGGGCGTCTTTACTCAGGCGCATGCTGTGGGGCATGTGCTGACGGCGTTGGAGCAGGGTATCGATATGGGGGTTTTGCGGAGTGGAGATGTGACGGTTGAGGTTCTTGAGGGTTTTTTGGGGAAGAGGGGGAGGGCGTTCTATGGGGTTGTGGAGGGGTCGAGCGGGAGGATTGTGCTGAGGAAGGGGGATGAGGTTGTGCGCGCGAGTTTTACGGGGGATGGGGTGGAGATTGTTCCGTTTTGGAGGGGCCAGGAGATTTGGAGTGTGGAGTGGAAGTAGAGGGGGAAGGGGAAGGGGTTTTTCGTGATATATATGGATAAAGGGATGTGAAGATATGTTCTTTGAATTCATCATGCTTATAGTGAATTCTGTGGTATGATTTTAAGAAGGAGAAGAGTAAATGAGACGATGGATGGGGATGATAGATAAACGCGGAAGAAGGTGATAATGAAAACCAAATTTCAAATTTCAAATTGAGCAAAAGAGATAGAGAAGGAGATAATGATGAATCAACATCAATATCAACATCAAATTCCAGCCTATGATATTCCAGGCAGTATCAAGGATACATAAGAAATTCTACTACTCGAGTAGAGTAGTAGATATTTTTTCCTTTACATATACACATACACATATCGAGTATCGATTTGAGAAATGAGAAATAAAACTAAAAGAATATATTGAGTTATTTACTTGTTTTCTTTCTTTTTTTCTTTTTTTTCTTTCTAAATCTGTTTTCAAAGAAAAAGGAAAAGGAAAAGGAAAAGGAAAATGAAAATGAAAATGAAAATGAAAATGAAAATGAAATGAATTGAAATGTTTATTACATCTATGTTCGAGTATACATAGATCACTTACAATCTCATACCTTATACCTCATACCCGTACTTCATCCATCCATCCATCCACCCATCCACCCATCACATATTTAACCAAACCAAACCAAACCAAACAAACCAGCAAACCAGCAAACCAGTATATCGCATTTAAGTTTTCGCTTAGAGCAGAGTAATATGCTCGAGTAGAGTAAATTTACTACTCTGATAGATTAATTATATACTCTACTCTACTCTATATCCTCGTATATATTATGTATATATATTACTGAGTAAGTCTACTCTACATACATACATACTCTACACAAAGAAACAAATTTCTTCTTCGAGATTGAAATTTCAATTTTTGGCGAAATGAAGTATGTAAAGTTGTATAAAGTTGTATGGATCAAGCCATACAATCGCTCGCTACACTCTACGCGATGCCAATGCCAATGCCAATGCCAATCCAATCCAATCCAATCCATCCATCTATCCTATATACAAACAGAGCGTCTAGCCCCCTGAGCTAGCCAGCCCTCGAAATCCACATGGTCCAATAACGCCGGTATATATGAATGTATATATATATATCGTGAAGATGCCTTTCAAAATAACCCTTGGCTACTTCTAAATCCCGCATTTATTATCATGCCTTCGAAACCCATCTAGATCGAGTTCCCGGCCCCCATTCGATTAAATATAGGCGAGATCCTCTTCGTCACCCCTACTTCTTCTCATTAAACACCGCACCGCTACCATACGCCTTCGGACTCCCCATCCTCCTCCCATTCCTCACGTCCCTCCTCGACGCGCCACAGCAACACATGCCCACGTGAATGAGCCACGCCACGATCGAACACCCGGCCCCAATCCACATAAAGGCAAACATCTGATTGCCAATCTCGGCGCCAATATTCAGGCCCGCCTGCGACGTGATGACGTTGCGAAAGATGATGAACATGACCGTGGCGATGATGGCCGCCGTCGTCGTCAGCAGCGCCGAGATGAAGGTCCAGATGGCGTAGAAGCCCGAGATCCAGCGCGAGTAGATGGTGAAGAACGAGAGGAAGATGTTGAGGAAATTCATCACGGTGCCGGTGATGAAGAAGCCAAACATGATCCAGCTGACGATTCGGATTAGGTTGAGGATCTTGTTGATATCGGCGGGGAGGGCGACGGTGGCGCCCGAGAGGAGCTCGTTGAGGAGGATCTCGACCGGGTTGAACCAGTAGAGTTTAGTGGGTTTGGAGCAGGAGGTGATGCCGTCGGAGTTGTAGCCTTCGCAGAAATTCCAGAGGCCGATTTGGTAGAAATCATGGAGGCCGAGGGAGCGGGCTAGGGAATTGGTGAGGGTGATGGAGGTCCCGACGGATTGGGGGATGATGTTGGTGAGGTCGAGACGGAAGAACCAGGTCTTGCGGAGGACGGCTTGGTCGTGGGTATTACCGATGATGGTCTAGATGATATATGTTAGTTATGTATATCGGAAGAAAGATGAAGTGAAGGATGAGATAAAATCCCACTCAAGTGACAGTCTCGAAATTCTTCAAAGATAGAGAACTCAATAATCCCACTCAAGTGAAAGCCTCAAAACCCCTAAAGAAAAGGATTCAACAATCCCACTCAATCACAAGTCCCGATATAAAAACCTCACCCAAGACACAGGAAAGAAAAGGAGTAGAAAAGTAATAGTGGTAGCAGTAGCAGTAGCAGTAACAGTAGCAGTAATATCAGGAGTAAAAGAATCTCACCAGAATTAAAAATATCACCGAGATGAAGTATAGAAAACTAGTGACGTAAATAGCATTCTTCCGAGCCTTCGTCGCTCTCTTGATATCGACGCCGGTGGATTGATTTTCGTGGCCGGGTGTGAGGGTTCGATCGGAACTTCTATCTTGGGTTGGGAAACCCATGGTGAAGATGTTCTTGTTTTTTTCTTTGGGCTTCTTCTTCTTCTTCTTCTTCTTCTTCTTGGGGAGGATGGGATGGGATGAGTTGGGTGGGTTGGTTGGTTTGATTGATTGGAGAGTTGAGTTGAGTTGAATTGGTATTAGAGAACCCTTGAGGATAACTCTCAGAGGATCATCAACTTGATTGAAACGACAGCGAGATAAGAAGAGTTGATTGACATCAATCAATCAAAACAAAACAACACAAATAAACATCCATCCATCCATCTATCCATCCATTTCAACAATCCTCAAGAAACAAGGAAAGAAAGGAGGGGGAAAAAGAGAGAGAAAATATGGTGATATCAAATAATCAATTCCCGATGATGATGATGATGATGATCCCAAAGTCCAAGAAACCTTCACATCTACCCGTAAAAAGCTAATCTTTCTTTCCACTTCTCTTCCTTCGACTCTATCTCTATCTCTTCATCCCAAAAGCTTGATTTTCAATAGCTCGTCTAACCTTTCCGAGTCCTACCTATAACTTCTTTCTCGTATAGGAGTGAGTGATAAATAGATAATACAAGGACTAATTGAGGAATTAGTTGTTTAGTCTTTAGCTCTTGATCATTAGTTTCGAGTTATTAGTCTTTACTCGAGTAGTCATTAGTTTTGAGTCATTAGTCATTAGTCATTAGTCATTAGTCATTAGTTCTTTCTCGAGTAGTCCTTGGCCCTTCATCCCTCATCTCCAATTTCCAACCTCCAATCATCAAACATTCCAAGGGGAAGCTCGAGATCTCTCTCTCTCTACCTTGGTACCTTTACCACCACCACCATACCATTCTTTAACCCTACAACTGGATGGACCCGCACCCAGAAACCAAGCGTACCAAACTTTCACCCCCCCGGCCCCCCCCCAAAACCACGAAACACTCATGGGTTCCGGATTCCCGATCCACCTAGATCCCGGTCTTGATTTTATTTTATCTCATCTCCTTTCATTTCATTCATGGGAGTAATGGAGTTTAGCAAGAATCATATTGGAAAGATGGAAAGGTGGAAAGGTGGAAAATCCAAAACAGATACGCTAGTAAAATTCATCAATCAACTAATTGGTCAAGGGGACTCAGGATTTAGGACTCAGGACGCAGAACGCAGAACGCAGAATTTAGAATATAGAATAGAGTATATTTAGAACCCAGGGGTCTTTTCCTTCTCTCTTCCTTCCTTTCTTTCTTTCCTCGGTAAATAAATAACCTTACGTACGCCACGCCACGCATAGCATAGCTACTATAACCATCCATACCTGCAAGCCGCAAGCCGCAAGCCGCAAGCCACAAGCCACAAGCCTGCAACAAGGGACAAGGTATAGGGGACGGAGGGGCTCGGCTCACTCATGCATGGATCCAGCAAAGTAGATTGCGCGTCTCGATTCTCAACTCGATTCGACCATTCAAACTGTTTGTGTATGTCGTATGCTCATACTATAGAGTATGTAGCGTACACGAGATATATATATTATTGGGATTTCGGGACGATGAGTTATAATTACTCGAGTATCGTAGTTATCGTATGCATGCATGCATATACGTCCCGTAAATACCAATGCCAATGAATTAGATGAATCCAAGTTCGTTGTGCATTGACTAGGGGATAGTGGAATATTACGAGTATGAGGACATATCATAAGCAACGGATGAAGAACGAAAAAAGATCGAGATAAAACGCTACTGATGTATTCGTAGATGCAATGCAATAGATATTTTCATATGGGATTTGGAATCTGGAGCGTGGTGCATTCGGTTCGGTTTATTGTTGTGGGTGAGCTGATGTGAGGGTGGGTTTGTTACTTGGTGCTGGTCTGGTGCTGGTCTGGTGCTGGTCTGGTGCTGGTCTGGTGCTGGTCTGGTGCTGGTCTGGTATCATTGGCTTGCGACAGGAGGAATACGAGTGAAGAAGTAAGTCAGTCCCTTTTGATTGGATTTGTTGTCGCTGCTATTGTTGTTGTGATTGTTGTTTCGTCACGAAGCTTCGGCTGGCTTGGGCAGGGCTTGGGCTTGGGCTTGGGCTGGCCTGGGCTGATTCGGTACGAGTGGGGAGTAAGTAGTACATTGATTGAGGCGCAGTTGGGTTTTTGGATGGAGAATAGTTCGTAGAGAGATATGAGAGCGGTCTGGATTCTGGAATGATAGTATTATTGCACTACTACGAGTGCTTGTACGGATAGCTAGGAAGGGAATTTGGAAAGAGAGGAAGAGAGATGTGGATATAAGAAGTGAGAGAAGAGAGAAGAAAGAAGCGAGAGGAGAGAGGAGAGAAGCGAGGCCTTGGAATATATATATTTATAGTGAGTAGTTCGACCCTTAATCAAATAACCCTTCCATTCTTATTCCGAGCGAGAACGAACGAACTTCTATAGAGTCTTACGCATTCCTTACTATATTCATGTTTTATTTCCATCTTCTCTTCTAACCTCCAACTTCCATCTACGAAACACGAGCATATAATAATAATCCCTATTAACCATGTAAAAGTGCATATAACCTTGACATGACGACGAACGCAATGCATCCTTCCCGCGACAGTGACCAATGCGATACGAGTTAAACACTCCCATAACCTAGCTTCCCGAGTCCCGACCTCCCCCTGCCCTGCCCTGCCCTGCCCTGCCTTGCCCTGGTCAAACTTTATCCTTCCCGTTCATCTTCTTGTGCTTATCCGGGATAACATAATCTGTTGCCCCCGTTCCCATTCCCGTTCCCGTTTCCTTGGTATCACTTTACTCGCACTGTAAGTAGATTATTGGATTCTTCTTCTTCTCTCTTGGTCGACATCATAAATCAATCCATCATACGTAGCTAGCCTCTTCCCTTCTCTTCCCTTCCCTTCCCTTCCCTTCCCTTTTTGATCGTTCGTTACCCTTGGTTTCTCGGTGATCTGCAGTATCTAGATCCTATAACTGTCCCGCTATACGACGCATCGGAAGATTAACCAATGCTAATCCCAATTGATCGAGTTTTTATCATGTTTCTATGATGGGTGAATACGAGTGAGTGAGGGAGGACGATATCTGATGTACGAGTCGTCGGTAGTAAAGAAAGAGGTATCTGTTGATTTTCAATCAGATGATTATATTTATATTGTATAAAATATGGCTATTATTTGTTTTCTTCATTTATCTATTCCTATTTACTAATACCACAAGTATAATAATTATCCCAATTCCAGTACTAGAGTTTAGACCCAAAACTAACCAACATTGCTCTCTATGCAATCCCTTTGATTCTTGTCCCACCTCCATCATCCAACTTCCTGAGCTAAATCTTTTTCCCCCAGATCATGATTATGAGATAGTATCATACAACTTCCTCATCTCCATCTTCCTCATCTCCAAAATAATTTCCATCGACTGATCGGCGAATGTGATTTACTCTCAACAAAATCACCGCAGGATCATAGTAGGAAATAATGCTGTTCTCACGCCTCTCCGTCAGTATACTACTGGCTGTGGGAGTGCATGCTCAAGCAAATCCAGATACGACTTCAAGTTCGACTTCAAGGTCTAGCACCGGCTCGACTTCAACCGGAACAGATACAGCTATATTAACTGCATCTGAACAGAGGACTCCGACGGGACCATATATCTCTTATTCTTCCACCGTCACACTCTCTACATCTTCATCGGCCGTATCGACTGAAGCGGTGGTTTCTACCTCAACTGGTAAATCAACCACACTGACAACGACTATTGGATCAACCACCATTTATGCAATCGGTACCAAGACCCTGACAAGAAATGGAACGGAATCAACAAGTGCGGCTACGCAAATCGTGTTGACAGGTGGAGGGGGGCATGCCACCACGAGTCAAATCAATGGAACATCCAATTCAACCGCAACATCAACCTCCAGCCAGCCAGAAGCAACCAACACCACGCCCTGCAATAATTACGTTGAATTCTGCGACCGAAGCTATGGAAACATCACCGAAGTATCCGCGCACAACTCTCCCTTCGTGCGAAGTGGCAGTGCGGCTGCCAATCAACAATTGGGCGTCACAGCTCAACTCGATGATGGGATTAGATTGTTGCAGGCGCAAATTCAATGGAATGGAAGCATTCCCCATTTCTGCCACACTTCGTGTGATATCCTGGACGCAGGGCCCATTACCGATTATCTCGGAGAGGTCTACGATTGGGTCGCGGCGCACCCATTCGACGTCGTGACGCTCCTCCTCGGAAACGGCAACTACTCCAAAATCGACGACTACATCCCCTTCCTCGAACAAACGGGGCTCCAAAAATTCGCCTACGTGCCCCCACAGATCCCCATGGCCCTCGACGACTGGCCCACGCTCGCCAGCATGATCCTGAGCGGCAAGCGAGTCGTGATCTTCATGGACTACAACGCCAACCAGACGGCCTACCCCTGGATCCTCGACGAATTTAGCCAGATGTGGGAGACGCCCTTCGACCCCACCAACCGCTCGTTCCCGTGCGTGCCCGAGCGACCCCCCAACCTCAACGACGCCGATGCCAAGCGTCACCTGTACATGACGAACCACAACCTCAACTACGACATCAACCTCCTCGGCATCTCGCTGCTGGTGCCCTACCAAAACCTCCTGAACGAGACGAACAACGCCACGGGCTACGGCTC
>NGKF01000008.1:733657-787828 GCA_002162555.1 Monilinia aucupariae
AACGCCGAGCAGTGTGTGCGCGACTGGGGGTTCCCGCCGAAATTCCTCAACGTCGATTTTTACAACGTCGGCCATGGGAGCGTGTTTGAGGTGGCGGCGAAGTGGAACAACGTGACGTACGATAGGAAGTGTTGCGGCTTGGTCGCGAGCGCGGCCCGGAAATTGCACGTCTTGGGCAGGAACGCGGTTCTGGTGTCGATGGGTGTGGCGGGTTGGATTTGGTTTGGTTTGTGAGAGGGGGATTGGATATTCGGATCAGATCGGATCAGATGTGATGTGATTTTTACTCTTCTCGAATCTCGAGCTTGAGATTTCGACTTCGATACCGATTTCGATATCAATTCAATCCCGACTGGGAATCAAAGTGAAGTTGGGGAGCGGGAGCATGGGGTGGGAGGTCAAATATACGCTCCGAAGCGAGGATATAATAGAGGATTCTGTCTTTTTTTTTTTTTACATATATATACATACATATACATACATTATGCAACGCGAGATTTTTCATAGCATGGCGTTTTTGGAGGGTTAAGGAGGGATAAGGGAAGGGTAAAGCTTTAGCATATATTGTATTTTCAAATTCACGAATTTGAGAGATAATTTACTTGGAGATTTGGGTTTATGGATGGGTGGGTGGATATATCTTTGGAGTAGGGTGGGGAATAGGGTAGGGAATAGATAGGGGGGTAGGAAGTAGGTGGGTAGATAGATGGATAGAGAAATAGGGAAATAGGGAGTAGATAGATAGATATTGATTCTTTTACCAATGAGTAGATTCGTGTATTGGGATATTGGGATATTAGTATAAGTGATAATAAATAGAGTAAATATATGGTGGGTATGGATATGGAAATAAAGTATTTTGAGTAAGGAAAAGGAGAGAAAGGAAAGGAGAAGAAGGGAAAGAAGGGAAGGGAAAAATCAGAAAATGAGATGAAGATGTTTAGGAAAAAAGAGAAGAGAAGAGAAGAGAAGAAAAGAGAAAAGAAGAGAAGAGAAGAGAAGAGAAGAGAAGAGAAGAGAAGAGAAGAGAAGAGAAGAGAAGAGAAGAGAAGAGAAGAGAAGAGAAGAGAAGAGAAGAGAAAAGAAAAGAAAAGAAAAGGGAAAGGATGAGAAGTTTATAAAAGGTTATTATTTTTATGAGTATGAGTATGAGTATGAGTATGAGTATGAGTATTGAGTGTTTGAGTATTGAAATATTTGAAGTATTTGAAGTATTTGAAGAGAGTAGTAGAGTAGAGTAGATATTATGGATGGATGAATGAATGGATGGATGGATATTGTATTAAGTTTATCCTGTACGAATAATGTTCTATGTTGTACTGTGCCTCTTTTGATTTATCTTGAGCTTTTGTAGTGTTTTGGATTGGGTTGGGGAAAGGGGAAAGGGGAAAGGGGTGAGAAGGGTTATAATCATGAAAAAGAAAGGAGGTAGAGTATTACTCGAGTAGAATGAGAGGTAAGAAAGGGCGAGGTGAGATGATATGCTGATATACTAATATACTAATATAATATCATTGCATCCAAACCGTACGTAAGCTTCTTCATACCACACCATAAAACACGAGATAATTAGAATAACCCTAAAGAGAGAGAGAGAGAGAAAGAGAAAAAAAGAAAACCAAAAAGGGAAAAGGGAGAAAAAACGAGATGAGATTAACACTCGAACAGCGCAATTGAAAATTGGAAAATTTAAATTTCACTCAAGTACGTAGCATCGCAGCCCTCAGCTCTCAACTAAAGATCACCTCATAGGTTCGAGTAGAGTAGTGGTGGATGTACGAGTATAAACACATACTCATATAGAAGCATTCCAACGGGACTCTACGAGTACCGCGAAACTGGCGGATGAAAATTCTACAAGGGTCAAGATGACGATGAGAGTGAAGATGAGGATGAAATGGTTTTCTACCTATCTATCCATCCATCTATCCATGGATTCTTCCATCGATATCGATATATATACGAGTAATATCACGAAAACTACCATGAACTCAATCCGATCCGACATAGTTCATACAAATATATATTTCAAAACGCATAACCCTCCCTACGCGAAAAATCTATGCAAGACCCTGATTGATTCGAGAGGCCGTCAGATTCGATTTGGTGGAAATGTGTCTGAGGCTTATACCAGTAGATCTCGAATGAGTGGGGTTGCACATACTCTGGGTGACGGGGTGGTTTCTGCTTTGGGTCGAGGGACGTGTAGGTTTGTGGGTTGATTTTATGATGGCTGGTAGGGTTATTGAAGTTGTTGACCATGGTATGTATGAATGTATGAATAATCGCGTGATGTATCATCTTCATGATCATATTTCAACAATCGTATACTCGTATACATACGGTATGATGGAGAATATCCTGCGAGAATTTACGAATTCTTCATTGATTATCATAATTTTGCTTCTGTTTGCGTTGCATTGCATGCAATCATATGAATTCTATTCTTCCGTTTGGAATCTGATGAAGAGAGTTTCAATATGATCAATTGGAGAAGAAATCTCTGTTGGATCCTGATACGATTCAACCACTGGGTGTACGAGTGTCAGGAGGATGTAACATTGTACAGGGTGATAATGATGATAATTATTGTATAAGGAATAATAAATCGAATGCGATTATTAGATATATATAAAAATACGTATTTAAAAATGCTATATACTTTATTAGAATGAATATATAAAATATATTGTATACGATCTTTTATATTATTAAATAAAAAAAGTAATGCAGGATTCTGGAATACTATTGATGAGATGGAGGAAGTTCTCATTGCATGTATGCTAGAGCATGGTGTTGGAGACCGCTCGTCTTTAATAGAAGGGAACGAAATTAGATGGAGATGTAGATGTAGATGAAGAATGAGATGCAGGATGATCACGGGATCATGATTGGCTTTCTTCCTAAAGGGTTGCAAACTGGGGACTGGATGGACGAGAGATGAATGCTGTGTTTGTGGTGGGAATCTGGGTTCATGTGGTTCAGGACAGGCACAGCTTAGACGGCGAATATGTGGAAGGCACTCGAGCGAAGAGCTACCAGGGTAGTTGGGAGGAGAGGGGGGTTAGGATGGATCAAATAAAATACCCACCTGAACCAATCAGCCCTGAACCAATTCCATACCATAGTTACATATATCAAGTTCCGCGTCATAATCCAATCCTTCCACACACAACTCATTGCCACATACATGATCAACATCCTTGTCAAACCTCAGGATGGATGCAACTTCAAACCTATGGTGGAAGTGAGGTGATAGTGTTGCGGCTGCGAGGGCAGAAGGCAATCCGCTTTCATATAATGAATGGGATGAAGCAAGCTTTGTGATGCAAATAACGACTTGATTAATTGATCCCAGATAAGCATGATGGCAATGAAGAATGATAAAAGTTAAAACCAACGAAACAAAAAGATAGACGAGTTAGATATATCATACCCCATGATATACCAGAAGAAGAAATTCTCATGCTGGGAGAGTGGAGTTATATGTACTCGCATAGATTCCAGGCGAAGGGGGTCAAGACTCTTGCTTGGAGTAGCTCTCGATCACAGTCCAGTGACCCACCATGGCCTGTACCGAGATGTATGGAAATCATCGCTGAGATCTTCATCGGGGAGGTTTGCTCTATCATCGGAGTGCATGCATGGGAGATTGTAGACCATGCTTGAAGAACGTACCCGGATGGTTCGGTATGTAGGTTGCCAAGAGTATATGGAGTTGAATCGTTCATTTAATTTTCCCTATATTTGAGAGCTTTATATCTTCTGCCCTTGGGTTTATGTGAGGGGATGATATTAGGGAGCTTCGAAACATAATATTTCTTCATTTCAAATGCAACCGTGAAAGATATCTATCCCTAACATCATAGATCTCGTAGCCCAATCACCAATACCCTACTTGTGTACAGCTGCAAAAGCCATAGAAATGATGTGAGGAATCAGTGCCACTCGATTGCACACTCATGAAAAGAGGAAAAGAAAGTGATACGAATCATCATTATGAAAATATTGCCAAAGGCTCACTTGGACCAGCGAATCGATAAGGTCGAGTCCGCTTACCTGAGATTAATAAAGCAATACTCCCGGTGAGCACTTGACGGAAATATGGTATAAGTGACGAGAAATGATGAACTCCCAAGTTTTGTTCTTGGAAAGTTGTATCCCCGAATGCAGATATTGGAAATCAATCGTCTCACTTCATGGCACCGAATATTTCCAGCGCTGCGAACGCTAATCAGCAGAAGGCGATGTAGAATTTTTGTAGAGGTAACTAACGTCTGAATATTGAACGAGCCGTATATGGAGCATGCTGCCCCTAATTGGGGGCTGTTAAGAGACTAAATATCAAGTTTTGGGGTAGACACCGAGAAGTTGACCTTAGTTGTATGAGGTTAGATATCCATTGATATCTGAGTTAATTGCAGTCATTATGAAGTAAAATATTCCACACATAGCACCTTAAAGGTTCGGCTAACACTCCCTACCAATGCGACTGCCAATATGGCCCGATACACCACCACCCCTTAATATAACAAGCAAAGGCTAACCCCTTCAAAGCAAAACGCTCCTTCAAACGGTGGAAGGAGGTTACTCAATAAAACTAGAGTTGTAAGAAACCACCGGGAGGAGGCAGCTCTAGTGCTTCAACCTAGCGATTCGTACTATACGTATTTAAATGGCGAGCTTTTGGATCCCCAACCCATTAATATATCACCCGTCTCCAGTACCCTTCGGAAAATCAAAAGCCTAGCTAGCTCACATAGACGTTGAATATAATAAATAAATAAATATTAAAGGTTCGACTCCACTTGGGACTAAGAATTGTGAAGGTATCAGTTCAACCGCGAAAGATGAGATAGAGCCCGAATGGTCAGCTCCACTTGGAGTTATACTTGAGGATATCTATTCAGTAAATAGCAAATGATAGAAATAAGTAGTACCACTAGTCTGAAGGCTAAAATGATCATGTTTAATTATGAAAACGAACTCTTGATATGGGTATCATCCTATCCAACGCCAAAAAGCAAAAGTAAAACAATGTGTCCTCGAGCAAGGAACCATAAAAACTCCAAATAAACATCGCTGTCCCTCACTTTCCGCCTTTTACATTATTCATGGCATCGGCATCATCATCCTCCTCCCCCAAAGTCTCCACCTTTCCACCTGATGACTTTGTCAATTTATCATCAGTCGCATCGAAAGTCTTTTTCGCCTCATCAATGAAGCTCTTCTTCTCGAAGACTTCCGTGATCTTTCCCAAGAAAGCTGGATTGGATCGGCACGCAAATTTGATATCATCAAGCTTAACCTTCTGACGTCCAGCAATGTGAGCGGCGCGAGATGCTTCGAAGCAAAGCTCGATGATAAAATCGGTGACGATTTCGTCGAGACATTTTACGGTAGCTTCGAGGGCATGTGGAACATCGCCGTGCGCGTGGAGAAAGTGTTTTACTGCGAAATAATTAGCTCAGGTATTTGAATCAAGATAAATCAAGGAGTGACGTGAAAAGCTGAAACGTACATTCTGCCTCACTGAAGTTCTGTTGGCCGCGATTCTTAGCAGCTCGAGCCCTTGGTTCAGACATATTAACGGCTGGTGCAAATCCAACAGTTAAAGATTTGCACAGATCCAATCCAACGCGGTAGAATTGAATGGGTTCAAGTTCAATGGGTGCAAAGTCAACCGGCGCAAACTCAGCTGGCGCAAAGTAACTATCTGGTGCGAATTGGACCGGCTTGTTTGAATTGATAGGTAACAAGGTGCGGATACCTGTTAACAATTGAAATATCCTAGAGATTGATCAGTTCGACTCGGCCGAAGAGTTAGTTTTGGCAAGGCAAGTATTTGATGACCGAGTCTGTTGGTTTGGTAGGATGGATATCCAAGGCTGCAAAGAAGGTCTTTGTTCGTTGCTTGTGATGGTTCAACCATGCGTCGAGGGAGCTTTTGTATAATGTTGGTGTTGTGATTAGTAATTTCTGTTAATACGGCCTTATAGATAATCCGAACACCGAACACCGACAATCCAACACATGTGAATGGAAATCTGTTTGATAGATACTTAGGTAGGTTTCTTAAAAGGTTTATTAGAATAATCTATCTATCAAGCCTCACTCCATTGACAGATTCCATTTTCTTTTACAAAAATGGTTCGTTGATTTTCAATCTTCGAGAGAAAGATCTGATTTCTCCATCTGCCAATTTTCTCAACTCTAAAATGCTAACTACTGTCACAGTCTGCTCTCTTCAACTTCCAGTCGGCGTTGCTGGTGCTCCTCCTTCTCATATGCACGAGTGCATACGCCCATCAATTGTTTCCTAGCATTATGGATAGAAATAAGGAAGGGTAGGATGGCATTTCATGTTGAACAATCTGGAAACTGGAATAGTAATGGGTTATAGGACTTTTACGGGCTTATTCTGGAAGTGCGCGAGGATAGGAGAGCGATTGAGTCCCTACATAAGTGTTTGCTGTGTTGTCATGGCTGTGAGTTCTAAGTCTACATGGCTTGGACCTGGAGTGACTAATGAGAATAGGTTTCTCTGTTCGTCGGTAACTAAGTGTTTTGCAGGAGGGGGTTTACCAGGCGTTTGGGTGGATGAATTTATATCAGACTGAGGTCTAGGTCTCAAAGATATTCGACATTGGGGCTGGTACTGAGAAAGTCATAAAAGCATTTCAGCCAACGTGATAATGCATTATACGAATAATCGAATACGAGTACGATACCAAATGATCCTATCGCGCAACCCTATGTTTCAGAAGCACTTCCTTTGTGCAAGTTTTCATGCCCATAAACCAAAACGCCTTCGCGAATGCCCATCCGAATGCTCATACTGTACAATGTCAAGCAAGCCCAAATGCTATGAATAGATGGACCAGTTGATTTCTCCGCCCTTCTCGATCAAGCTTGGAGCTCTTACGTCGTAGTCATAGTTCATGGTAATGAGCTTTGAATACTTGCAGTATCCATGGTTTCATTATCACCCCAGATATCTCTGCTCTCCTGTTCCACGGATCTCATTGCAGAAGCAACTTCCTCTAACTTTGCTACCACATCAAGAACCCCTTCGTTTACCCTGTGGAAATATCGATCGTTAGCCTCCCGTCTCTTCCTTGCCAAAACAATATCTGCCTTGGTATCCTCTTCCAATTTACTACCCATTCTCTCTACACCTCCACCATTACTCCCACCACTAGTGACTGTACTCCTTCCTCCATCTGTTCCAGTTGTTGCTGTCATTCCCGGTCCATCTAATGCACTCTTTCCCTCACTTCCTAAAGTCCCTCCTCCTTTACGTCCCTCATCAACTACATCATCTGCCTCACTTCTAGCCCACGCTTGCGCCAAAGCTATCTGGGTTTTCCGTAATTCCTCTAACGCTCTACTATGTTCGGGTCCAAATACATGTGTTGTATTTACAGCACTTAGCTCAACCTCTTCTAAAGTACTTTGCATTTCCGCCCAGAGAGCATCTGTTCTCGCAGCTTGTTTTTGTCCCTCAGAAGGAGCTTTTCCTACGCGATGAATTGGGGTCATGGAGGCTGTATCTGTTGGGCCATCAAGATTGGTTCGTAAAGGTAGTCTTTGAGAGCGTTGTCGAGCGATGGGGTTCCTAGATGTGGTAGGATACAATGTAGATGATTGATTTGCTGGTGCAGTTGCTAGAGCACCTTCTAATGATACACGAGAGGCGTTTTGAGAAGGGGCAGTGAAGAGTACCGGAGGTGGGTCGCGAACTGGTCTTTTTGATTTGGATTTCGGTGATTCTTCCATATTGAAATTCATATTAAACTGTAATAAAATGTAGATGTATTTGAGAAGTCTGGAGCTTCCTCATAGATATCTTAAGATAGAAGTTCTTATCGGCAAGTACCAAACTTTATCGCCGATGATTTTGAGCTTGCTGCCTTAAATCAGAACATGAATTTTGGAAAATCTCAGGCATTAATATCTTGGCCCAGAAATTCAAAAATTCGCTTAGCGCATTTTAGCTTCACACACTCTGATCACAATTTCGAAAAACCTCTTTTCTACCTTCGCAACGACAATATCGACAACTAACCATAACCCATCAATTCGTGTTATCGCCATAATCCGGTACATACCCAATCTCTCTAAGATTTATCCTCCAAACCAATTTCAACCGGCAGCTAATTCGAAATTTTCAATAGCAATCATGGGTAAAGGAAAGCCAAGAGGTCTCAACGCCGCCCGTAAACTTCAAAACCATCGTCGCGAGCAAAGATGGTCTGATTTGTCCTACAAGAAGCGTGCTTTGGGTACCGCTTTCAAATCCTCGCCATTCGGAGGTTCTTCCCACGCTAAGGGTATCGTTCTCGAGAAGGTCGGAGTCGAGGCAAAGCAACCTAACTCTGCTATCCGAAAGTGTGTCAGAGTTCAGTTGATCAAGAACGGAAAGAAAGTCACTGCTTTCGGTATGTGGAATATTTATATCATGGAGATTATGCGAGAAGTTATGGAGGATAGATTCAAGATCTGCGGAAGAAAGGGAGGATGGATCGAGGCATATCCAGAAAAATTAGCCATGGAGACATACTAATGATAATTTTTTGCAGTTCCTAACGATGGTTGTCTTAACTTCGTCGATGAGAACGACGAGGTCCTCCTCGCTGGTTTCGGTCGTAAGGGAAAGGCCAAGGGAGATATTCCTGGTGTTCGATTTAAGGTCGTCAAGGTCTCTGGTGTTGGATTGTCCGCGTTGTGGAAGGAGAAGAAAGAGAAGCCAAGATCATAAACGAATATGTTAACGATTTTGCTTCTTGGGAGGAATGGGATATGGTGTTTTGCTGTCGCACGATATCGATGGCTAGGCTCGGAATCTACATATAGAGCATAGTACTTTCAAACCTGCAGCATTTGGGAATGAAATACCTCCATTGATCATGATCGCCATCAATTTGTCTTTCGCGAAGGGTTTGATCTGTGCAGATGGTTCTTGCCTGAAGAAGATTTGCTAGGGAACGGGTGCGTTCGAGAAATGGGCTGCTCGTCTTGAACTGAAATCCTTCGATCTGGATTGGTAGCGAGTTTAGTTTGATTTCAGAGTCTCTGCCCGTTCATTATCTCCCAATGCTCAAGCGCGCATTTCTGCCATTTTTCCAATAATGCATCATATGATACTTTGCGGCCACAATAAAAGCTATCTTCATCCAAAATGTACCTACGTGGACGAGTTCCTGTATTGGCATCAGAGCATAGTGTATCTACGTCACGACATTTCTTGATCCTAAGCTTTCTCCAAAACCCATCTCACCTACCTCTCATCTCTTCCGTTTGCTAAGCTACCTCTACTCGAATACACTCCATGATCTTTCTTACTCTAGCCAAAGTGAATTCTTCAGATGCATACCCAAGGCCGTCACCCGCAATTCTTCTCGGCTGTAAAAATCATCAAATGTTTACAATACTGATCAAAACTCATTATATCAACCCGTAATGTCATTCATCTTCTCATATGTATACAACATTGGTCAATTTCTGTTTGCCTGCAACTGCTATTTTAGTACCAATGTATGAAATGTCATAAATATATGCAAATGGATTCTCAAGTGTTAATGGCTCAGTTTTTTTGGTCGAGTTTGGTTTATATGAATTTCGTTTATAAAATTGAAAAAGGTCTATTGAAAGGTTTTTTACTCGTACTAGTAATTAACTTAGCTTTGTTGAGCTATGCGGTTGTATTGATCGCATTTCTTACATAACTATACTAGTCATGATTATATCAGTTACCGTTGCTATCACCTTGGTAGTGATAGGACGTATGATCAATAGTTATACTCTTATAGTTGTTGTTATTGATACTACTCTAAGGTTGGTCGCGAAAGAAACTATGGGGGTGAGTCACGTGTCCATATATCCACCTATATCGCAACAGTTACCTATGTAGGTATATTAGTCGTAGCCGCTACAATCGCGATATACGCTTCTATAGGGTCGAGTGCTTCATATGGAGTGAAGATGAATAAGTATAAAGTATTAAGTGTTGAAAGCTTAACCCCAAGCTTTTATATCAAGTGGGCTTGAGGGGAGACGGAGCGGGGCGTGGGGGCGCTTCGCTTCCTTCCCCTCAATGACGATTAAGGTTACGCAAAGTAGTAGGGTTCGGGCCCCTGTAGGTGATACATGCACTCGCGCGGTTTTCGTTTCCACTTCGGATCGTCCAAAGTGCCTTTTTTCCTGAAAGTATAACCTCACCGGGGGTTCATCGGGGTCGAATACCGAGATTCAAGCTCATCGGCGATGAATTGTTTGTACGGGGCCTGATCTTTGCGCAGGGTCCATCTTACGGAAGAATTATTCGCCACCAAGATATCGATTAACCTTATTTATCTACTCGAGTAATCCGAGGCAAAGAGTAAAGTTCTTGAATTTAATTAACGTTTGCTGCTGAAACAAACGCGACTGACTGTTAGAGTAATGATCTATATGATATTATTGCTAATCTCGCTACTATCGGCACTAGCAGGATGGTGGTTGAGGAGACGGTGACGATGATACTTGGCACTTCTGAGTTATAAGGTTAATAGGGAGAAAGTCGGGATGAGCTCAAGCTTTTATAGTGCTGATCTATAACTGATTGCTGTTTAGGGTTTTCGGATATTGCTCGTATAGCGCCGTATGGGGTAACGACATGTGAATCGGGCTGCAGACCTGTCGTTGTGACTTGCACCTTCAGTGACATTCACATTTCCTTGACGAAATACAGTTGGGCGATAAGAGCCTAGCCATGGCCTCCATGAGTCGATTCAGTTCAACCTCTCGGAATGGACTGCATTAGCTCGATGCCTGTATTAGGTTTGAATAGGAATACAATCACACGGCAATCGTGAAAATGGGGTTGGGATCGGTTTTTATTTGGTGCTATCAAATATTCTAAGTTTACAACTACGACTCGTTGTCTCTCATCACGGAACTATCTCTGCTGAGACACCTTCCAGCGTAGGAACAATCTTCTCAATCAGCCCAGTCTCGCTATTAAAATATAACCGATCAATCGCCGTCTCCCTCAAAGTTCCATTTCCATCAGGGATCCGAAATCGATGATATGCAATATACCAATCGTCTGTCCCCGGCACGTTCAACAACGTGCTACCGCCCGTCCCTAAGATCCCCAGCGCCGCATTTAGCTGAAGGATGGGATACTGGTACGTATATGGCCCCGTAAGGTTCTTCGACGTCGCGTAACCAGTCGCGTAGTACTCAGAGCGCGTATCGTTTATGGCGTAGTTAAAATGGTAGAGACCCTTCCGGTAGGCGACGAAGGAGGCTTCATTGAAGCTCGTTAGACCCGATAGAGATATGATGGTTTCCTTCTTGATAGAGAGCATGTCATCATTCAACTCGGCGCATAGCGCACGTCCGTTACCCCAGAAAAGATAGTCTTTGTCGCTGACAGGGTCATGGAACGCATAAGGGTCGATAGCCTGGTTCGCATGTATGCTCTCATTGTTAGTGATGATGGCCGTTGGCCGTGCGGTGTACGGGCCCTCTGGGCTATCGGCAACGGCCACCCCGATTGTCTTCCGATTGTAAGTAGGATTGCTGCCGCTGAAGTAGAAGTAGTATGTTCCATTTTTCTCGGCTATTGTAGGGGCCCAGGCGCTACCATCTGACCACTGCAAGAGAACTCAGTAATTACCTTTCAAGGAAAGACTTTAGAGAGAAATGAGGAAGACGAGAATAACGAAGAGAAGACGCTGTATCGGGACGCAAAATAGGAGCACACAATTAGACAGAAAAGTGAGGATTGAGGTCAGTGAACAGGATTAGTAATAAAAAACTTAGTGAACAGAATAAGCATACGGGGACATTTCCTGACGTGCCATTGAGAGTTAGGATGGCTTCTGTGCCTCTAGTCCAATTTACAAGGTCACCCGACTTCCAGACGTAGAATTGCTGTCCAGACCAGTTCGGAAACCCATCTTCTGTGGGAAATAGATAGTATTCTTTACCAAAGACAGCGATATTCGGGTCGGCCCATAACCCTGGAAGGACAGGACTGACTGCGCGACAAATACTGATATGGTTCAACAAGGCTGTGAATATCAAGGTGGAGGAACGCATTTTGAAAAAGAGTCTGTGATGACACGAGCTCAGATAATCAGATAACTAGCTGATATTAAGGGTGATGTCCCCAAAGATGGAAGAAATAGTGCTAGTCGTTCTTAGAGCCTTGATATATAGCAAAACTTCTCTGTAAAACTTAAAACTACTTTCGGTATAAGTCCTACCAAACATCGCGATTCATAACACTGAGAGCCAGCAGTGCTTCTTTGAGTAATGGCTGCAAAAAAGACAGAGGCATCTTGCTCCCCCATAGTATTACCTGGCTCCAGTCCCCCGCAAGACCTCGTAGAAGTACCAGAGCGCGCAATCCCACGTTGACAATACAACTGTAGACTGCAGACGATTTTCCCCACACGGGGGGGTGTAGACCCTAACACCAATCATCACCACAAGACTCACATCTTGCGGGGAACCCGCGATCCGATAAGCGCGCCAATGGCAACATGCTTGCCACGAAGTTCAAACGCTTTATCTCTTGAAGATGTCTGCAACTTTGCATGGGTCTCGGGTCTTGGGTCCTGTGGATGATGTTCAGTTCAATATTCTTTTTCCTTGATCAGAAAGCAATGAAGACATCGCACCAGCGACACCACAAGGATCTTGCGTCTATAGTCTACTCGTGCTGCCAGAGAGCATTCAAATCAGTGCACCAAGACAAAAGAGAAAAAGCTAATCAGATTATTCCTTTCGAATATCAACAATTAGAAATTGAAAATTCAAAGAGAAATCTCTGCAAAAGCTATTACTGCATTACATGAGGCTTTATCGTATTAGCGTACTGATTTGAGTACTTTCTGGTGGCACGAGTATGAACTCACTGATGATTGCGATCAACTGAACGCCATGATGAAAGAAGGTCCCCAGGACGGTGGGATATACAGACTTATAAGCATGAGACTGTGTAAGTTATTACCTAGCTAAGGAAAGAGAATAGGAATAAATTGTGCAGTCATCAAGATACAATGTGAAGGCATAAAATACTCGTATGTGTAACAGATTGTCGTAGTCACGTATAGAGGACTCATCTAGTTGGCTCCACACATACTATATATACTGTAGACACATATATCACTTCTACTAGATGGGACAATATAGACTCTTGCTAATACAGATATACTCGTAGACAGATAGATATTCAGGAAGCATATTCGTATAGAGAAACTCAAGTCACTTATTACACAATCATGATAACTATGCTTCCAAAATTGAATTCAATAACAATAACTCCTATAGCTTGCTCACAGCAAGTACATATACAAATGGGTATCTAACACTCAACGAGCTACATGAAGTAAACAAGAATATTTATATCTCAGACCCCCTTTGCCAGTCTATTTTTATCCCTGTAACCTGTAAGCACATCCCCAACAGGCAACGTTTTAGGGCTTCGCTTCCCCCTTCCAACAACCTCCTTGGCACTCAGAATACTGTGACTCAAATATGCACCCCCAGGTCTACTATTTTTACTATTTTTATACCTTCCAATTTCAGCTCCAACCAGCCTCTCCACATCATGCACAATCGTCGAGTTAACGGCCTCCACATTCCGGTAATACAATTCCGTATCCACGGTTTCACTCTTGACATCTAATCCACTAAATCTAAAAACCTGACTAGTGCTTCCATACCCGGAACTCCCAGCCGAGGTGCCGAGGTAGTGAGCCGAGCCACTCTGGGTGGTTGCTAAGTGGGTTTCTGAGAAGCCGGAGATGCGAGGGGTGGCGGAGAGCAGGTGGGTGAATGGACGGTGCCCGTCAGGAAAGACTGGGACTCCTGATATAATGAGGTCTAGACCACGGCTTATGACTGCATCGAGAGTGAAGTTTGTGGGAGAAAATACGAGGTAGGTTGTGTTTACCCAGGCGGGGTAAGTGTATTCCGACTTGTATTTTGTAGAGCGTCCTGATGTTGAGGTGTCAATACCGTGAGTGGTGGCATTGGTGATTTGAACGGCACCAAAATCGGTGTATTGTCCATAATTTATGGCACTAAGTTCTTGCGACCATGTTGACGTGGTAGTGCCATTTTCAGTCATTATGGTAGAGGAGATGGAAAGCGAGCGTTGGACTTTGGTTGTGTAGGTGAGTGATTCATTTGCACCGGATGCGTTTTGGGTGAGGAATTGCGAGGTGGCGATGATAGGGGCGGGAAGCGAAAGTGTGGGCGCGGTGCCAGTAGTGATAGAATTTTTGGAATCGAGCCAGATAAAAATTTTGCCCGTGACAAGCCAGTAGCTCCCGACTGTATCAATAAGTGTACCGCTTCCTTCGCTATCATCTATGACGCCAGCAACTCTTATCTCGAATGTGTGTTCAGACCCATCGCAAAGAATAGGAAGCCAGGGGGTAATATCGATCTCGTGCTCACGAAGATCAAAAGCATCGAGTCCTACGATTGGTCTCCAAAGCCCTGGCACAATACCACCCGTGAAGACTACGGGAAATGGCCATTGTACGCCGGCTAGTTGACCATCGATCAGGACTTGAACTTCCCGAAATGGTGAATACCCATAAAGTGTTCCATCGTAGTCCACAAAAGTTTCAATATTTGATTGGAGCACGTTACTCCACCAAAATTCTTCAGTAGACTGACCACATGCTGAGATAGAGAAGACAGCACGGTTGGCGTTTTGTGGAAAGCTAATGGTATTCGTAGCATTGTCAATTGGCAACGTGAACACACTCACAGCATCTTCTGCGCCATGTCTCGCAGAGATTGGAATGATCAAATCAGCAGGCTTAACGGTTTCTTGATCTACGAAAAAGGTAGCAGTAAGAGTAGTATGGTAGTATCCGGTATAAGTGCTATCAACCAAGTTTCCAAGATCGAATATCAGACTTTGAGGTGATTTCCAGAAGTAAAGATATTCCGTCATATCCTTCATATATTCCGATTTAATCCCAGCAGCTGTTGGTTCTGCAGTGGAGGTTCTCCAAACCTCAGAATCGCCCAAGTACATGAGTGCAAGACGGTCAAATTGACGACCACTTGAAGTGACGGTAAAATTCATAACCACTGTATTAAACTTGCAGCCAGGTGGTGTATAGCTGCCTGAGTGACTGTTAGTTGGTTGGTAATTATACACGTGTGTGATGAGAATTCCATACCAACAAATGGAATGCCATAGCTGTTGCCAAAGGTATGTTCCATCAAAATGACCCTACAGCTAGTGGCACTGTTCGCCGACGCGATAGTCGCATTCTCCCCCGCTCCGTTATATGATGCGATTTCATCGGCAACACCAGGGGGTATAAAAGCTGGTTGATAAACTTGAAACACTTCAAGAGCCGCCGGATAAGGTATAGCAGAAGTTGCTGGTGTAGCGGAATATTTGATCAAATGAGATCTTGGTGATGTATCCAACACATCCCTCGAGGAATGTGGTCTTTGAGACCATATCAATGAAAGACCACTGGCACAGGTCAAAAGAATAAGAAAGAATATTTTGGAGTTTTTGGTGGTTGGAGTCCCGTTTTTGTTGTCAGGATCATATTTAGTCCTAGTCGTTCGGAAATCATCACCAGTACGAATGTCCCTCTTCGAATCTGGCGAGACAGGCGTATCGGAATGATTCCTTCCTGACATTGTGAACTCTCAACTTTTTGGAATAATCCACCGGGAAAATAAGGATACAGAGGGGCGTATTTTCGATAAGTCGACAATCAAGTTTAGCCACCGTGGCACCATCAACTTGTGGACAACTTGAACTTTTTCAACTATGGTTGGAATCCCAATATCTTTTTCGTGCTGCGGTTGCGAGTTCTTGCCCTTGGAATCGGGTTTGGAAATAATTGAAGACGCCGTATTCTTCTCTGCTCATCACATACGTGGTAGGCTCTGTCTGTATCTTGATCCAAATCCTGTTGATTTCGAGTTCCAAGACACTAATGACAACTGGGTCATTCGCACCTTCTTCAGTATCGCGAGCGAGATCTAAAGCCTGGGAAATTGAATGAGTGCCGACGGAGGTTTGTCTATAACCCCTCTCATTACTTTCGGTCCAGCCATTCATTATTGAATGGATCGATAAGGAAGAATGGACTTGATCAGGGATACTGATGTTTGTCTTGACAAAAGACGAAAGAGGGAGGTGAGAGTCTTGAATGAAAGGCATGGTGACGGGAGGATATGAACAAATAGCAAGAGCGTTATCGAGTTTCATTAGACTTTGTGTGATAGGTACGAGTGTATTGTCTCAATGCGATCGGGACTATTGCCTTGTTTAGGAACACTGCAGCTCAGCTTGTGCCTGGAACGGGGTGATTGATTGAGATGGATCGATAGTTTCGACGCTTTGTATGTTTGTTGCTGCTGCTGCTGCTGCTTCTTTTTGGATTTCGATGATACTGACTAAGTGAGTGGATTCGATATGAATTCGATGTTTGATGGAAACAGAGATTCTGATAGAGAAGTGTGAGGAAAAAAAGCTGAACGGGGTGGCCTGAAGATGTTGTATGCTATATAGTAATCCTCGAAAAGTATAAGTTCATGAGTTGAACTTGATAGGTCCCGAAAATCTCATTACAGATATTGAACCCCGGCATCACAGAAAGTATAAGATCCAAATAAGATCCAATTTTTCTTGGAACTTTTCCGCGCTCTGTCAAAGGAAAAATGCTTGTGGAGCCGGATATCCAAGCTCCTGGGGAGTCGGGACACAGGGAGTGAGAACATCATTTTTACCTCAAAGGTAAATTTGTCGAGTCATGTAATATGGACTTTTAACCATATGCTAAACGCCTGTCTTATGCACCAAATTACGATGTTTATGGAGTAATAGGATATTAGAATTCGATACGTCGTCCCTTTTCTTTTTACATGCCGTAAGCTCCAACATTTAAGTTTTTGATACTATTTCTCACTTAAAACTCCTGTGCTTAACCGACTATTGTGACCTGATGACTGACGCTTCCTCTATTCAACGTTATTTAGGCTGTTGACGTATGTAAGGTTTTGTCTAGGTGATAGGGTTTTGAGCCAATCAACCTGCAAAGGACCCCTAAATTGCCATCGGTCTAGACCAAGGCACAGCATAGTCCCGGAACACCTTTCCCTAGGCCTACATCCGATGTATCATACTCTTATCATCTCTAGATCGCGATGATTCGATGCAACGTGCTCGTTAGCTGGCTGAAATCCCGACTCCCTATAGGAGTATTTCCACGTTGATTGAGATGTTGTATCCCAATATAAAATTTAATACAATATATTGACTAATTTTGAGGGAGTTGAACCTAGCCGAATGTTGATTCTAAATTAACTTCTAAGCGACGTATTGCAGTGGCCACCAGGCCGCGACATGGGGCCACCTAGATTAGAAGAGAACTCTATTGCTGCCTCGACCTCCTCGATTCCCAATGCTCCTCCTCATCGATAGATTGGCATATTAAATTTTTGGTAAAACAGCCATGAAAACTGTATAATTTTGGTAGCTCTCACAGCTCCCTCCAAAGCACGGAGCAACTACCAGTTCAGCCATAGTTTGCCGCTAAGCGAGCGGAGAACAAACAAATAAAGTCTAAATCATCCCCTGTGATTTCACATCAACACAATCAATCTCTCAGCGGACTCTCTTCACCTATTTTGAATGGAAAAGAGAGTTTCCATCCATGAATCCATGACCCATCAATGAACAATTGTTCAAAACTCTAACATCACTCGTGTCCTGTTTTAAGATTAGGGGGCTCACAGATCATGGATCATCTCAATAGTCCTTCGTACGTACATTTTCCATTTTCCTTCCCTTCCCTTCCCTTCCCTATCCTGATTTTGAGCTTTGGATACTGGCCGAACTGGGGTGATTGATGTTGTGCCACCTGCTCGGGAGAGCAGCTCTGCTCAATTCAAGCAATCCGAGAAACAGGTACAGTCAAGGCACCAGATGTCTTGTGCTATTGACTCGGTTGACTAAAGGTTAAACCTCGCCTCATCTGTGATTAACTTTTTTGATAACTGCTGAAACTTAACTCGATGGATACTCGAGTACTCTACCTCCCACTGGACCCTCGCCCCCCTCGGCCTTTCGCGTCCACAGCCAAAGGAAGGTATCATTTTAACGATATCACTACAGCGCAACACTGATTCATTTGGGACAACTCAATATCCTACAAAAATTCAAATCTCAAGTCTCAAATCTCGAATCTCGAATCTCGAGCTTCACATCTCACATCTCACATCTCGAATCTTGAGTCCTCGCATCTCGGCTCCGAGACAACAACGGAGCCGGAGCAGAGGGCCATATGCCACAGCGACGCCCTTCGCAGTCTGAACGATCGTTTGTGTTAAGGTTCACAAGATGATCTCCGTCTTCTCGGCCCATGAATTCGCAGCTCCTTACCGTATCTTTTCTCCCTCCGTGACGTATTGAGGACTCTTCCCGAAATTCCATAACTTAAATCCAAAAACCATCTCCTTCCTGCTCTACAGGCCGAGTAAGGCGAGAAGGAGGCCAGTCCGTTACCCCGCAATACCCGCAATACCCGCGCCCCTCCATTGAGAGACGCTCAGTGACATGCATTTTCCTTGCGCAGAGATTCTCTCATCTTGGCCTCTTCATGAGCATTGGTCATCTACACTCGTATTACGATACGATTACCCAACGATTACCCAATGGATACTCACGGAATACTCAAGGAATCCTCAAGGTGACTTTCACGCTGCCACCCACGGTCCACCAGTCATATACATCATTTATGGATAAAAAGAAAAGTATCAATGTGTCTCTCGTAAGGTTCGCCACACTGAGCCACATCACCACTCGGAGGTTCGGTCTTGAAGCCACACAAACAACAGCCAACCCCACTCATTGCTCCAGACTTTCGTTCTAGTTGGTCGGTCGACTAGTGGAAATCTTCCGCTGTTTGGAGCATCATCCAGGAGCTGGCCCCTCCCGCGCCCCGCACCTTCTGAAGGTCTGCCATGATCCATCCCCCTCTTACTACTTTCTGATATATGTCCGTCCCTTGAGTGCTTCGTCTGTCCAGTCGCGTTCGCTAAGTAGGAGGGCGGGAGGGAAGCAGACACCTCCACCCTCAGATATGTGTTAAACCCGGGACTTGTTATATCCGTCAGATTTGATAAGGAAAGAAGTCGTCTAAAAGGCCCCCCTTTTTCCCTTGAATCATTACGCCACACTTCACTGGGGTTGGGACGGGGACGGCGACTGGGACGGCGACTGGGGCTGCGACTGGGACGGCGACTGGGACTGCGACTGGGACTGAGACTAGAACTGGGACCCAGAAAAGAAAAGGTCTAGTTGATTACCGGTAGTATATGAAGTTTGGTGGCTTCGTTTTGGGTTCTTGCAATAACTAATCTAACGCCCATGCCCGTCACTTCCTTCAGCAATCAATTTTAACCAAACTCAACGCCAGAACCTACTCAAGCATGCAAATGCAAAACATACAGTGCTGTATGGTTTCCAAGGCAAATCTGTTAAGCATCTCGGAATAAGGTTCCGATTCTGTGGAAGTCTATAACCGAGCGATGCGACAAGTGTAACTTTTTAAGTTCATGCCCCTGACTCGTATATTCTCTTTTTGTTCGCCCGGCACGTGCCTCACCCTTCCTATCCGATACATATATAATAAAATACGACGACTAAATGCTACTATCGTATGCAAGCTCAACCAATTTTGTAAAGTTGCAGAAAGTTCCGGCGGTACTTACGTTCGGCACAAAGTGAAGGGCCTCTCCAACAAAACTCTCTCAACAAGACGTCAAGGATTGATCGCCACTGGATTGGGTTTATATACAAATCAAACAAGCGTGTACGACACCTAATGGCTCGATAGTAGCCCATTTAGCTTTTGGCCTCCACCCATTCTCCCAAAACTACTTTTCGCTGGATCAACCTCCTCACACTTGCGACCTGCGATGTCATAGATATAGACTCATCTTAAGGTGTACGTACCCAGTAGGTTCGACTTCGGTTCTAGGGGAACGGGCTTTCATCGGATAATGTGAAAAAGAGGTGTTGGTAATTATGCAGTTCCCTGTGAACTAAAGAATGGATGAATCCATCCGTCCATGTAGAGATAATGCATATGAGGTCAGAATCGTGCTTTTCTCTGTGGGTTCCAATATATTAAACTTTCGTTTTGAGTTTGGTTATCCAACTGCAGAGTTAGGTCATCTCCCGGAGTCGGATATGTGCTCGCCAAAATCTCTTGTCGTGATTACTGATCTCCATGGTGGGAGATCAGTGGAGCATTTGCCGAAATTCAAGTGCGAGTTTCAAAAATCCAATTATACATTTTGCAATATGCACCGTTTACATCATATCGACGAGCTTCCATGAGCTTGACGATTTCGGTTAAATCGGTTCACGGATAGGCAGGAGATTTGCTTCATTTCGGCAGATCGTAATGATCTTTCAGTTGAAACCAATTTTACTTACGAGTAGCGCATGAATAGCTGAGATGTGGCCGGTTCATGGTGCCATTTGAGTTTGTCGATGCCTTCCGTGCCATACAGGCTACAGCTGAAAGACCCAATCCTGATACACGTAGTTAGGCAAGCGCGTCCAGGATGTGCTACTGTGCCACAAGGGGTTTCCTGTAAAGTGCCAGAAAGCTTATTCGATCTGCCTATCTACTGCTGGACGAACGGACATTGGCTGCTAGTTCTAAATTGACATCCCAGAATGTCAAAGTCTATACGAGCGGCAGAAATTCAAGCGCCATGGACCCGCGTCAATGAATTTATGCTTTGCCTTGGTTACGCTAATGCTTCGTTTCTTTTTTGGGGGTACCTTAAGGCGCAGCTTTCAGGCTTGAAGAACGATTGGCGTTACTCGTGGCTAGGTGCTTTTGTTGATGCTAGACCAGACCCTTCTTCCACCTTGTTATCGTTGCTGTAAGGTTCAAGAATCGCCAGGTGGATGGATGTAGAGCAATGTGGACGGATAGGTGTCCGTGAGTTATATTACAGGGACCCTCT
Organism: Monilinia aucupariae; assembly: GCA_002162555.1. Taxonomy (NCBI): domain Eukaryota; kingdom Fungi; phylum Ascomycota; class Leotiomycetes; order Helotiales; family Sclerotiniaceae; genus Monilinia; species Monilinia aucupariae. Next base: position 754,691 of record NGKF01000008.1, read on the forward strand.
AACAGTTTTCTCGTTTTTTCCTTTCATATACTCTAGAGACTGTTCGATGCGGACATTCCTTTCCTTCCATCACAGATGTAGTGATCGGCATTGATATGTTATCATCTATTGAATAGCTTTGCACTATATTGGCAGATAGATGAGAGCAGCAAGGAAACCAAATGGCCAGACTCTAGAACAGATCTTATTTGATTCAATTCTTATTTAAACGCTTGCCCCGCAAGGCTTGAACATCGAGCTAATGGCTATTGTCACGTTTGAGGCACGCGGTATTCCATCCACTCGATATCCATAGGAAGGGCCATGGAAACCGAACAATACTTTTTTCTGTAGAGTGCTTCAATGATCTTACGGCCGGGTGCGGAATGACCTCGATCTCCCTCACCTGCTATTATATGAATTCTTACACTGTCTATAGCCGGGGACGGCGTGAGAGGAGAGCGGGATCATGACAGAAAATAAGCTATTGGGAAGGCTCTCCCTTATTTTTTGAACAACATATCAAAGGTTAATGTTATGCTTATTGGCACCACAGAGTATTTGCCTACTCGAGTATGATCTAGCATGCTGTCCTCTACTCTATGTCAATTCAGGCTGTCCTGCCAACCTGCACAAACAGCCAACAGCACTGACTCATGAAACTATTTTTCAAAATCACCAAAACCATATCAAAAGTAATCAACTTGAAAATTCTATCACAATTTTACCATGTGATATTTAAAGCTATTATAAACTTTTACAAATATCTCATCTATTTTATAGATTCTGAGATTCAAGATTCAAATCAAACTTAATCATAAGACTTAAGTTTCTTTAATATAATTAAATATTCTATCATTTAATTTGCTCAAATTTTCAAAACTAAAATCAGAGTTTAGTTCATTTTCATAATTATAAGATCTCTTAATAGATATGAAAATGTTAATCGAATTCAAGGCTGTCTATTTTTGATGTGCTTTTGAAAGATAGTCTTGAAGTTGCAAGTCCGTGTAACCGACAACAAATATGGCGCTCTTGACTTATCTTAGAGCAGACTTCCATAGTCTAGTATCATGCCTCTCACGCATTTCTCACGCCAACATGACTTCTACAGCTAGCTGTGAGCCTCTTTCTCTCTAGCTTGTGCAATCCATATGTGAAGAGTTAGTCTTGACATTCAAGAGATGCAATGTTCTAGGTTTGTACCCTCTTAGTGTGCACGATTTAGCCTGTACAATAAATAGATCTTTGCCTACAAATACTGTAATGTTGGATCTCAATCAATATATAGTTTTCTCTACTATTGCCTCTGTTGTCTGGATTATTGAATGATCGAAACCTTATGTCGAGCTTAAGGTTATCAATGAAACAGCGCACGATTGACACCTAACACCTAACAAGTCGCATCTCATGCAATGGTCCCCATACCACCATTCCATCCATCACCTTGATATACTCTCCAATGAACCATTCCTACCCCTAACAGGGACCACAAACACCAGCTCTGGATCCTGTATCTCAGGATCTCCAACCAGCTAGCTAGATGAAACACCTAGAGCACATGTCACATCGACAACTCTTCAATTAAAACCTAATGAACTCTTCAGACGGCTCTATCTACCACCAAACTCTCTTCTCTCTCAATATCCCGAACATCCAATCATCGATCTGTGTTTCGCCAACAGCCATGCACATCCCTTCATGCACGCAGGAAACACCTTTCCAACCCCATATATCAGCACTAGATCACCCACTCAATCACCTATTTTGCCTATATCAAATCCATTCACCCCTAAGCCTCCTCAACCCCCCACACGAAACTAACACGCCCATCAATTGACTGGATTCTATAGCGCCAGCCGGAGCATTATCTCCATCTCCTAAAACCCATGCATGACAGTGATCACACACCACCAATATGCACTTCGCATCCACACACCTCCAGCTAGTCTGTCTATCGCCAGTAATTCATCTGTGGGGCGTAGATAATCTGCCTACTATTTTATAGGAGGACGAATTATACATTTTAGTTGCAGGTTCATCTGGCATACATACCCACTACCTAAATATGCTAGATGCTACAGGGAAACAGAGTACTACTCGTATAACCAACAAGAGTACGAGTAAATACCAAACAGCTTACACACAAAATATCCATACTGTACTGTACCCAGCAAGCCATTGATTGCACTTGCTTAACACAGTACAGTACAGTACAGTACAAAACCTCATTCATACAATGCGAATGAAGAGCGGAGACAGGAACACTTTCTACGGTCTGAGAGAGCGAGCGATGATTGGTGCGCCAAAAAAACCCGCCATCGAGGTATACTTGCTTTGCTTTTTAGCTTCTCCTCCGCTCTGACGATAGATCTTAATCAACTGCCGCTCTCCATATTTATACACCTCTCCTCTCTACTCTACACTACACTACTCTACACGCGTCTTCCCATTTCTCCTCCATCAAAAACCCAAGAGGAATCATACCTTTGCAATCGCACGCTTCCAAACCTTCGCCTCAAGCACCCTCAGGGCACTCACTCGGTCCATAGGAAATCTTAAATAGATTAGCATACCGCGTCCCAGTAAAGGGGGTATGTATATGCAGCAGAAGCCCGAGTTGCGATTTGCATACCCTACCATTATGGAAACCGACATGTTATTTCGCTGATACGAAAGGGTAAGTCAGACTCATGATTATATTTATACCAAAAGAAATGAGACCTAAGAGCTAATATGCTTTGTGCGATCTATCATCCCTATCTTGAACATATCCTTCATATGAAAAGAAGACTTTGAAACTTCCAGCAATGGTATCTGGCGGATGATACTATATAATCTAATGAAGACTCAAGCTTGTATATGAAAAAAAAGTTTATATTTATTAACGCGAGAGAGGAAATTCGGTTAATCTACTCTATAATTATGGGGCTAACGAATCGATGGAATCTGACGTTTGAGAAACATCAGGCTCCCAGTCTAAATTTACGGTTACTGGAGACCCGGAACAAATTAGAAAACGACCCAAGTGTTTATTAAGCTCAATATATGATAATATGAGCCCAACCCTGGTGTAATTCGGTCAAAATTCCGATATTTATGAACAAGAGATCTTGGAAGATGGAAGCCTTGAAGGAAGCTTGGGGCTACAAGGGAAAATGGGGTGAACCATTTCGTGGGTGTTGATGGGTGGTGAATTGAGCTAGTGCTTAGAGGAAGCGAGACAGGGACTGATATCAAGACTAAAATGTCCTGGTGTAAAATGTAAGTTTTTCGTACCCAAACAAAATGTATTGCTAATGATTATAATCTCTATACCGCTGATTCTTGAACACCATACACACAAAATATCCCTCCGCTGATTCCCTAAATCTGTAGAAATTTCACCGCACTTCCACTAATCACGCACGCGTTCATATTCTCTATGACAGATACTGCTGTTCGCTTTGAACCTTTACAATGGTATAATGAAACCATATCATTGCCCTTCCAAGAAGCATTTCAAGCTATGCGACTCGGTCAACTGTTTGCTCGTTCTATCTCGCTCGCGCGTCTGAATTGTGACCTGAATCGTGATCTGAATTGTGACCTGAATTGTCATCTGCTGCAACAGGGCCCGGATTGGCATTTAGGAAAACTTGAAAGCCTTCAATTCGCATTATCAATTGGCCTAGAACGAGGTTGATAACCTTGATCGAGTTCAGACAAACCAGGAGGATTCAGTTGAAGTGGATGTATATCCTCACGACCTTGTCGACGGCGGTCAGAAGCTGTTATCCTTGACTGTCCAGGTACAGATGCAGTGCCAGAATTGTTGTCGGCTGCAAGAGCTGTGTATGGCTCACGAAGATGTCGAATCGTGAGAAAAACGTGGGATCGCTCGCGGCTTCGTGGGATTCTGCGCTGGTCATTATTATTTGCCTGCTCTTGCTGCCTTGTGCGAGAGGTTAAATTCGTCTCCGTTGGCGCTGATGCAACTTCCTCGTCTGCTGTTTGTATAACTTGAGATCGAATGCTTGCCCACCGTGCAACAATCATAGCCTCCACTTCTTGGATAAGGCACTCGGTTCGTTCCGTCAAGCTTTCCCCTAACACAGTTCGAAAACTGTAACTTCTCTGATCTAGTAGGATTAATTCAAGTGCGCGTATTTGTCCCGTTATACGAATTAGTAAGATTCGTTCCTCTTCCCCAAGGTGGTGGACTATTTCGGTGTAGAGTATACTTCGTTGTTGGTCAGGTGTTTCAATAGCATCTTGTTCCATTGACAGTACATTTGATCTTCTGGTTAGAAATCCTCCCAAAATCGTCAGGGATGAAATTATACTGTGTTCATACAATTTCGGCTGGGCTTGAGCTTCGATTTTTGATTTAACCATTCTTATTAGATACTCATGAGCCGGGTTGGTGTCAATTTCCATTTGTCGTAGAAAGAATTCGGCTGGCAGCAACCTTTGCATTCGAGCTCGTCCGATGCTTTGTTGTTCAACAGAGATTTGTTGGTTTGGTTGCGAATTGGCATCAGTTCCGGGGCGTGGCTGATACCTCCACATTAGTAGGGCTTGCAAATTCTCTAGCTGCCTTGTATATTGAGCTCGCAACACCACTGAGTGGATGTCATCGTATTCTTGACATCGAGTTGGAATTTGTCGCAAGAGATTCTCGATACAGTGATCTTCGAGGCCAAGATGAATAGTACATGGAATCAGTGGTTGTTCATGCAATATAGAAAAACGATAAATTCTAGTTGGAAGATTCGCTTCGATGGCGAAGTCTTGGCCAACCGCTTGATCTGAAATCCGGACCTGTACCATCAAAAAATCGCCCCCAGTACCGTGCAAAGTAGCCAGCTCTACAAGCGTGTCTCGGTCCGGCATTCGAGGGGAGGTGCCAGTTCTTCGTAGAAATCGTTGAATTTGACAAATCATATAATCTATTACCGTCTCATCTGGAACCAGCTGCATAATTTGCCGGGCAGTTTCTTCTTGTGGAATTGCTCTGAAAAGTATTGGCGAAATACACTTCACAACATTTACTAACTGCCCGAGTAACGAGGGAGTCAGGGATTGCAAACACGGAAAAGAACTTGCTTCGCGTCCAAGGGGATGGATGGGTAAACTTGCGGCCGAGTCGCTGGACCCTTCCCAAATAGGTATACCCATGGCTAACGTGTAAAGCCTAAGAGCCTAAGATATATTTCCAGACAATATGCTAGAACCTATGAATTGAGGGAGAGCAATAAGAGAGAGCGTTGATATCTAATGAAGGAAATCTAGAGTCTATAACAATACAGCGAAGGATGGTAGGTTGATAAAATATGGAAGTATACTGAAGAATTTTGGAGCTGGGAGATGTTCTGTTGGGTTGGCATTGAACCAAAACGCTCCCGCCTTGCCAAAGCCAGCAAACACTCGTTCGCTGTCATACGGGAATAGAGGTCTAGATAGACAGAAACAGCAAGAGCGAGTCCCTTCATCGATAAAGCACACAACAACCATTACATATTAGGTGCAAAAGTTGCTCTTGACCCAGCGCCAACCCATTCTTGAAACTCCCTTCGAGGAATGACCAATTCGAGTTCAGTATCTGAGATAACCTAGACATTGTTCTCGTGTAGAGTACATAACTATACATTTCCTTGAATCCGTCTTATGACCGTTCTTCTCTTTGGCAGTTTGGGATGACATTGTATACATCGGCCAACTGACACAGGTAATCCCAGTTTTCGAGTCCATGACTCTTGAGAAGGTGAATGCAGATGATGGGTGCATTGATGAGAATAGAGCTTGTGGTTTTGACCCTCGAATATATGATAAGGTTGTTCAAAGGATACTCATGAACGAAAGCAGGATCGTTGCCTCTTAAGTCTTCACACAGGTAGCATTCATAGAACGCAATACGTATAGCTCAAAACATACCGACCATGAATCATGATGATAACTTGTTGACATGTTGGCATGTTGACATGTTGTGTTGTTGTGTTGTTGTGTTGTTGGTAGTGAAAACTTCATGACTTATGAATAGCTTAGAACACCTCGGCCGGATCAACTTCACTTCCGCAAAATCTGGTCCGTGCATGTAAGGTTATCGTCAATTTTACTCTAGCTTATCTACTCTACTCTTCTCGAGTATCGTATAATTATTAGTCAACATCTTTTCCCAATGACATAAAGTATGCATCTAGAACCTTACCCCTCCATCACATAAAATTTTCCCCTCCATGAACGCACAATAGGACATCCACCTCACCCACGAAAATGCGACTCCAACACCTCGCAGATTTCAAGCCGCAAGCTCTGACTCGAGCTTGGGCTTCGATCCCAAATCCCAATAATCTACCTCTCATTGCGACTGCTACATCGGATAAAACGGTCCGAGTCTATTCTCTGATTAACTTTACCCTACATTCAACGTTGGAGGGTGGACATGAGAGAAGCGTGAGAACAGCGGCGTGGAAACCGGGTGTGAGAAAGGATGGGGCCTTGACTATAGCTTCGGGCAGTTTTGATGGGACCATGGGGCTTTGGAAAAGAGAGGAGGAACAAAAGGATGAGGAATTGGAGTTGGAAATTGGTGCTGATGGAGCCGCTCATCAAGGTCCACATTTGAGAAGAGGGGGTGATGAGAATAGTGATTCGGACGAGGCAGAAGATTGGGAGTTTTCTGCCGTATTGGAAGGACATGACTCGGAAATAAAGCATGTAGCTTACTCACCCAGTGGACAATATTTGGCTTCATGCTCGAGAGATAAGTCGATATGGATATGGGAAGAGATAGGAGATGAAGATGAGGTCGAATTTGAAACAACAGCAATCTTGAATGGTCATCATACTGCTGATATTAAATGTATTTGTTGGAGAAAGGATGATGGCAATGGAGAAGTCCTTGCCAGCGCCAGTTATGACGATACAATCAGATTATACAGAGAAGATGATGATGGGGACTGGGGTGAGATTGCACTGTTGAATGGGCATGAGAGTACTGTGTGGAGTTTAGATTGGGAGCCTGATGTTTCCAAGACGTCAGACTCCAGTGACGATTCGTCAGTACCATCTACACAACGACTCATCTCCTCTTCAGCAGATCTGACAATTCGAGTTTGGTCAAGAGTACCGACGCCACCTCCGCAAAACAAACCATCCTATTTCAACCCTGGAATTCCCAGTACTATGCGACCTGCGCCCGAAGAGGAGACCTGGGAATGCACCGCAACCCTTCCGAAGGTACATGACCTCCCAATTTACAGCATTAAATGGAGTGAAAAGTCCGGCCGGGTAGTATCTACAGGCGGCGATGGTAGAGTAGCAATCTACGAAGAACGCACCAAGGGTCGAAGCAGTGTTGGTGGTGCCATCGAAAAGGAATGGGTGGTCCTCACTATTTTAGAGGGTGCCCATGGACCTTATGAGATCAACCATGCTACGTGGTGTCTGAGATTCGACAGCGGTAAGAAGCCGGATGAAGAGATGGTCATTACAACAGGTGATGATGGATTTGCCAAGGCCTGGTCTATCGATGAGAATGTGGAAGGAAACAAAGCAGAAGCATAGGCATAATGATGTGGATGATTGGTTTGGTTTCATAGAAATGTACTGGGTTTGTACAAAGTCTTAAATTTATAAGCATAGCGTTTGGCGTTGTATAGGTTTAGATTTAGGGAATATGTACACAAAAATTAGATCGGAAACCATACCAGAAGATTATTTGCCTGTCATGTCATACAGGACTTAGAATTTACACCTACAGTTCCTTCATTTTTTTTAATCTTGAGCTAGTGCTGATAACAAATTTTGCATGAAAATGAAAATAGAATCAGAACTTTCATGAAATCATCGCAGTAGGTGAAAATCTTCACAACTGGAGCTTTTAAAAACAACCCAGTCTAACAGAACATGTGTAAACGAAAAGAAGCGAGAAAAAGAAACTATATCCCAATACAAGCTTCGACGCAAAGTATACTTACAGATCAGGATGAACGATAGAGAAGAAAAAGAGAAGGAAAGAAAACAAACATCCAAATACCCCAAGCGCAATGCAAACTCTACATCATCATCCAATAACATGTAACTCCAGACAAAACCAAACAAGGGGGGGGATCAAACCAACACACTTCCATCACCTCATCACACCTCGTATCCACACCTCGTATCCACACCTCGACGTTTGACTAAAACCCCCATTCAATCTTCCATCAACCCTTCATCAAATTTCCATGCGGGCGCTCCCCTCTCAATCTCCAATACAGGAAATTCTCCACGACCTTCCTAATATGCGCCTGGGCCTTCCGCATATACAAGTCGCGCTTGATCTTCTTTAAGATCGCGGGGATCCTCTTGCCGACAGCATCGATCGCATCCGGGCTTTCCCACCACTCTCTCGCCGCCGCGCAGTGCTGCAGGATGTGGTGCACGGTTGTGGGCGTGAAGAGGTGGTGCGGCGGGAGGCGGATGTGGGAAGCCGAGGTGGGTGCGGCGCCTGCTGGGGTGGTGATGGGCCACCACGATGTCGCAGTGTCGTATAGGAAATCTTGGGATAGGGGCTGGAGCAAGAAGGCGATGTGGGATACGCTGAGCCCGTGCCCATGCAAGTACAGGATCAGCGATTGCGATGGAGGGACGTAGAAGGAGGACCCTTTACGTGTGAGGTCGACGTAAGATGTGTTGGAGTTGGAGTCGGAGGAGGTCGCGCTGGGCGTCGAGACTTTGGATTTCTTCTTCCCCTTTCCGCTTCTCTTCCCCTTCCCCTTTCCCTTGGAACCTTTGGAGCCCTTATCCTTTGCTTTCCCTTTGAATTTTCCATCGATCTTTGCGACATTTGCAGTGGATAGCGAGGCTTTGCGGAGAGAGGAGATGTTGCGAATGGTGTTTGTGCTCTTTCCAGCCATGGAGCTCGTGCTGGAAGTACCGATCATTGGGGTGGGTGGGTGCGATCTGTTCTTGTTAAAAACTCGCGGGAGAGACTTGAAATTTGTGATGAATGACTTGGTGGATTTAGTGGGCGAGGTAGTTGGTGTGAGTGAACCTGTTGAGGCGCGACCTCTCGATTTTGAACCATCTTTGGCAACTGGATCGAGGTAGCTCATCAAAACCATTTCAGCAGTGGGGTCGCGAGCTTTGGGGCTCTCGTAAACACTGTAGCCCATGATGTCCTCCATGAAGTCGGCATCCCAAGGTGGTGGATGAGCGGCTTCAACTTCGTCGGGAGTTACGCCAAGGGTTGTGACATCATGGGCTGCATTGTATGGGGGATACAGCTGGAAAGCATGGGGAGTAAATTTCGATGTACCGATAACGTAGTCATCCTGGCATTCCGTGCCATGGTAAGAAGAATGGCCAAATGAATAATCCTTGGATTCTCCGTCGTCGTCCTCAGATTCTTCAATGCTATCATAGTCGTCTTCGCTTACAGGACTACCAGGATTGGAAGGAGTGAACAAGTTTTGGCCGAATCTTCCGGCGGCAGTGGATCCTCCTTGAGCCATACGAGCTCGGAAACTCTCGTTGAAGCGTCCTGCTCCCAGGATGTGATTATCAGTGGTTCCATAGCCTTCAACGACTGAGCCTGCATACTCTCCAGCTTCGGATGCCTCGCCAGACTTGCCTCCCTCAAATCCTTCTCCGCCAATAGAGGGGCGTCTGAAGATTCTTTCCACTTCCGAAGCGGTGAATCCTGCTGGCCCAGAAGATCCTGTGGCTTTTCTACGTTTATCGCCGCCGCTGTCGTAGAGGAACCCCTCACTATCATACTCAGCCGAACCATCATTCTCTTCATTCTCATCAGTATGTTCGCCTTGATCTTGCTCCTCAAAACTGCTCTTATCATCGAAACCAGATTCCTTGATGTCGAACTTCATCTGTAATTCCCTCAAGGTCGGTACCTGTAATCCTCGTACATCTCTTCTATTGACACCATAACAGCCCGCGTCATCTGGTTCGAACAATGGCATGCTATAGTAACTCGAGTAATTACTCTTGACGTCGAACACAGGTCCCATTGTCCAATCCCCAGCAGCAACGATATGGAAATGACGCTGCATTTTGGTCATTTCTTCCCACTCATTATCCCAACCAGGCATTCCAAGGAGATCAATAAGGTTCTTGTGTTTGGGCTGTGGTGTATTGTCTGGTGCATCTCCAATGATGGTGACATCGTCATCTTCGTCATCGCCATTGACACTGTTGGCTTTTGAATTTGGGGGGTTGACGTATCCCTCTGGAATATAATCAAAAGGAACTCTGACCTCTTCCCCGCACAATCTCTTCAATTCTCTGGTCGTCAACGCAACAACATGGTCTGGATCAACTTCCTCTGTGTCGTCAGCCCACTCGCTCACCTCTCGATACCGATCATATGCAAGATACGGATTATCTTTCTCCGGATTATAGCCTGGAATCTCTTCGCCATACGAAGCAGGATCCTGGTAGAAGCGTCGAGCATGCTTATGATAAACAGTGTCGGAAGAGATATTTTCCCAATTAACAGAGAAAGAGCCGCGGGAACTGTAATGGCGGGACCGGAGAGATGGTGATCGTGAGCGAGGCCTTTCGTCAATCTCTAGAGTTGATATGTTGGAATCTGAGCCTGAAGTTCCCTCAGATCTGTGCAATGATTCCGGAGTGGTCGCAACAAATTGACCAGGGTCAAACTTGGGAAAATTGTGCATCTCAGGATGTCGACGTGGTCCAATGAATGCACCCAGCGTTCCCTCTTCGCCATGCTCCATAAAATCGTCACCTTGGAAACTCGTATGCAAACTTTCTTGCTCCTCGAAAGAAGGATTTTGATCTCCGACCTCACCACTCTGATCCATCTGCTTCTTGAGCTTTGCGGAATCTTCTTTCGAATCACTTCGCGTCTGTGATGAATTGCCTGAGTTGTTACTTCGTCGACTAATATCCCGCGCAAGATTCCAAACCTTTCCTGCTCTGGTCCCTACGCTACCATTGTATCCCTTTCCTCTGCCTTTCCTAATTGGTACACTCGTCTTTGACAAACTTCTCTTCATCACACCAACAGCACCTAAGGACTTGCCTGCCAAGCTTTCCTTGTTTTTGATGAGCGGATCCCTAGTAGCGTGCAAGTCTTTGCTCGTACTTTGTCCTCGTTCGTGTTGAAGAATCCCCGCAGAACCAGGAGATGGAGAACGTGAATGGGATTGTGAGTGGAAATACGAGATTACAACACTAGAAGTATCGCTTCCACTTGCTCCTAAGCTATCCATGGCACTCAAGTCTCTAGTAGCCTCAAGATCATGTTGAGATAAAGCACTGCGACTGTGATTGTGACTGCTTAGTCCATCGGTGTGAACAGTCGAGCTACTAGCGCCGATTACCTTTCCCTTTTTCAATTTGGCTGGAGTATGAGGCTTGGTGATCTTAACTCGAGTCATCTTGCCGGCGCCAGCGAAGATAAGCTCCCCATCATGTTCAGAATCACAATCTTCCTCTGCATCCTCTTGCTCATTGACCCCAGCGGAATCATCTCCTGTGTCAGATTCATCTTCTCCCTCACCACTTTCACCCTCCTGATCACCATCTTTGAAAACAACTCCGCATCCGCCTGTAATGACTGTTCTTTTCCCCATCCTTAATCTCTCCACATCCTTACAAGCCATACAGATGCAATTCTCAGAATGCCTCTCCTCATAAACTGTTCCAAAGTCCACATTTAGCGTAATTTGATTTTCACAAACAATTCGGTTACCACCTGACGTGATTCTGGCTCTTGCTTCTACGAACTCATAATGTTCCGCTGCAGTCATACTGAGAGGACCAGGATAGACTGGCCGAGCGCGAGGCAACATCTTTGATATTTGTTACTGTTCAAGACAGGCTTGGGATGTGAGGTGGATGGATGGTTGTGGTGAATGTCCATGGAATTCGTAGCAGGATATCGGTTTGTGGGAAGCCGAGTCGTTGTAGATGTATTGTTACAATATATTATCTTGTCTTCTATCGACACAGTTTCGTACTCTTCCAGTTTCCGATATATCGGAACCTTCTTGCAACTTGAATTTTTTTTCGAGCAAAAGTGATAAAAGCGCTGGTTTCTACCCGAACAGTCAGGATTTCTCTCCAATCATCCATATGAAAAACAACAAACATACCTTTGACAAAGCAAACGTGCAATTTTTTAGCTATGATACCCAATTGTTGCCATCAAGGCTCTCTCTTTGTCAATGGTAAAGTGGTCAAAGAAAGTTTGAAAGGAAGACCGAGAAGAGATAGCAGAATGTCTTCGTCGCGTCGAAACTGAAGCAAGCGAGAGCAAGGAGATCGGACGACAGCAACAAGCCGAAGCCGACATTGAACAATCGCGTGATAATTCCTAGCGATCAAGGTGAAGGTGAAACGAAAGAAATGGGATTTCTAAATTGAAGGATGGGATGGGACAAGTGCTTTTGAGAGAAACCAAGATTGTATAATTTGTATTTGGAATTTGAAGTTTGAAGTTTGTGAGTCTGATTAGATTCTCTCAATGGATTAGAATGGATTGGAAAAGGGATACTGATGGTGTGAGATCCATTGGACTGGACTGGACTGGATTGGGTTGGGTTGAGTGAATGAAATGAAATAAATGACTTTGAGAGGAGTGAATTGGATGATGAGATGATGAGATGGTAAGTTGCGAGAGGCATAGGAAGCGGATGAGCTTTCTTCTCTCTCTGGTAATGATGCTTTCAAGACTATAACTACATGCAAGTTTGAATCCCCTTTCTCCCAACTTCTCTCAAGAGTGCTTGCTCATGATCATTTGATATCTGTATCAACCCAAGCAAATGATCGCCCTCCGCTCAAGGGAGTGATTCTAAGATCAGAACAACCGTTCCATCTCACCCCCTTCCAACAGACTTCTTTCACGTCTCCTCTTGCCCTTTTGCAGAAATCTATGATCATCACCGTACAGCTAGGCACTTGCACTCTTACCTCTACTCGCCCCCAACATCCATCATGATGATAGTATTTCGACCTTTCTCCTCTATTTCCCATGCTTCCTCCTCCTCCTCCTCCTCCTCCTCCTCCTCCTTCTCCTCCAGACCCTTAACTCTCATAATTCTCCCCTCCCCCTCTCTCCCAAATTCCAAATTCCATATTCCAAATTCTCTCCCCCAAAAACCCCAATCCCAACCCAATACACAATACACAATACACAACTCCAAGCACAACACAAACCCATAGCACAAATAGTATTTCCCAAAAGATAGAAACATGCCTCCTATCCCCCTCCGTCCCTCCCTACCCCAAACCACATAAAAAGCATTACGAAGTTGGAATTTTTGGAGTTTTAATCCTCTCCTTTCTTTTCCTTTCCCCCTTTCTTCAGATCAACTCAACTCAGCTCAACTCTCAAATATAATTAGTACTATAATTATTACAAACCAATATATATATACAATAAATTATACTCGTACATATAAATATAAACATAAACATAAACATATAACCATTAACATAAACATAAACATACAACCATCAATATAAATATCAATATCCTCGAGCAAATATCAACATCAACATAAATATCAACATGTTATACTCGTACTATCCCATGATATCCCATGATACAATTAACAAAATAACAAAATAAATATCTTCCCATCCCTCCCATCCCTTCCCCCTCCTCATCACCTTCCACGGAAAAAACTACAAAGGGGAAAAGGAAAGAAAAAACAAAAAACAAAAAAACAAAAATGAACATCCACCAGATCTAATCTTCAATTCTATCTTCATACCTATCTACTCGAGTATACCTACATCCATCCATCCATCCGCCCATACTACCCGTATACTACAGGTTCAACCAACCAACCAACCAATCAAAAGACCCAATATCTAACATCCAACATCCACGCCGCACTAACATAACATAACATGACATCAAAATCAGTACACTCAATACCATTCATTGCACATACACACATACACACATACACACACACGCACGCACGCACCAACCAAGTACATGAACGACTCAAGATATGAGATAGTATAAAGTAGTATAAGTGCACAATACCACACGATAAAACACACCAGCGAGTGCACCACACAGTGCAATCCAAGCCTGCACAACATCAATATCGACATCCATAACCAAACCGATATCGATACAGCACCCACAACATCGCGCACCACACTACTTACGTACCTCTACGCACCTACGAACAAGTGAGTACGCCTCTAGGCAGACATCTAAGCACCTACAGCACCTAAGCACCTAAGCATCTAAGCATCTACAGTCATGCATGCACGCCTCTCGACACGCACGCTTCTAAGCATGCGCATCTCTAAGCATCTACGCCATCCATGCCGTAACCACCAAAAGCACGCGTTACACACGTAATGTTGACAGATGCGCATTCTAGTAGGGGGGGGAGGGGGTGAAGACATTTTTGCCAAAAGATTCCAGGCCCGGTGACTGGAATATTAATCTCCTTCTTCTTCTTCCTGGAAGAGGTGTGTGGCGAGCGTGGCGAGCGTGGCGCATGTGCATGGCGTGGATGGCGTGGAATAAATGGAACGAAATGGAATAGAACAATCAACCGAGATGCATCCAGACTAAAGAAAAGAGAAGGGAAATATTTGGGGACCCAGAATTGGGTCTCTAACACGAGATTCTTGAGCAGGTGAGGTGACCTATCAAATTTACTGCCTCTTTGAATCTTTCATACTTGCATGCTTTCACATCTCCATGTGATAAATACCCGAGGAGATAGACTGAACAAGTTGTGCGCAAGCAAGCATAACCAATTCCAATTCCAAAACCAAACTAAAAGTATAGAGTGAAGAGAATATGCAATTCTTCGAATCATGATAGAAGGAATACAAAAACAATCTTTTAATGGTATCATTAACCTCTGCATTTAATACTAACTGCACCAATACGCGGAACTCGAGAGAGACGCGCAGAATGCATTTTGTTAAATGTGCCCTCCACCTCTTTCGCTTTTCGACTTTGCCTCGACTTCGAGTCAAGTATCCCAAGTATCTCAAGCATCAAGTCGTGAAACCACACACACTTTTGAAAAAAAAATAGAGATGGACTGCACCTCAATTCCAATTCTGCAGATCGCTTCAAGAAGCAAGAAGTAAGAAGAAGAAATTCGAGGACCAAGCATTCTTTTGAGTAACCCATCATCCAGACATCTTCAAGTAATATCTTGCCCGAGAAGCTTTGATTCGTGAATGATGAGAGGATATAGGAATTATATCTGCCTGTAAGCTTGTGGCAAGGTGTTATGTGCGTCGCGTTTATCGATATTGTACAGTATTGATAAAATATGTTGTGAAGTATGAGGTTGGGCTGAATCCCTCCAAGTCCGCAGGTAAAGGAAAGGAATATACTCGAGTATTGCTTCATACTTACTGTGTCCCATATGCAAGCACTTCATTTATTGATATTTACATTGATATTTTATATTGATTTTACTGTACTCTACAGAATATTGAATCCGAGACGTAGCGCAAACGATGCAAGGCCATCCATTTCGAAACAAAGATGCTTGAGGACATATCATGGGATTATCCTTGATCCAATGAAATTTGGCTTTTATATACAAAAAACTGGAGCGTCCACTGGTGGTCCAACAAGAAAAACTCTGCTCATCTCGTCGGCGAAATAATACTGTAGTAATTACGAATCGACGCATAATTTAACTTATCAGTAAGATAGATATGAGGAATGCAACTGAGTGATCAGAGCATGCGGGAAAAACTCTCATGCCGTGACTCCCGGATCCTCCAAGTTTGGAGAATGGGCCCCCCAGACTTTGAACGGGTTGAAAGAGATGAAAAGGGCACTTGGTTTGATCATGGAAATGAAAGGAAATGACAAGAAATGACAGGAAATGACAGGAAATGATAGGAAATGATAGGAGTTGGATAAATAAGCAAAGTTGATTGATATGCAGAGCGACGCGAACCTTGAAAGATTGAGTGGGTTACGAGAAAGCGTGGGGGGCCGAGGCAGTGAAGAAGATTGAAAGCATTGAAGATTGAAGATTGAAAAGATATACATCCTTACTTTTATCAGCAACTTCAGTAAGGTTCAACATACTGTCGTAGTCATTCGTTCCGTCCGTCCACCCGTTCTGTCATCCATCCATCCAGGGGCTGCAGGATGAGTGAGATGCTGATCGTCGGAGCTGAGCATATGAACCAGAGGTCCCATCGCAATGCATCATAAGTTTGGGATCTTCCAAATTATATATTGGATGTTCTACCGAGCGGAGGAGTAGTGCTGCTGTCGTAGGTTGGGCTTGCTTTGAAGAACCTGGGGGACAATCTGACAATCTGTGACCACCTGACCTGACCCATTAGCTGCTGTTCAGGACTTCCAACATAATCAACACGTGATGGGATGATAAGGTTATCCGAGGACCAAGACTCCGTGTGGATGGGTTCTTTTGTGGCGCAAATCTCGCACGCCTCACTTTTTTCTTCTTCTTTTCCTTTTTCTTTTCCCTTGGACTGATCTCCAAGACTATCGATGTTTGACCCATATTCTTCCCGTGCCAATGCCATCCCATCAACAGTGCGCCAGAGTTTCATTTTGGGTACGGTAGTCACAGAATCCTTCTGGAGTGTCTACTATAAACTGTACTGCTCGAGCCAATGCATTCTTCAGTAGCCTCGACCTCTTTTGAACTTGAACCCTTCCGCTCGTAGCTTGATGCTGCTGTAATGAAGAAGGGGAGGAGAAGAATTCGATGGATGAGCAAACAGAGAATTTCCGATCCATCCGCCTCTTGCGTGTGTTTGCATATTGATTTCATTTCCATGTTAGATTGGTGATCAAGAGGGCCTGGGTAAGAAAGGTATGCTGATGTCCGTCTCTCGTGAGCTTTGCAGCGAGTTAATATATCAGACCCATCTCTTATAGTGATGTGCGTGCTGAGTACGACCGAGGCGTGTGGAGGGTGGTGATGAAATGAGAGGGGAGGGGGAAAGGAATATCTGTGTTTGATGACTTGCCTGCTCTCTCTTACGTGTAAGAGAGATGACGACCGACGGACTTGCCGATGTTGTGTATGGATTCTTATATACGACGGTAACAGTGTGAGCCCTAGCAGGGACACCAAATCTCGCTCATGATTTTGCAAAGACGGGAGAAGGTTCCATACACGCAGATAGGTGGCAAATCTCCTTCCGTCAGAAGGCCGTCCGTCGTTTCGAAGAAGATTCCCTGTCATTCAAAGGAGGAAATTTTTACCTGAGATCACATTCGACAAAATCTATTCTCCCGTGTTCCCCGGGGTCGTCGAGATGTATCATGTAAGGAGAAGAGACGTCCCTGGCACGGCCCTGCTTCAGTGGAAAAGACCTGCGTGATAAAAAGAACTTGATACTCCTGATGAACCGTGAACGGCGACCTTTGCGAATTTCAGCTTTGCAAACCTCATCACATCCACGGTCCACCCTCAGATGGCGAGGCTGGGTGCAGCACCGACGGTGTCCTTATCCGAGCTGGAACGTTTCTTTGGTTAAGCATTGATCCGTTGGATGGGTAGGTCCGTCCATCCAAAACCCATTATTTTGGGCACGATATGATATTCTTGAATGTTGTGCTGGTGGAGTTTTGGGTTTGCGTCAAAGTAATATTATTATTGATATGCGATGTATGTACTGTATGATACAAGTAAGGAATATCCTTTCCAATTTAACGAGAGATAACTTCTAGAAGATTGAGGAAAAAACTGGAGATTATCGATAATCAAGGATAGCCATGGTTCCTTAAGTAGAAATTGATGGACCACGAGGCTGAAGAAGCAGAAGAAGAAGGGAAGAATCCAGCAACCAGTCATTTGGAAGAGATCTACCTCGACTAGGTGGTATTTAAACATAACCCGACTACTGCACAAGGATTTGAAGACAAAATTAGAAATGAAGTAAAAAGGGCTAGAGAGATGATTGGGTATGAAAGATGAGTTTGCTCAAGAATCAAGAGACTGGGGATACGTATCAGGCGAAAACGATCGATTAAAGGGGAGGAAGGGCGAGGCGAAGCGAGGAGCAAGACGGAAAAAGGGAAATACCAAAAAAGGAAAGAAAAAGAAAACAAAAGAGGCCCAAAGGAGATACGGTGGTAATGCTGTAGTCGAGGTGAAAAGCTGCGGGTGGCAATCCCGGCGTGTTCTAAGTTGCAAGGGAAGAAAAAGAAATGAACTCCAAGGTTTCATCGGCCAGGGGGTTTGGATTCTGAGAAGAGTGAATGAATGGGATAGAGGCGGTATCAAGGGCGTGGAATGAGTTTCAAAGATGCCTAGTCTGCATCCCTGTACTCCAAGCCTAGAAGCCGACTGTGAAGCCCTATACAAGATCAGTATACCGACAGCTGAGAGGGCTTTATAATATAGTTGCATGTATCGGTTGCTCCGATGTTCAATGAGTCAGTTGGCTGGTTAGTCAGTCACACCGTAAGATATACGATGGCATGTCGGTGTATCATTATCATCGGCATGAAAAAAAGGTAATTAATTAATGTATGCAATCGTTAGGAGGCCATCGATCTAATCTTCAACACGTATGCCATTTAGATCAGATGATGAGATATACCGTCGCATAACATCTGTGTTATGTGTGTCTACTCGAGTATATCTCCCCAGTCCACTCTGTATGCTGTATACGATATACGATATACCATGTACGTCTAGAAGACGTGAAGGCCCCAAAGGTCTAAATGGGCTGGTTGTCAGTTGCTCGAGTACAACGTAGAGTATAACCACGATGGTCTGGTCTTGTGACATGATGGTGATGTGATTGATTGCAGGATACGCTCTCTCTCTCTCTCTCATTTGCGGTCCACCAGAAGTCTTGGTACGCTGGTACGCTGGTGCTGGTACCGTCCGTAATCATCGACCTCCCAAGGATCCCGAAGCTGCTCACCAATCAAGCGTGGTTATGTAAGCTGCGCGCGCCTGCTTCCACTGCCGATGCGAAGGCAAGGCTTGTGCAGCGCAAGTTGCATATGCATGGGATATATTAACATGATCGCACTAGAGTAGAGTCGGAGCAGCGATATCCTGTGTGTATACGATGGCCGGCGAATGCAGGCCATCGATAAATTGAGGATATACAAAGTATGCTCCCTACTCATACATATTCGACAAGATTGGGAAATCCACTCTCCACTCTCCAATCGTGGGTGTGGGATGCATGGCCGGTCATAATCTGTAAATCTATATATACATGGCATAAAGTTTGAAACTTTGAACCGATGAAGATTTTAAGATTGGGGATGCTTTCTCAGGGCTTTGACATTCTCATACAGACTCAGTCTTGGAAAGTATAACTTCGTATTGTTATAGTACCCAGAAAGTTAATAGGAGGAGGCATACAGAGTAGATCAGGGGAGTGATGTTGAGCATACATACGACCAGACTTTATTGATTCATGCAATGAGATACATAAATACCAAAGGAAGCGAGGAAGAGAATGGATCAGTCTATTGAATATCTGCGTATGTCTACTCGAGGACTTGGTAAATCGGATATATATATATATATATACTCGAGTATATATACATATATATGCCTATTTCAGTATTTAATCATTTCGCAAAGTAACGATTCCCCTGGTGTATCATTTGAATTTCGTCAAGTCAAGGCGGTCCCTAGCTCCTCTTCCCATTCCAAACAAGAAGAGAGCACTGTCTATTGTCTCAATTGAGATTCAAAGACCCAACAGACCCATAGAGTCAATCATAAATCCATATCCATATCCATATCCATATCCGTCACACTCATCCTCATCCTCATCCTCATCCTCATATTCATCCTCATCCTCATTCTCTTCATACTTATCTATATTCATATTCATATTCATATTCATAATTCTCTCTCTCTCGGGTTTTCCGTCTCTCTCTCTTCCTTCCTCTCTCTCCCTCCCTCTCTCTCTCTCTCTCTCTCTCTTCCTTTTCTTTTCTCTTCCTGCTTCGAACTTGCATAAACACATTATTGCTCCTACTACTGCACACTTACCCATCTAACCTACTTCTCACCACATTCTGCACTCAACTGCATCAATACCACCACCCACCACCCACCATCATCAACGACATCAAAGATCACCCATTACGACCCATCAAAATCACCCAACCAACCCACCAACGACTCCCAATCACTCAATCAACCAAATCCAACCACTCAATACTTGACCCTCACAGACTGTAACTGCATACCTCGGTTGCCATTCCTCACTCTAATAAATTCTCTCCCTTCTCTTCCTTACTTCCATTAATATCTTCTGGCTTTCATCCTCTTCTCACTCTTCTCACTCTTCTCACTCTTCTCACTCTTCTCACTCTTTGCTCTTTGCTCTTTCTCACATTATCCCACTCCCAAAGAACTCCCTTTGTTGCCGTCACCTCGGAACTTGACCACTCCATCCAATCAATAAGGCTCTTCCAGCCTATTCCTGTCCTTTCCGGTACAACTACCATTCGTCGATAATAGAAAGCCAACTTCTTTTTGAAATCGTAGAAACTGGTTATCAATCACTGGCGCTGGGGCGAAGACGATCTGTCAGGTTTCACCAAATAAGGTATGTTTTGCAAGTTCCCGTCCCTGTGCATAAGTACAAACAACTCTTTCGTGCGGATTCGAGAACCCCTCGATATGGGCGTACAAGAAAATGTTCCTACCCGTACCGCATCCACGAGATCATACTTTCGAAGTACAGAGGGCACTCGTTGTTTGCCCACCCCATTATACCTGGTCGTCTTAGCCACCAAAACCAAGCAATTACTAACGCGGTCCCTTTACAGAATTACTTTTTTTGGATACCGGAGCAAGTTCTTTTCTAATAGTAACAGCTTGATATCTGAATACAGCTTTTGCACTTGAACACCGTAAAGTTGGGTTGAGAATCATAGCCAATATGGAGCACGATGCAGGGAAGAGACAACGTGGGAATAGCATCACAACGACTCCCGAAAGACCGGCGAATAATGATGGCAGAGCCATACCCGAGGCACAGGTAACGGAGAGAGCGCAAGAGTCTAGGGAGATCAGTAGCCATGACCCTCAGGGATATGGTTTACAATCGTCCGATACATTTACGGCTGCTAATAGCTCACCACCCACCAACCCGGCCCCCAGATCTCCCTTTGAACGATCGACAGCGTCACCTAGTCAAGAGAGCCCGAGTACAACAAAGAGAAGCACACAACCCGTCGTCAAGCCGGCGTTGGAACCTCCGGTCACTAAATCAACCCTAAGTGAACTTGATGTGAACAAGATAATTCACAATCCCAAACTTCGACACGATATCAACTTCGATCCAGATTTGCATTTCAGACCGAACCTAGATGGAGAAAAGGGACGAAAGAAGACCCAGAAGGCCAACGATTTCTGGGACACGATGCGGTCGCAACTTCAAAGTTATCTCATTGATCGTGATCAGTTCGAGAGGGATTTGGGAGATGCGGAATGGTGTTTGCCAGCAACACTTAAAGCTATCAGAGGAATTTTAGAGACATTAGTCCCACAGCGGGATCGGACGTCGGTCGAGGAGACCTTCAATGTTGATTTGTTGATGCAGCAGTTCCGAAAGGGTGTTGCTGATCTAGGTAAACTTGCATTATGGCTATCGCAACTTCTCAAGTGTCATTGCGCACCCATGAGAGACTCGTGGGTGGATGAGATGGTAAATCAATTGAGTGAGGGTGACAAAAATTGGGACGTGGGAATGTTAGTCTCCGGAATGCGAAACTTGTTGGGTGTCTTGGAAGCCATGAAGCTCGTAAGTTTTACATATTGCTTGGAAGGAGTCTGCTAATATTGAATTCAGGATGTTGCAAACCATCAAATCAGGTGTTTGCGTCCCCTTCTCATCGATGACACTGTCAAATTTGAGCAAAAGTTCTTTGTAAGGAAAATTGCAATGGGCCGAGTAGACATCGCTTCGGCACATGATTGGTTCAGAAAGTCAGCAAACCTGCCAGATAGCCTTACATCGGACGCATCCACACGAACTCAAGGAAACACGTGGGATTTTATGAAGGCACTTGTGAATCTAACCCTACCATCCAAAGCCATAGAACCGGTTCCCCACACCTTCCTCTTCGATGAGGAGCGCCTCGTCAAACTTCGCGCTGATATGCTGGATCTAATTAATCTCGACATTTGCATGTTCTTGTATCACAAGCTTGAAGCGACATCCAGAACAAACGAGGCTAGATCCGTACCACATGATGATACGCCTGCATCCTCGTCCTATATATCTTCTCCCGCGGATGAAGGCGTACTCTCCGCACCGACAGTACCTTCAGAGAATGACTTTACCGCCAAAAGAAAGTATAATCATTTGGCTCAGGAAAGAGGTCACTTCTCAAGGGAGCTTTCGGGTCGACAAGTTTGGGTACCAAATCTAGAAGACGAAGCTATGGATTCTATCACGTCTAGCCCACGATCGTCTCCATCCACAACCGCATCCACCCCCGACACATATCCTGTAACACCACTTTATTTGTCTCTTCAAAACTCGGATTCTATATCGCAAGTACGCACGTCCTTACAAGCCCTCCTAGCTTCTTCATCCTCCCAGGATAGGTGGTCTGCATTGTCGTCGAATATCGCTTTGCAAATTCTTCGTTCAACACCAACTCCTATGGCACGCCTTCCAGTATTCGAATCCCACCTCTCATTCCACCTCTCAAATTCGAGATCCAAGCTCTACCAGGAAGCAGAATTACGCGTAATTTCGAAACTGCTTCCCGAATTGCAAAAACTTGTTGATTCATATACTGTCTTGAACAGTCTTCAAATATTTGATGCTGCCACATCACCAAAACCTTCAAATGGAATCTTCAACGGAAATGCACCCACAACTGGACAAAAAGAGGAGATTATCGAAGTTGCTACCAGAATTGCCCACATTGGTATTTTACATTGGAGAGTTTGGGCACCATTAGCCTATCTTGTTAGCCCGGATGCTGAGGAAGAACGTGATGTCAACATGACACAAGATTCAGATATACCGGTTGATGAGTCCTAAAAGGAACAGAAAATTGATAATTACAAACAAAACAATCTTTCGAAAACGCCCTCAAAAGCAGAACTAAGCCAGGGGAGGTAACTCGAAGGTGACAACCCACCCGAAGTCATATTCCAATCCAGACTTCGGATACGTTACGGCGACAAATATATATCATATGAAAAAAGGATTTCTTCAAGAACGACTGAAGACGCGTTACTAGAGCAACACATGTCGAAAAGCTCGGAGGTCGCGTTATAATTTTCTTTCTGTCACGTACCACATCTTTATAAATTCGCATTGCTTTTTGGAGTCATACGGGGCTGGGCGGGTCGGTTTTGGGGTCTGGTCTTGCATACCTGCACATTTCTCCAATTTCTTAAATTCTGATACCCAGCGTCTGCCATTTCCTTTCGCATTCATCGACTAAAAATACCTGTACAATAGTTGTCGAACCATCATCATTCAGTGGGTTGGTGTGTTTATTTTTCCAAGGGGACAACTGAAATTGATGCATCTCATCTGGGTCGGTTAGGTGCAAAAATTACTTTGATCATTTTATATGATCACATTATTAGATACAAGTTTGAAGTATGCCTGCCTTATTTTTTGGCTTCAACTTGCACTTTTTTTTGTCTGTGTGCCTTGTGTGAGCGAGTATGTTTGCGAAGTTTTAATTCTTTTCTTGTTGGTTGGGTGTTTACTATGGGGTTCAATTGATTGGATGGGTTCGGTTCGGTTGGGTTGGAATGGGTTGGGATGCAATGGAATGGGATGGGATGGGATGGGATGGCATTGATTGAATTGAGACGATAAGTGCATAATGTTATATCCTCTTTCAGGCGGGAAAGAAAGGCAAAGCAGGGCAAGGGGAGAGATGAAACTCACTGCCGTAAGATGAGGGGGCGTGATGAGTAGTTTCCAATTTGGGCGAATGAATTGAATTTGAATTGCGCCTTTTTTTGTTTATTGAACTGCTTGTTATTGAAATTGGAATTGAAATTGGAATTGGAATCGGAAGCTTTTTTTGTGCGCTTTGATTTGGTTTGGTTTGGTTTGGTTTCTTTTTTTGAAGGGTTGAAGGGAAGGGAGAGGGAGAGAGAGAGAGGGGGGGGTTGTATATTTTGGTTATTACAAACTCTTGTTTTTTTTTGTCGTGAGTAAGCGTACAGAGAGAGAGAGAGAGAGAAATACAAACTTGAATATTATGAAATTATATTATATTAGTCTATACTATTTTATATGGATTTATTTTATATTATATAGATTTATATAGATTTATATAAACTTATATGATATGATGTATATAATATAATCTATGAATATATTGAAATATATTGAAATATCAAAGCTACTAAAACTACTATCTACACTCGAGTTACGAGTAGATATATTTAAATATCTCAAGCGAAGATCCATCACATCTAATTAATCATCATTACGAGTAAAATTTATCTACCCCTTTCTCTTCTTTTTTTTATTCAAGTATTTATTTTCTTTTTTTTCTTTCTGTCTTTTAGTGTTCTTTCTTTCTTATAGTATTTATTCATTCATTCATTGGTTTTTTTTCCTCTTTTTCTTTTTCTTTTTCTTTTGCTTTTTCTTTTGCTTTTGCTTTCGATACTTGATAGCTTTGTTAGTTATACTTGGGTATAGTATAGTGCAATACAGTATAGTATAGTATTAGAGTGAAGGGTGATTAAGTTGAGTTGAGGTGAGGTGAGAATACCGAGTAGAGTACACCAAATGATATAAATATATAAACAAATACTCGAGTAAACAAATGAAAGACCTCAAACTTATATTTTATAATACATTCTATCCATTCATTTATTCATTCACAAGTACACATACTTCAAAAAAAAAAAAGAAATCAAAAAAAAGAACCCATCATCATTATTCATTATACTCCAGTATATTGCACCGTATCCTATCGAATGTCGTAACGTAAAGTTATGGAAGGAAAACAAAAAGAAGAAGAATGAATCACTTTAGAGTAGAAATCTTCTCATCATCTCCAAATATTATGCTATGCTATGAACTGTATGTAATCTTTCTTTTCTTTTCATTAATCCTGAATATTCACCTTCACCTTCATCTTTGATGTGAAGTGAAGTGAAGTGATATACACTAGTCTAATCTGTCCATCCACCACGACACGAAAACTAATTTCGGCACACCATTAATTTCTTGGTTTCTTTATCCATATGCATCCATCGTGTTGATGGATGGATAGATGTCAGGTCGGCAATTGCCAAATCCAGAGGTTGGTATCAAATCTCCCCGCTTCGCTTTCCTCCCCCACCTTCCCTTTGCATGCACCATATGCATTTCCATTCATTCCATATGCAACCAATCGACCATCTCGATGCTTGACACTGCGCAATCCGAAATTTGCAATCCGCACGCTCATCCACGCACACACACACACTGTCTCCATCCACACCCTCATGTTCACTCTTGCATCTTTGCTTCCCCCATAAACAACACCTTGCCTTTTCAAAATATTAAAACCCCCCCTTCCCCTCCGTCCCCTCCCCTCAAATGCCCTCGCTAAAGCCCAAACTCCAAGCCAATGCAGACCTATAATGCCAATAGCGCCTTCCGATATTCGTACATCCACCGATCCATATAATGCAGTGCACGACGCCAAGTCCAACCCTACAATCCTTAGAAGAAAATGAAGAAAATCAAAAGTAAACAGATCAAAACGCTAATGACAGTGGTATATGCTATGATTGCAAAATCGTGTTCCTTCGTTCCCATTTCATTCCAATTGTATTCCATGAGTATTCCTTCCATCCCATTCCATCCACGCTTAAATAACAAATCCATCCATCCCTTGATCCATGCCAAGCTTCAAATTCAGATAAAAAAGAAATTAACAAAAGGCTCCGCCGATATTCAGATTCCAATCACACTGGCAAGAAATAACCAGATATGCATATACAAAGATAATGTATCTAACGTGATTTTGAGATACCTGGAGTTGTGAGTACTTACCCCATTATTAGAAGGCCACTTTGCCATTGCTATGGAACCGATTATTCATGTAATGAGAAGGGCTTAGCAACATTGCCGATCCATCATGAACACGTAACTGAGAATTCATGGTGCCGGTCCTTGATCCATTCGATAAGTATGTATCCGCACGTTCAAAAACATTGCCATTAAACATTGCACCAAAAGCTGCGCTTTGTGGAGTAGAAGGAACAGTAGCTTGAACCGCTGGTCCTAATGCTGCACTTTGTGGGGTCATAGGCAATGGGACTTGCGATCCAGACGATTGGGTTATATAGGAGCCGTTCGAACCAGGGTTTGCTTGTCGATTAGCTAGGAAGCCCCATGGCGAATTTGTAATCATAGCTCCTGTTTCTTTGATGGCTTTTTGGAGCGGTCTAAGAAGAAGGATGACTTCGGTTGGGACGAAGCTGACCACGCCCTTTACTTCTTTGACCTTGACAACTAGATCTAGGTATGACTGAACACAATTATAATTAGTAACAAATTATAACAGCTGGCTAGGTATGCTTACATCTACCATCGCCCAACACATCTCCCAGAATCCTCTTTGCTCTCTAATATCAGGGTCCTTAAGTTTGATTGTCGATAGGCAAAACTTGAGTTTTTCGGCTATTTGGAACGCGTTCGAGCATTTGTGTATTAAAATTCTCCAATACCGGTTAGTATGATCCGCATTACTTGAATTGGCACTCTTTTGCATGGATACGTGGAAATATTCGTTGACACGTGGAAGACTTTTGAGGGCCACAGTTGATATATGCTGCAGACGTAGAAATATCTTTTCGAAAATTTTATCTTCCTCGGTAAAGTCACCAACCATGCGTCCACTGGTACCTGTTGGGACAAATGACTCTCCAGAGCGTGGTGTAGCACTATTCATGTTTGTAAACCGGCCGTTTCCATTCAAAAATGGTGATGGAGCATCTATCGCAACCCGTAAATCATTTGTATGCTGGATGACAGTCGCGCTTCTTGTTCTAAAACTCGTGCCGGGTCTCTCTCGAGTCGGAGTAACTGACTTATCTCTAATCTGAGAACCTGCACCATAGTTAATCTCCGGGTGTCTACCGACTCGACTTTGTCCTGGGGGAAATAAGCTCGCGCCAGCATTTCGTACTTCCGCCACGCTTCCGTACAATTGAAGTAATAGCGTACGAAGATATCGAGGGTCGCCATTAATAAGAAGGACCTCGACATTTTGCGATAGTTGAGCACATACGTGAATGTACGCACCAACGCAGGTTAAGCAAGAACGTTTGACATTTTCGTTTGATCGAGGAGAAGCTTCTTCGTCCTCTTCCGAGTAAGAATCATAACGTTGAACATCTCGATCCAGCTCTTCTACGTGTGTCTTGGCATTGTAAAATACCCTCTCCAATGTTGATTTTTTCTCGCCCGGATTTCGAACCAGACCGATCAATGTTTCGATAAGAGGGTGAACTTGAAACAAAGCGTACAATACACCTTTTGCGCCTTCGATAATAGGATCTGGCGAAGTAGATTCACGTTTACGTTCCGGCAAGCTTGATAGGCGGCGGACATAGGTGGCTCGTTGGCCAGCGGAATCTGCTGGGCTTGCTGGGCTCATCGTATTGCCGTTGGATCCAGTGCTATCGCCTTGCATTGCAGATCCATGGCTGAGACCTCTATTATGGAGACTGTAGCGATTCGATCTGTTCGCTTCGTCAACAGTTCCTAGTTCGGCTGCCTTTCTTGAAACGATTCCCATCCGTCGCGAGCGATCTGATGAGGAACGGTCTGGGCGATCGCGGTTGGCTTGCAAGAGGCTCTCGCTGTTGCTGCGAACCCTCTCATTTGTGCTTCCGATGGTAAGAGGTAGCACGCCAGGCCGCCGAAGTGCTGCGTTCTGTTGCGAAAATCCCCTTTGATGCGATCTAGAGGGTATAGGAGGGGGTCGAGGTTGAGCTGGTGAAGGGGGAACACCTTCGACTCTTATAGGGAAACGACCACTCACAACACGCTTCACGGTAGGTCGTTGAGTCTCGGTTCCTTCGCTCGATTCTTCTCCACCAGATTCGTTTTCGGGTCGACCCATGGCCTTATACTTCAAAAATCTCTTGATCTGTGTTGTAATAGTGATGTCGTCTATTTCGCCTTCTTGGAGAGGACCACCAATAGGAAAACTCAAAGCTTGTGGTTGAAGTACCTCTTTGGGTGGAAATTTTAGGGGATTGCCCTCCAATTTAAGCACTTGAAGGGACGTCATATCTGCCACACATAAAGGAAGTTCTTCGATTCTATTCTTTTGAACCGATAGAACTTTCAATGATGTCAAGTTTATAATATCTGGGGGTATGTTCCGAAGCTTGTTCCGTCCAAGGTCGAGAATCTCAAGAGAGGTTAACTGGCATATCTAAAACAAAGTCAGCCTTTATGAGTTTGTCTCACAATATTTCGACCTTGCATACTGCTAGAGGGAATTCTCGAATAACATTGTTTCGAACGTTTAGATATCGTAGTGACGTGCATTCGGCGAATTTGGCGGGAAAAGTGGAAATTTGGTTATGGGACAATGCAAGTCTGTAGCATTTCGTTAGCTTTGTGGTAATCAACTGTAGAGTAATAAATAGTCAACTGGTTTCTGAGACGCTGGAAGCAGAACCATACAGAGCAGCATAGCAAGTTTAGTAGTTAAGACAAGTTACAAGCCTCTTGCAAGAAAGGAAAGATTGTAAATACCGTTCAAGCTCGACTTTTATAATGTCAACAACCTCCTCTGGAAACTTTTGTATCTTCTTATGGCTCAGATCGATGGTGACTCCTGGCTTCAGCTCGTTGCTGACAGCGCTCGACTTTGCAGCTTTCACTATGTTTTCCTCCAACGCTTTATTCATATATTCTCGTGCCAACGCGATAACTTGTCCTTGTGACAAAGGAACCTGAGAGGATAGCGAAGAGTTTGACTGGGCATTCCGAACCGTTGGACCATGTCGAGATGCGCTCATATTTTGTGGCCTATGACCTTGGCCTGGACCTGACACCGGCATTCCATTTTCGAATTTTGATCGAGCAGATGACATGATTGACCCTCCGAGAGGGGGACCAGTTGACCGTTCCATCATGACCTCCCCTATCTCAACCCTTTTAGTTATTTGTTGTCGTATCTCCTCTAGAGATGTGGCAGTGTATGTTGTAAGAGTTTCTCGATCCGCGAAAAAGGGACCAGGCCCTCCCTTATCAAGTCGATTGGGAATACTTGAGATGTCGAATATTTGAATGGGCTCTAAACTTAAGAATTGATTGAGAAGAGAGGACAAGAAGCATAATGAGGGGTTTTATGTCCTATGTAACACCATGCATCTGTAACAAATTTGGAAAAGAGAATATTCGAGGGTCTTCTCCCTTCTGTCGCAATGCTGCAAAGTGAACGACCGAACGAACTACTGTACTTGTTGTCACATTGACATTGGCATCATGATGCTCGCTTAACTTCCTTGAAACGGGCAAGCGTCGGCTTGAAATTGATGCAGGTACCGATGCGTTTAATAAAACATGAGTCTTACAGTACGAGTGCGTCGTAGTGTAACCCTCAGATTTATATCTTCAACTTTTGCTTGATGGGGATGGTATGTGAATGAAGTCAAAAGACAAACAATACTGCACTTTGCCTCCTTGCAGGTTCATCAACTTTCACGGGGGTCTGTACGGTTATCCTAGAGTCTAGACAGGAACTCTCTGTCTATCTTTTCCTCCAATACTCGTTCATCAGACCCTCCCTTGCGGATAGGGTACCATTTGATGTTTCAGACTAGAGGTTGTCTAGATGGAAGACAATCAGACTAATCACACTTCCACTTTGCTGGCCATTGAGTCAGAGATCACTGAATCCCGGACGTTGACTGTAGGGTTAACTACCCAAAAAGTGCCAAAGATATCACAAGAAATTCAGAGTAAGCCCTTTAACTGACAAGGGGAAAGCAATTTGGATTTGTTCTTTCTACAGTACAAAGCCACAGGTTGTTTACTTTCTGGACGACCAAACCAAACTGCAATTAATTACACAAGCTGTTCAAGAACTCCCTTCGGATACACTCGGAATGCCTCTATCAAGGTCAAATTCTTGTGTTGATATTGACTTTACACTTCGCCGTATATTCAAAAAGTCTTCATTCAGGTAGTCTACCTCTGCACACAATCATGAGACCTTGAGCTGATCTCCTTTTCAGGCCTCTGCAACGAGAGGTTATCGTTGCTGCACTAGATGGACATGACGTTTTCATTCAAGCAGCCACTTCATTTGGGAAAAGTTTATGTTTTCAATTACCTGCCGTCATTGACCATGGAAGTAAGTTCAATGGTAATCTTGAACTGCCCATAAAACCTATACTTACTTCTCCAGTTACCATTGTCATCTCACCGTTGCTTTCGCTAATGGTAAGTCTGGACTAAACATTTGGCATATTGTACTTACTCTGAGATAGACCGACCAAGTAAATGCCCTGAAATCTGCAGGAATTGCAGCGGGTACCATTAATGGCAATACATCCTGGCCTGAACGACAACGACTCCTCGCAGACCTTGAATCTGGCCACCCCCTTACGAGACTTCTGTATGTGACTCCTGAACAGTGCTCAACAGATAGTTTCCGAAAACATCTTAGGACTGTGCATGAACAGCGAGAGCTTGCTCGAATTGCCGTTGATGAAGCACACTGTATTAGTGAATGGGGTCATGATTTTAGAAAGTCCTTTAAAAATCTTTCCTGGTTTCGAGAGTCTTTCCCGGATATTCCTATTATATGCTTAACAGCAACAGCTACAGATCAGGTGCGGAAAGATGTTATAGGCACTATGGGTATGTCAGAAGCAAATTTGAAGGTGTTCAGAATGACAACAAATCGAGAGAACCTCCATTATGAAGTAAGATTCAAATCAGATGAAGTAGACCATTTCAATGATTTTCTACATTGGCTCAAGGGAGTCCACAGAAACCGAACCGAGAATCCAGAACGTCGGGCTGAACTGGAACAGAAGCAAGAACGTCTGGATAATGTATCGGGCATTATTTACACTCTTTTTAGGCAAGATTGTGAGAATCTGGCATCTAGGCTGAGACATAGTGGGATTGGAGCCAGAGCCTATCACGCTGGACTCACGCACGAAGAAAAGACCGATACATTGAATCGATGGATTAATAATGATCAGGGCTACGATGTGATAGTTGCAACAACAGCCTTTGGTATGGGCATAGATAAGGAAAATGTACGTTTTGTCGTTCATTGGCAAATCCCAAAGTCTTTCGAGGGATTCTATCAAGAGGCTGGAAGAGCCGGAAGGGATGGAAAAGCGAGTATACATATCATGTATTACAGCCGCGAGGATCGTGACCGAGCATACAACAGAGTATCTCGTGATGCCAAAGAAAGGGTCAATCTGGAAGCCAGGGTAAAGAGCTTGAAAGCTTTAGTTTCCTACTGCGAGGAAACTGATGTATGCCGACACAAGCTAATCTGCAAGTACTTTGGGGAGAATGAAGTGCCTGCCTGTGATTATGCTTGTGATTGGCACAAAGATGTGAAAGCACTGAAGAGAGCAAAGCTCAACGATTTGATGAGTGAAGAATATGTAAGCACGCAAAGAGAACTGGGTCATTTTAATAATGGATACGATGAGTATGATTGATCTCAGTATCTTTGTTTACCACCTTATTACAGCCAGATCCAGCGGATTTATACATCTTTACATGCATATTTAGAAGGTTAGTTATTGAATTTGGAGCTTTCACCACGAACAAGGAATTGCTACAAACAAGTTCCATATATTGAAGATCATTTCTAAGCAAAAATACAAATGAAGGATCGATATACTTCCATCACTCTTTGAAGATGTTCAAAGTTGATTGCTTATGCAAAAGGGAGCAAACACTGGTGGAAAGTTATATATTCTGAACTTTTCAACACCCAAATTGCCCATTAATTCAGCAAGATCCTCTGCTTCTCACATCAACAACTCAAATTACACATAATCACATTCTCAACACAACTTTTTGAGTCTCAAATACTTTAACCAGCTTCACCATGAGTAACGATACCACCAACGAAGATTGGGTTCTTGTCAAGTTGACTCGCTGGGAAAATGGGCATAACACCAGCTCCGCCCCTCTCCCTGTCGCAATTGATGCCGTCTCAAGGAACTTTGAACTCCATGCCGTCTACAAGGCGGTCTGGGACCACTTTACGGAACTCGAGAAGGACATTTCCAAGCCCCGTGATCGCAAGAATCTTCCAGCAGGTGCTGGTCCGCGAGCCAGTGATGGTATCGAGGCTTTGAGCGTTAACTGGCAGGGGTTTATCTCTGATGAGTGGTCTGCAAAGGAGGAGACTGTTATTACGGAAAAAAACCTTAATGGGATCGTAAGTCGCTTTTCCTCTAGTTTGCTTTTTCTTTTTCTTTATGCCACGGGTTCATATATTAATCTTCAGTTCCGTTATGGGAAGTGCTAACTTGGGTATCTTCATTTAGTGGCAGCGACTATTGAAGACTCCCAGTGCGGTCATTCATTGCGTTGTAAAGGACAGCAAGCTCGGCGATATCGAGTGGAGTCCGAGAAGCAACTAGGGCATTGCATTGCAGCGTAGGTACAGATGGAGAAGAAGTGAAAGTAGTTGCGGTACAACGTTTCAGCAGTATCTGAGCCTCATTTTTTGCAATTTTTCATGGTTGTCGGTGAGGATTGGTAGCAAGGAACAGTCGGAAAGTGTTGGCTCTGTTGCGGGCTGAAAGGATTAGCCACACGTTCGTTGAAATCGCCAATTGAACATTTGTGATTTCAATGAATTATTTTGTCATTTTATCTAGTGACGGATTGACGAAAAGGTTCTGGCCTCTATTGTTTTTAACGAGCATAAATGGAATCACTTCTCCATGTTCTACTGCTCTACTTCTAGTGAATTGAAGTGGGCGGGAATCTTGTTTATGCATCAACCATGATTCAACATCATTGAAGAAAACATGGTGATGGATGAAAGAATGAGCAGGAGTAGAACATTAAAGGGGATCGATCTTGCGAAATCTCACCACAGAATCCCCAAGTAAAAGTGGCATTATCCCTTCTCGACGTTCTACCAGCCCGCTCGCTCCCTTGCGCTACAGAGATATTTTCAACTTCACTTCTTCACCATCTAACCCAATCATCATCATCAGCACA
>NGKF01000008.1:795446-830154 GCA_002162555.1 Monilinia aucupariae
GGGGGTGTTGTTTGTGAATTTGTTGGGTTGTTTTTATATCATCATGATTTGTAGGGTAGGGTATGAGCATATATTGTAGCCGGCTCGGATTCCTCGAGAGCTCTTTGAGTTGGGAATGTTTGGTTTTGATCTTGGGGGTGTGGTTGAAGTTGGTTGGAGCTGGGGTTGGGGTTGAGGTCGAGATCGAGGTTGAGATCGAGGTTGAGATCGAGGTTGAGATCGAGGTTGAGATCGAGGTTGAGGTTGATGTTGAGTCTGAATGATTGAGTAATGATGCGAGATGGGTGTCTAATATGATGGGGGGTTTTGTAGCGGCAGAGTGAGGGGTATGTACAATGAGTAGGTGATGATCCGTCTCTTCACTCATTCGATCAATCAATCGTCAAGCAAAACCTCCACCCCCTTCTCCAACGCTCTCTTTCTATTTTCTTGCCATTTAAGCCATGCCATTCCCTGTAGTAAACAATCTGCCAGATCGTCTAATTTACCCATCTCTTCTTCTGTTTCTTTTGAAATCTCTTTTTCTTCTTTCTTCTGCTCTCCAGTTTTAGTTCTCGATGCGCTCGAAGCTACGCTCGGAGATTTGCTTTTAACCTTGGATCCTTTTGCTCTCCCGGTTTTCCTATCCCATTTTGCTGTATATCTCTCCCTCATCTCTTGAACTTGTTGATTTCCTATAAGCACCATTTCATCGTGACTAGACTCATTATCAGGCTGGCCCTCTAACCACTTTCTGACTAAATCAATCTTCGCCCCTTTGTTTCTCGCCTTCGCTTCCTTGGTAGTTCTAACCTTCTTGAACTTCTCTTCTTCCTCTCCCAATAACCCGCCCTCCTCAATCCAAAATGTCCCCACTTTCCTCGGCGCAATCTCAATCACCTTTCCTCCCCATACTTGTTCCTCCGAAAGTGTCTTGAGTGTAGCCCACAACATACTCTCTAACATATTTACTCTAATCGTCCATTCGAGAATGTGTTTCGAGCCCATGGAGCGGAAGCGCTGTCGCTCAATTAGGATGTGTGTTGGGGAGAGAGGGAGGAGTGTATGGCGGAGGAGTTTGTAAGCTGCGGAACTGAGAATAGCTGGTGTGAATTCATTGCGGACTTTGTCTTTGTCTTTGCTTTCTACTTCTGTCTTGGGGTCGGAGAGAGAGGGAGAAGGAGAGGGGGTAGGTGGTTGAGAGAGTAGAGAGAGCTTGTGCCAAGATTGAAGGATGGGGATTGTAGGTTCTGATATCTTTTGGGATGATTCGAGGTCGAGGACTCCATGTGATGCATTGGAAGAAGAGTTTGAAGAAGGTACTTCAAGGAGGCAGTATGAGAAATTACGGATTCCCATATCAATACTTAGGATCCGCAGAGGTTGGGCATTGGCAGGTGAAGATGAGGAGGTCGTGTGTGGGGAGGTAATTTGCGGAAGCTCATCTTGTAGACGTTGGATAAGGATAGGTTTGGTTCCAGAGATTGAGATGCCGCATTTGAAGGCGATTTGTTTCAGCGCCGCGGCTTTGAGTGTACTAGGGATAGTGATTGCCATTCATGATCGTGTGTACCGGACAATGGTCAATGAAATGATTAATGGTCGATGTTTCTTTTTTTTTCTTTTTTTGGCAAGGCTGCCGGGATAGCCTCGGCATAGCCTTAGCTTCAACAGACACGGTTTGTTGCATGCCTGCGTTTCTTGAGTCAAAAATCATAAAAATCAATATACACTCTAACTCCAATTTTCCGGCACTTTTGAAAGCGCTGGATCTTGGTGAACTTGACTTGTATGAAAAGTTTTATTGTTAGATGCTTGGTTGGAAAGGAAATGACGCATGTATACGATCTAGAAAGATTTTCAGGAGGGGAGTTGACAATACGCGCTAGTTGGGTGGATGCAAGGCTGACAGAGTAGAGGCTCAGGCTGATTAATAATATGTGACTAAGCTGGACTTGAAGCATTCGTGCAATGTTGGTGGCTCGATTCCATTAACTCAGATCTTCAACTAGACGAGCAAAAGAAGCATTCTTGCAGTGCAGTCCAGTGCAGTACCAAACCATACCGTTGCCAATTCAATGTATATACCAACATTACAAATCCAGTAGGTCTCATGATGGTTATCTCTTAGCCATCAAATGAACTGGCTACGAGTACTACTCTAGACTCTACCTCCTCCTCGAGAGAGGGTCTAAAAACACCAATAGTCCAAAAGCCGAGGTTTTGGCTGAGAAATCCAAAGATCGCGATATCAAGTCAAAATTTCGAATTCTCATCCACATCCCTCACCCACCACCCAAACGGCTCGAACCCCTTCACCTCCACCTCTTCTACCGAAAGGCACAACCCAAACCTACAGAGTACATGCAAGACCTATTCGAGTCTAGACTGTAACCTTATCTCACTCAATTGGTAATCCAGCTGCCGCCTATCTTATTTCAATCTAGTGCCTTCGAACGCTACCAAGTAAAGCTATTCCACCTCAACCCCTTGGAAATAAGGCCCCCGCTAACCTTACAGCTACTTATTAGAGAACCACCCCTCCTTTCCCTCTTATACAAAACGCAGCTCGCTCTGATGCAAAGATTTACTACTTTGCTTGCCAGATCAACTTCTACGACGGCGAATACTAGAATTTCTTCTCTCTCTCGTCATTTTTCAGCTACAACCTTTACTATGGCGCCTATAGCTAAGGAGTGTGATTTTTTGGTTATTGGTGGTGGTAGTGGCGGATTGGCAACGGCCAGGAAAGCTAGTGGCGTTTATGGTGTAAAGACTATTGCTGTGGAGAGTCAGAGACTTGGTGGTACTTGTGTTAATGTTGGGTGAGCGGGGACCCATTCTTCTTCTTTACCTCTGGAAAATGATCACTGATGATATATGGTGACAGCTGTGTCCCAAAGAAAGTGACGTTCAACGCAGCTGCCATTGCAGAAGCTATCCATGATTCAAAAGCTTACGGGTTCTCGGTCGAAGCTACTGCGCCATTTGACTGGTCATATTTCAAGAATAAGAGAGATGCATACATCAAACGATTGAACGGCATTTACGAGAGAAACCTTGGTAACGACAAAGTCGAATATATTCACGGCCGCGCATCATTGACTGGAAAGAATGAAGCAGAAATCACCCTAGATGATGGCACCAAACAAACAATCAAGGCCAAGAAGATTCTTATTGCAGTTGGAGGACACCCTACTATCCCCAAGGATATCGAGGGTGCAGAGCATGGCTTGACCAGTGATGGGTTCTTCGATATCGAGAAACAACCTAAGAAAGTTGCTTTGGTTGGTGCTGGATATATTGCTGTTGAGTTTGCAGGAATGTTCAATGCTCTCGGAACGGAAACTCATCTGTTCATCCGTCATGACAAGTTTCTCCGAAGCTTTGATCCTATGGTTCAAGAAGGTATCACAAATGAATATGAACGTTTGGGTGTAAAGTTGCACAAGAATTCCCCCAAATTTAGCAAAATTGAGAAGAATGAGAAGACCGGCAAACTTACCATTCACTACGGAGATGGATCTGGCACTCTTGAGGATGTCGATGAGTTAATCTGGGCCATCGGACGTTCCCCAGAAGTCGAGGGTTTAGGATTGGAGAAAGCAGGCGTCAAGCAAAATGAACGAGGTCAAATTATCGCCGATGAATACCAAAACACCAACGTTGAAAACATCTTCTCTCTTGGCGATGTAGTCGGAAAGATCGAATTAACCCCTGTTGCCATTGCTGCCGGGCGCAAACTTGCCGATCGTCTATTCGGTGGTCCTCAATTCAAAGACTCAAAACTCGACTACGAAAACGTTCCATCGGTCGTGTTTTCCCATCCAGAAGTTGGATCCATTGGTCTCACCGAACCGGAAGCTATTGAACGTTACGGAAAGGAAAATATCAAAACATACAACACTAGTTTTACAGCAATGTATTATGCGATGATGGAACCTGAGGATAAAGGCCCTACCAAGTACAAGTTGGTGGTAAAGGGACCCGAGGAAAAGGTTGTGGGTCTTCATATCTTGGGACTGGGTAGTGGTGAGATGCTACAAGGCTTTGGTGTGGCTATTAAGATGGGGGCTACAAAGAAGGATTTTGATAGTTGTGTGGCTATTCACCCTACAAGTGCTGAGGAGCTGGTTACTTTGAAGTAGAGTTAAGGGTTGGCTGCGGATGGGTGGTGAATGAATAGATAGATAGATTATTCGAATAGATACTAAATGAGAAACGAGAAATGCTATCCATCTTCTAGGAGTTCCTGGATGTATGCCTCGGTTATACGCTTTTGTGGCTGGAGAGGTAGTACCTTCTGAAGATTACTCAACTCTCATGCCAAGTGGCAATGAGTTGTTGGCCCAATGTTCATGTATTCCAGAATTCATGATTCAATTTTAGTCAAAATTACTTGCCCAATGCCATAAACAAATTTTCCTTCTTTCGGATTCCCAACGAAAGCCCACATCATCGGGCGATCCAGGAGCTACACTTCCTAGTTCCCAGGACAGCCAACTTACTGGTCACGTATCATCAACAGCCA
This sequence comes from Monilinia aucupariae, assembly GCA_002162555.1. Classification (NCBI taxonomy): domain Eukaryota; kingdom Fungi; phylum Ascomycota; class Leotiomycetes; order Helotiales; family Sclerotiniaceae; genus Monilinia; species Monilinia aucupariae. The sequence continues at coordinate 799,957 of NGKF01000008.1, forward strand.
GATCACGAACAAATTCGCAAAATCGCTTCCATCACAATGGCATGCAAGTGTTTGAATTGTTTTTATTAACTATCATTATGCTCAATCTGATTCCTGTTATGTCATAATGTATCCCATATTCTCCTCCACGATTATTATCTCGATATTTTGTGCTGTTTTTGACGAAAAGAACGGGTGTGGATGTTGAGACGACCATTGCGAGTGGAAAGTGCTCAGATGGTTAAAAATGTTGAATAAGTCCAAAAGTTGCTAATAGTTGTTGGTGACTTGCGTAAGTAAAAATGTTTCCCGGTGTTCCTATCTGACTGCGGCGATGAGTATGAATGTAGAGACTGAGGGGTTGATGGCTGATTTCGTGGATATCGTGATAGATGAAATGTGTGGTGAAAATCAGTCGCTCAACTCGATAATCTCCCTATTCTTCCATTCCTCTTTCACGCTATTTTTCACTTTACCCACCCCCATACCCACATCCCTATCCAAATTACTCCCTAAATTCCTCGCCAAATCACCCGCTCTCCTATTAACACCTTTCCCCTTCCACTTCCCACTCATTTCCCCATCACCCGTAAAATCACCCGCAAACGCCTCACTGCCCCTTGCAACTTCATCCCTAACCATCCCTATGACTCCCTCCATCTTTACCACTTCTTGATCGTTATCCTCATCATCGCTAGGCTCATCGCCTATCTGGATAGATTTAGATCTATTTCCACTATTACCATCCCCCTTCCATTTCGGAATCCTCTCCATGCTAGCCACTGAATCGCTCACCACCTCTCCCTTACTTACCACGACTGAATCAAGGATTTGTCGTGTTCCAAGTTTCTCGACAAAGTTTCTCTTCGATTTCTTCTCTGCCATATTTTTCCCCCTCGCAGTCGTAGGAACAGGAACTGGAAATCGATCTGGAATCTTACACTTTCCCCTCCTCTCGGTACTGTCATAAGCATTCGAGCTGGCCCTACTCAATCCACTTGAATTCACGTCATCAAAAACCCCGTTTCCTCTGCCCGCAATTCCTCTTCCTCCACCATCTGCATCCCCTTTAGTACCCCCACAACCCCCCATCTGCCTTCTAACATACAACTCTCCATCCTCTCTCAAAAACCCCGCATCAGCCCTCACCCCATCCGGATATTCAGCTCTTCTACTCCCATCACTTGCTAGCTGTATAACCCTACCTAAGACCGCTCTCCCACCTTTCTTCCCACCCTTTTGTACTTTAGCATGAAGCTCATGACATATATGGCAAAGAATTAAACCGCAGCCCCCTTTCCCCACGCTACCATTCTGCGTCGAGCTCGACTGACTCCTTTCAGACTGGCTGCTTCCATTTCCACCATGTTCACAAATCCAAGCGCCAGGACTAGGACAAACCGCACACCATTTCGTCCTCCAGACCAGCTCCGCCCTACTTCCCTTCTCGGGCTCTCCTCCATTTCCCCTCCCCCATTTTCCCTCTTGAACACCCTCATCGCAAGCTTTCACACTATCGCTCATCATCGCGTCATCCCACACCCTCTCATCGATCCCCTCAATCATCTTCAGAACGTGCTCTTGACATCCTAGGATCTTAACTCGGTCGTATGTACATTTGACACACATTTTCGTTTTATCCTCGCCTCTCTCGCTATCGCCATGGCCATTCTCGAGTTCTTCGTACCCGGCGCCATTGATGGATGGCCAGGGGACCACCGTCACGACGCGCAGTCCGTAGCCGAAGAGCCCGAAGAAGGGGTTATTGTGGAAGCTGCAGGGTGGATACCGCGCCATGGGATCGCGGAGGTAGTTGAAGATTACCGGGTGTGAAAAGGCGGTCGTGATGGCTATGGTGCGCACACCGTTGTGCGACATGGTGAAGCTTGGGGGGAGGCCTGGGGAAATGGCTGTGTGGTATCGATGTGAAGGTGTGTTGCTTCGTGCAGGAGCTTGGCTTGCATTCGCATGGGTCATAGGGGCGGTACCTGTCAGTTGCGCATCGCATGAGCGAGATGATTTGGCGCGCTGGAAAGCTTTTTGTTGGGCTTTTGTGCGGCGGGCATGAGGGTGAGTGGTGCGCCAAACTCGGTCGTTGAGTTTGGTTGATTCGAGGATGATGGTTTGGGTTAGATCCTGTGGGGTCCTCAAGACTGGGGTGCTTTCTTTGGGTTTTGCTTTTGGTTTTGGCTTTTCTGTTCCTGTCTCTGTTTCTTTTTCTCTTTCCTTTCCTCTTGCCTTTTCTCTTTCCTTTTCTTCTTCTTCTTCTTCTTCTTTTTCTTTACTCTGGCTATTGCTGGGAGTAGAAGGAACTGTCGAGAGCATGGTGAAAGTGCAAGGTACATTTGCTTTAATACAACGTTTGCAAGGACCCTCATCATCTTTCTTGAGTGAACATCGTCCTTTAAATTCGTACTTGCACCGATTGCACGGCACCCACTTCCTGAGCATAGTCTGCAATTTCTTCGTGCTAGCAGTGGAAGCCTCGGGTAATAGTTTCTTGGTATTCCTTGCTCTAGCATTCAAGTCTTGCTTTTTATTCTCACCAATATTCGTAGGAACCTCAGTCATCCTCATGGAAGTACCGGGGCCAGCTTTGGGACCAGCAACGCATTTGACGTTGGCTTCCTCGCACGCTTTGCAGGCATCAACCCCTTTCCCAGCATCATCTGCGTAGGAACATCTCTTTCGGAGCTTTTCTTTGCAACGGATGCATGAGAGTTTTAGTTCGGGTGGATTGATGAGTTCACAGTCGATGCCGGCATCTTCGCAGCCTTCACAGGGCCATTCGTGTTGGTATTCGATGAGTGAACATTCGTCATTTCCGACTTTGAAACAAGATTTACAGCCGCGACGCTGAGGATGTCCGCCGGTTAGGTCTTCGAGGGTCAGGCCGTCGGATCTAATTTTGTTAGGTTTTGGCTCGTTTTCTCGGAAGTTATCATGGGGAGTACATGGGAACATGCCTTTGATTATGCGAAGTCTTGATCTTTTTTCGACGGGTAAAATGAATCGGATATTCAATCTCATCATCATCGTTATCTCCCGAATTCTCATCATCAGCTTCATGAATCCGGGAAGCTTTCCTGTCAGCACCTTTTGGGCCTGGGGTGATATCTGCCAAATACTTCAAGCCCTCTTCACTAGTCAACCCAATCGTGACTATCAATTGATAGGATCCTTGTTCCTTCGTCTTCCTCCCAGTTCTCGTACCTACCGTACCCGCTGTCCCCGGGACTGCTGTACTCACACCCGTCTTCGAAAATGCCCCTCCCACACCATTCTCCTTCTTCTTAGCTCCCGTCGTCCTCGTATTGCGCTTACGTTCCAAGCTAGGATCGTAAGTTCCACTATCATCTTTATCGGCACCCGCAGTGCCCACTCGTTGCGCTTGCCCTTTGATCGCGGCGTTGCGTCGAGTGCTGCTGAACATGATACTGAATTCGCGGAGACAGGTCGATATGCGTTTTGGGTGTGGGGAGGAGCGATCTGAGGCTGTGGGGATGGGGAGAGTTTCTCTTGCTGAGACGGCGGATGCATGGAAATCGGGTGCTTCTGGGGATGAACTCATTGAGCGAGAGCTAGCTCTACTTCTATTTCTGCCTCCCTTTTCTTTATTCTCTTCTTTTTCCGCATCGTCATCAGTGTCTAGGTTGGAATCGGTGTCCGAGTCAGTTCCAGTTCCAGGGCCAGGGCCAGGGCCAGTGGCATTTAGGTCAACTTCGGGAGTTGGTGTGCTAGGCTGGACGGATTTAGAACTCGGGGCGATGTTTTTCGGGGCATTAGAAAAGACGCTGATATATGCAGGAGTAGTAGGGCTGGAACGGTTGCCGCTCGAAACATCTTCAAAGATGCTAGTTTGTGCAGAGACTGGACTGATGTTGGTGCTGCTAGCGCCTTCTGAGGCGACCTCGGTACAATCCGAACCCTGGCTGGCGACGGTGCTTTCGGTAGCATTGGAGAGTGTGCTGGCCAGGGCGAAGTTTGCGTGGTTGAAAAGATTTTGAATGCCGAAGATGCTATTGCTAGGATTAGATTGATCGTTGTTGGTTATGGTATTTGGGGAATCATCTTCCGGGGCGAGCTTGTTGTCCATGTTTTAAAAGTATGAACCCTAGGTTGGTTCACAATCGTTAGTTGCTCTTTCTAAACGACGATGATGAATAAAAGCGACAACAACGTTGCGCATTGAGAGTATTCCTTGAGTAAATAGGTGTTCTAGAACGCAGTATGTATACTGGAACAAGAAGCCAACAAGGTTGCCACAGTTGGCAGTAATTACCGTCGTATAGTATGAAGCGCTGTCGATATAATGAACTCGAGTATATCGGACACCTTTTTGTGTGACACCTATCCTGTGGCAGGAGATACCTCAATAACACAAAACGAAAAGTTCAGAGTGAAGAAGGAAGTATTCGTCACAAATGGTACCCTGATGAAGTCTTTCACATCTGATCGATGAAGAAAAATTGGCGAGTGCTGATGAAGCGAGGGTCGCTCCCCTAAATTCCAGAACCGCGCAGATGATGAACCGAAAAGGTGAACGAATACCACAGAAAAAACGTGAACTTACCACGAAATTTTCCCCGAAAATTGGTACAAAGATACCTGAGATACTGAGGAATGGTTTGCAGTTAACGATAAGTGATTTGGAACTGTGGTGGTGGAGTTGTGTAAGTTGTATTAAATATTATATATGGTTGTAAGGAGGAAAAGTGGGGTGAGCCGTCCGAAGCATTCAAGTACAATCTCATTTAGCATGGTCCGTGTGCACACTAACTCTTTCTTATTGGTAGAGAGGTGATAGGGAAGAGACTAGATTGAGCTGGTAGGACTTGGTCAATGGAATATGGAAAATAACAGGAGGTGTGAAGAGTAGTCCAAATATGCATTGTGGTGGTATGGTCATAACTATCGCACTCCGTGAGGAAAGAAGGCTATATACAGTTTGCGCCTGGTTCGAGAATATCTTAAACCTTCCGGACATCCCATAAACGCTCACAATACACCTTTGCATCAAGTAATGGTTTATTGACAAACCCGATGCTTTGAGCTCGCTGAAATGAAGCTGAGGTATAAACAGAACTTCAGGATAGGACAGCATCCTGAAATATCTCCAGTAGCATTTTATCTTCCCTCTTTCCAACACGTATTCCGAAACGCATAAAATCGGTCTAGTGCTGTCGGCCGATCACGCGCACACACATGGTCGCAGAGAAAGGAAAAGCTGCTCGAAAGGTTGCTCGGTAAATATAGTTGTGGCTGTAGCAGGCGCTGAATCAAAAACATGCTTGCGAGAATTGCCAAATAGTTAGCAGATATCCACAGAGTGTCCAGCGGATTTTTGCCGGTTGATTTACACCTAGAATTGTATTTGGATTTGAAAGCTATTAAATCCCCATTTCCTTGTAGCTTTTCATAGAGTCAATGAACCAACAGATGTTGGAAGTAGATCTCAATGACCCTTGTGAGAAGCCACGTGTTGCAAGCCCGTTCATTACTACATTCCAGCGGAATGGAACGAATCGCTTTATAAATGCCCTGAGAACTCTCCGACGGTGTAGACCAGCCAAAGACACCCACAGATATCTCTTTCGACAAGGGTAACTCACCAGGGAAGAATCAAGAGATGATAAATAACATATGCAAAGTATGCAGTATACAGAGAAAGAATGAAAATAAAGTTATGATATCGGGCTGCAAGGCCCATAGCACGAGACGACACACCCTCAAAGGCCCCTCAGCCAGAAAACAATATATTATGGCTATTATTGACGTAAAACCACCAGCAGCTGCTAATAATCACAACGCCAAGGAGAAGGAGCAGAGCATTAGTTTCAGGAATCCGATAATTCCACCTCTTGGCCCTTCAAGTTCTGGTGCCTCCTCCCAGGTTTCCTGAACTATATATTTCATATACTCGACACACGACCATGCATATTCCGAAGATACGCCTGTGAGTCTGAAGAAACATTCTGCAATCTTCTTCGGTCATCTTTGGCTGTGGAAAACTGAGAACTAATCGTTTTCAAGACGTGATCAAAGCGATGGCTTGTGAGATACAGATTCCGTAGTCTTATGGAGGTATTGGGATGGTATGGCTCGCCAGGAGAGGGCAATACTTCTCTACTCCATCTTACTTACGTGTACTAGTTGCTTTTACCATCGAGGGAAGGTTCGGAGTTGAGGATGATCATGTCGCCTTCAACCCAAATTTTAGACTTCGAACTTGGAGCAGTAACACTTAGACGATTGCATATTCTGATTTCCTCAGGAACTTCGCAGTGGTATCTTCAAGACTTAATGAAAAATAAACAATAAAAGAGCAGGTAGAGAAGGGTTGGTGAGGACCACGTATACGAGTCTAGAATGTAAATAGGTCTAGAGGGAATCAAGCAAACATCCCACTCACAGGGAATTCTCTACTCCTAGACAAACCACGACTCAAAAGATACAAACAGATACAACCACTTAACATAAACCTAGATTTAGACATTCGTACGTTGGGTCCTTCGTATTCTATTCAAGCCTTCAACGACTCGAGTCTCCGATCTACAGTAGGAATCTGGGAAACAAACAAAATGTCCAATTCTGAATCTCTGCACCGAAATGCTGAATGCATTTATCAGATGAGTGAGGCAAATCCGATTACTCGAGTAGAATGTTCATCTGTCGGCTCAAATTCGGACCTAGGTGTGGTGGTGTAGGTAAATAGAGTGCACTAGCGTGATTACTAAGCTACAATAGCTCGCCAAATTAAATTCTAAATTCTCTCGCACTATAAAACCATTTCTTTTTCCCCTCCTCCGCAACGAAAAAACAACAATTGAGCAAGACAACTTTGTCCGATTCAATTATTCTATCAACAATGGTGACAACATTCCTCTTCCACATGGCGGGATGAGGCTTCTTTTAATTCGACACGGCGAGACCGTCGACAATGTTGCTAACGTATAGTAAGTTCAGTGGCTTCAGTATTTTCGAGTTTCTTTTAGCTAACCTCTTCGAGTGCTGGCCATACAGACTCTGCACTCACAAACCATGGTGTGTTGCAAGCCAATCGACTGGGTACTCATCTAGCAGCTCTGAAAATCTCGAAAATCTTTTCCTCAGATCTTCAACGCGCGATTAAGACCGCAGAAGCCATTCTAGCAGCCCAAGACAATAGCTCTTCTCTTGGAGTAACAGAGCTCGAACTTCTCCGCGAACAAGACTTTGGTTATTACGAAAAGAAAGCATTCCATGAACGCTCGAAGGATTTAAGCAAGACTGGCAAAGAAATACATTCCGGAACACATCAGAAAAATCCTGGATTCCAGGATGTGGAGTCGAGGGAGTCGATGAAGGAGCGAATGGAGACGTTTGTGAAACGGCATTTACTGCCCCTTCTCGATAACAATGACGAGAGTCTGAATGATCATACCATTATCATTGTGGCCCATGGAATCATTCTAGGCCATCTGTGGCGAGAGATCTTGGGGTTATTCAATCCAAAGAATGTTTCAATAGGTCCCGGTGTTCCAAATCTGGATCGTGGATTAGAACATCTTGGTGGATGGTCCAATACTGGCTACTTAGATTTGAATATCAGGTATATTCAAGATGTGCCGTTGGCCAAAGTTGGCACGGAGCCTCTCTTGGACGAAGAACCAAATGCTCAAACACGAGTGAAACCCTCAAAAGATGAGACAAAACATCCTGATGTTCCCTCTCTAGTTGTTAAATCAAACACGCCAAAGCCAGTGAAGCTATTGAGTGATGATCTTGGCAATAGCCAGATTACAAAGTCACTTGTAGTGAAGTCAATTAATAATCAGGATCATCTCCGAGGGCTCAAGAAAACCCGAGGTGGAATAGGGAGTTTGAAACATGATTCTTCTCAAAAAACTATGGATTCCTTCTTCAAGAAGAGGAAGCTTGGATGACGCAACTTGGGTAAGCACATTTTGTTTTAATTCTCTGGGGAGGCGACAAGTAATATGATGATATACCTTATTCACAGACCTGTTCTGTAATCTTCTATGTGGACAAAAAAAGTACCAACTGCTGTCTGATTACTCTTGTCTTTATCATTTTGTTTTGGAGATGATGATAAAAGCATTTTGCTGACAATTCAATAGGGTATGTACTTCACTAGGCCAACTGCCTCTCGCACCGTATGTTCATTTCGTTTTATCTCATTCAAGTTGCCTTCGTATTCCACCTATGTCGCTTAGCTTAGTTATCATGAAATTAATATCATACTTACAACCACCATGTCTGTTACCTGACGATTTATATTTTTTTTCAATCGTCATCACTTCTTACCTGCACTGTGAATGCCTTGTTCAAAATCCACAAAATCTGCTATCCCCCAATTTCCTCCTATTGTTGAACGTTCTTGCGTCCGATCTTCGGCTATCTTCCCCTCCCCACCCCCCTATCAAGCAGGAGACATTCAAGCGAAAATATCATAATAGCGTATGATGAGATTCTTTGCAAGCTCTCATCAACAAGTAGGGTTTGAAAATCGGAGAGATGAAAAGATTTGAAGCATATCTGGATTTGGGCCTAAGTTTATGCCTCGTCTCTCTTCTCGATAGCTCTCCTAGAGAGAGTTCGAGAGAGATCTTGGCGAGTCAAGATTCCCTTAACTTTCAGATTATTTTTCGAATAGTCATGCATGGCATCAGAAAATTCTTCCTTCAACTCTTTTTTCCACATGGAGTTATATTTTATATCGTGTGGTTTCTTTGGGGTTTCTGATTGGAGTAGTATACTCGATCATTGTAGTGTATTCGTAAGACTCCCGTGCATGCATGCATGCGGATCGTTCTGGTCATGAATATCTTGGAGGGGTTTTCGGGGAAGTACGACCCACCAGTGTACGAGTTGATTTATGGGGAACTACTGAGTATGATTGATCTTTATATTTATATTGATGTTGGTGTTGGTGTTGGTGTTGATTCATTTGAAGATTCTTGATTTGTCTTCTCAATACTGTTTCGAGTAGGTGGGTAGGTAGGGTATTCGGTTCCGCTCGTCTTATTGTTCATTATTGACTCGTGGCTTTGGTGTATTATACGAGTACTCGTATAACGTACGATGCAAGAAGGTGCCGCCTACTCTTATCCATGGATATAAATGGATAACGACGAGCAGCTGAATCTGAACATCGCTTTCGAATGTCAGAATTGTTGCATTCGAGGCGCGTGTAAACATGGCCGGATTATCCCGGATTGTCTGGCTAGGTAGGTATTTATGTATGTTATGACCAAAATCTTCGCCGTGCGTCTACTTGCCTGCTTGTTGATGGATGGGGAGTATGGCATAGCGGAGATGAAAGGATATGTTTATTCACTTGATATATGACTTAACGCAAATGCTTCTCGTGCGAGTGTGTATGTACTACACACATAATTAGTGAAAACTAGAATATTTCCTCTTCGCTTCGTTGCACATCACATCACATCCACGCCCTTCGTTTTTGATTCATCTTCTGGAGGCGTAATTTACATCACCAGGATACTGAGATCTCACTTTCTGCACCAATCCCTTGTCGCATAAGCCCATGCGTATCTCAATTAAAAATTAAATGCATCATCGCGCCGTTGCAGGCCGTGTATTCACATCATACATAACGATTCTCTCCCCCATAGACATCCATCCATCCATCCAACCACGCATCATCTATCCCCTCAATTATCCATTACAACCTCCATAATCGAATCTCGCAAACAAAACATATGAAACGAATAACGAAACCCCAATCGCATATCGCAGCATCAATATAACCGCAAGCAACATGAAAATCCAAACAAATCCAAATCCAAGCAAGGTCTCAACAACAATAAAAGATCAGAAAAGGAAAACTTCATATCAGAAAAGAGCAATGGAAATCAAAGCAACAAAAGCATACCCACGGCAAAACCCACAAGTCCAACAATAGCTCCCCCTTCCAAAGTCTTTCCCTTCGCGGCCGCACCCGTAAACAATCCTGCCACGGCCCCGGCACTCGTCTCCGCAGGTCCACCGCCAGGGACCAGGGTGGTGAACGTTTGGCCGTTGGAAGCAAAGGTGGTGATTGCGCCGGCAGGGACGGTAGTTGTGATTGTTTGGTCGCTGACGACCATGGTTCTGACGATGCTGACGGGACCCTCTGTGGCAGGGACCACGGTGGCTTGTCCATTGATGGTGACTTCGATGCCGTTGACTGTTTGGACGACGTTGTTGTTTGTGAGTGTAAGGGGCACGAGAGGTGCGATGGGGGCGATGGGGATGCTTGTGATGGTTGTGATGGGTGGGTTGACGGTGGTTATGGTGGTTAGGATGGGGAGGATGGTGATGAATGGGAAATTGGTGTTGGGAGGGGGAACCACGTTGGTTGTGGTAAGAGGAGGGGGAATTACATTGGTTGTGGTAAGAGGAGGGGGAACCACATTGGTTGTGGTAAGAGGAGGGGGAACCACATTGGTTGTGGTAAGAGGAGGAGGAACAATTTGAGTCGTCGTAACTACTCCAGAGTTTCCGCCGGTTCCGCTTCCGGTTGCGGTTGTGGTAACACTTCCGGGAGAAGTGGTTGTAAGACCTGCTCTTGTACTGGCACCGGAGCCAGTGGAAGAGGAGGTCTCGGAGGCCCGGCTAGTGGTAAGTCCAGATCTTGTGCTGATTCCTGAGCCGGTGGATGAGGAGGTCTCGGAGGCCCGGCTAGTGGTAAGTCCAGATCTTGTGCTGATTCCTGAGCCGGTGGATGAGGAGGAAGAGGATGAGCTCCTGGATGCACTGGAGGTGGATTCAGTTCTTGATGCACTGGACGAAGATTCCCCCTTTGATGTACTGGATTTAGAACTTTGGCTGGTGCTGAGTGTGGATTGTGTTGACGAGCTAGAGCCTGAAGTTAATGTGACGACAGATGTCGAACGGGTCGATGTAGGTTGAACTGTACTGGTTGACCCCACCGTCACGGATGAAGTAATAATGACGGTGGTTTTGATGGTTGTTGGTGGGGGCTTAATGGTCGTGGATTTTGGTGGGGGGCTGTGATATCCTCCATTGTTATTTTCGTTGATATTTGTGTTGCTATTTTCATTGTTGTTTGAATTGCTATTTCCATTCTCATTGGAATTTCCATTGGTATTGCCATTGGTATTAGCAACCGCGTTGTCAGTTGAATCTTGAGCTGGTGCTGCGAGTGAAACGGTGGCGAGACCCACCAGGATAGCGTAGTGGAAACGCATCTTGAAAGATTGATGCTCAACGGGTAGATTCTAACGCTTGTTGGGTGAAAGTACGAACGAGAGTTGTTTTGCGATTGACGAAAGTTACTCGGATTCGAACGAAAGTATCTGAGATCAAAAGTTTCACGAGATCAAAAATCTGGGACCCATGAACTACATGGTTATATACAACCAACACTCTTAGGCGGTTCTTTATGCGATTATTACTGCAAGCGGATCGTCAGGGGGGACTTTTCGTCGCCAATGGATGACCTCTGCGTTTCACATGATTTTACTCATGGTTGCGGAAATGGACTCGCTGTAGGAATGTCTGAGGATGAGGTCATAAAAGCTCAGCGGATGATGAGAAATAAGCATTAAGAACAAAGCAGTTGAGGAATCCAGCTTTAGAACACCAGTCCCGGAAACAGCTGTGGAAAGAAGAGGAGATATTTATGGAAACATCTCGAGCTTACTCAAGCTCGACATCGGGGTTAGCCAACAACAATTCTTTATAGCCATTGATATCCGCTTCCAAAGGTCCGTAACCAGACCAATCAAACGATTCTCATCATGCATCTTTGTCACTTTTCCTCGGGTGTTCCTTCCTCGTTATGATCTCGATTTCCAATTTTCGAGGCTCATTCATAATATTGCTGTTCGCAGACCTCGGACCGACGATAGATGGCGGGGATGCTTCCGGTCTCGTTTAGACGTTTAGACCGGCCGCATTCCTCAGCACGCCCAGATCGGGTGTTGACGCATGCGATCCTCGGAGTTTTCTCTATAGTACTGTGTGTCGTAATGTATTGTCCTTCCGGTCTTGAGGACATCGTTTCTTTGTCGTTGCTATGCGCGCATGAGTTCAATTGCATATCTAGAGCGAAGTTCTCCAGTTTCATCCCACACCCACGCCCACGCCCACGCCCACACTGACCCCTACCCCCAACACATTCAAGTCTCTCAAGCACTTGCGCGGAACTTCTCACACAATTTATCGTAATGATTCAGCCTATTGGCATTTGGTGCTGTATAATCATCTAGAAAGCACTTGACAACCCAGTTGTTTGGAACATTCCCCATAAACTCGTCAAACAAGCTATCTTCTCAACCGATTAATGTCTGCAAGTGCCTCAGACAATATCAGCGTCCCACACACTCGTGTGTATATTGAATATTCCAAGTCCCACCAAATTTCAAGTTTGTTGCATAGTGTTTGAAGATTTCCTGTTGGCTCACTGATGCTGCTCTCATCCATTTCACCGTTCTCGTCGTTTCATCACCGGATCTGGAATGTGGCGATTATCCACCACTAAACATTGGATTCATAATGCTGGACTTCATAACAATCATCTATTTCATAGCTCTTATCTTATCTTTTCCTTTGGTCATCTACACATTCATCCTAATGACATCGTTTGCAAGTTCATTTGTTGCACATTCCACCCACTTTCATCCACATTCCACAAATCTAATTTTAGATAATACCCTCAAACCTCAACGTTCTCGAACAGGAAAGTTGGAACACCAGGAACAGCTTGCTCAGCCATGCTCGGTAAAGCACCATATTCCCTCTCCTCGCCACCATCAACAGAAACAACAACACCCTTCTTTCCACCTTCTTCACCATCAACAATCACCACCTCTATCACTGATAATCCAGCTGCTTTTTTCAGGCCAGGAACCATGTTCTTGAGAGTCTGCTTCTCATCAAAAGCCAGCTTTCTCTCAAACACTTGATCTGGAACTTCACCACTCTGCAGTCTCTTCTTCAAAACTTGTACGAAAGGCATAGCTTTCTTCATCTCTCCCATCTTTGCAATCTTGCCATTCAATTCTTTGTCATTGGCACTCTTGGTCTCTGGGTCCCAAGACTCGCGAACAAGATCAATATACTTCTCTTGCCAAGCAGGGAATTTGACAGCAGAGAAGATGGTAAGCTTCTTAGGCTTCTTGAGATCGTACCCGATATCTTTGCCCTTTGCCTTCTTCTTTTGTTGCGCTGCCTCGGCGGATGTGATGTTTGAGGATGTAGAGCGGACGTAGTCACGAGCAGCACTGAGAGCTGGATTTGGAGCTGGAACGGTAGGATAGAGGGCGTTCTGAATGGTAGCTGGCTTGTGAAGAACCTCGAGCCAGATGTATTCAGACCAATGAGGCGCAATAACAGTAAGTAGAAGAGCTTGAAGCTCGATATACTGGAAAATGAGGTCTTTATGCATCTTGATTCCAGCAGCAATGCTGGCTTCACGATAGAAGTCACGGGCACCTGTAAAGTCATAAAGAGCCAGCTTGAGGGCGAGTTTGTAATCTGTTGCTTCGTAATGTTGGCGACATTCGTGAACAATAGCATTCATTTCGTTCTCAAAAAGTGCGTCAATGAAATCATTCTTCTCTCCGGTACGGAGGTTATCTTGATCCTTGACCATATCCTCACACCATTCTCGGAGAGTGTAGAGACGAAGGACATTGTTATCAGCAACATCCTCCTCGAAGTTTGCATCTGCAACTCCATCTCCAGCATCGGCCAATGCGATACGGCTGGCATCTGCACCATACTTGTTGATCATATCGAACAAGGTCATGAAGTTGCCGGTCGATTTACTCATCTTCTCTCCGTTCAAGAGCAAGTGTCCATTGGCACGAACGCCCTTTGGCCAGTACTCAGGTGGGAAGATGGCGATATGGATATAAAGGAAGAAGGTAAGATGGTTGGGAATAAGATCCTTTCCTGAAACTCTAAGGTCAAGTGGATACCAGTACTCAAATTCTCTTCTCATTGACTCAAGAGTCTCCTTTGAAATCTTGCTTTCGCTCAATATATCGTCACTAATGTCCCGGCGAGCAAACACATAATCCCAAATCTCATCAGTCATTTGCTCCGGCTTGATACCAGCGAGACCTTGGGTTTTACCAAAAATGTCGTTATGAAGGTAGTGAGCAATGGTGTAGTATGCCATGTAAATGGTACTGTCACTTAAACTTTCGACCAAGAACTGAGGATCCCATGGAAGTTTCGATCCAAGACCGTAAGTTCTGGCACATGCCCACTGATTGAGCCAGTTGAGAACACCCTCGAATCCATTTTTAGTCTCTTGTGAGTAAGTGTTCAACCCAGAATCAACATACTCGAGAGCAGTCTTTCTCCAGGACTCCTCTCCGTAGTCGAGGTACCATTGATCCATTAGTGCAACACAACAGTCATCTCCAGATCGACTAGTAACCTTTCGCTCAGGTTCTGAGTATGCAAATCCAAGATTAGCATCGATGATTTGCTTTCTGACCTTGGGCTTGGCGACTTCGACCTTCTCTCCCTTGAACTCTCCATATGACATGGTACCTTGATAATACCCTTCCTTATATGCCAACTCTTTTGCCTCTTCTAATTTTGTCTTATCTTTTGGTGATGCAATCTTGAGCTTCTTAACCAAGAACGGAGCGCACAAGTCTCCGTATGAGGGTGTGGTGATAACAGAAATGATTTCCAATTCGGCCCATTCTTTCTTGATACCATAATAATCTGCCTTCTTAGCGAGATCTGTAATAGTCGCATAGTCATCCGGACTGTCAGATGGTACACAGGTAACAACTCCGGTACCTTTGGTAGGAAGAACTGACTCCATAGGAAGGATTCTGACACCATCTTTATGCACAGAAAGAGGAGCTTGGACCAAAGTCCCAACACATGCTAGACCAGTAATCTCTGCTACCTTGTCAACCTTACCGTTTTCGGCAAAAATATCTTGATATGACATGTTTCTAGCCGCACGATCGGTAATCACAAAGTAAGTATTTTCTGAAGCCTTGAAAACTCCATAGGTAATCTTAGGTCCAACGAAACAACAATTTTGACCGTACATAGTCTCTGGTCGAAGAGTAGCGGGTACAAAGAAAACCTCTGCATTTTCCGGAAGCTTTCCCTTGATGGCATCTGCGGCCTCTGGTGCCCATTCCAAGACCTTCAACTTCATGGCCAAGTAATCTTGTGGGCCAACTCCCTCTCCATCGCTCCGATCGTGGTCCATACATGGCTGTCCATCCTTTGGTGAGTAAATTGTATACCTCTTTCCAAACTTAATCTTCTTGAGCTCTCTGAGGCGATTCATCTGCCACCTAACGAAGGCATCATAATATGGGTTGGCATCGGTTGTAACAAACGATCTTCTCCAATCAACACGGGCTCCGAAATTCGTAAGGTCTCGTTTGCAAAGTGGAGAAAAGTAGGCACCCCAATGTTGGGGGTCTGCGAATTGATGGATGTCTTCGATTGGGATACCTAACGCTCGCATAATCTGGAATTGGTACTTCATCTTGACAACCTTGGAGGCAGCCTTTCCCTTCTTCGCCGTGAATTTAGTGACATCTTCGTGATGTGTACTAGGTGTAGGGGTATTTGTCTTCTCTTCTGTAGCCTCTTCCTCCTGGTAGTTTTCGAAGTTCTTGCCAAAAAGCTTGATCTCATTTACGAGCTTGTCGGCGCATGCTTTAATAGGTAAACCTGTCAAATGAAAACCCATAGGGAAGAGAGTTCTCTTTCCCTGCATACGTGCGAAACCTGCTGTAAATTCGACCTTACTGACGGTAAAACTGTGACCAGCGTGGAGGGTACCGTTCATGTATGGATATGCCATGGTGCCGAAGAATTTAGGGTGCTGTTCTCGCAATTCTGCGGCGGAAACAGAATGAAGAGGTATCTCAGAAGTTGAAGGAGCATCTGGCTGAAAAACGCCATCTTTTTCCCATTGTGCTTGGTACTTTCTTTCGATAGCAATGAGTTTATCTCTCTTCTCAGTCTAAAAGATGTTATGTTAGCAATTATGCGAATCTGCAAATTGAGGGGTACTTGCGCCTTTCAACTCCTTAGTTTTGGAGATTGTGGCATTCTCCAAAGCCTTTGCAGTGGCTTCAACAGCTGCCATGATTGCGATATTGAATCCACAGGCCTTTCAATATCCTTTCTGCAGAATATATGCTGTTTGTTTGAGGTTTCACTGAGTCACCGGAAATCGCACAGAAATTAGAGTCAACTTGAGAAATTGCGGGCGGTGGGGGTTCCATGCATGATTGCCTGAGGCCAAAATATAATTTGGTCTTTCTCCGGCCAACTTCAAGCTTCTATCAACAGCTATGCTCATCAACAGTAATGTTTCGCACAATTGTTAGACGTGCTGCTCAGCAGACACGGTTGGAGCTACCCTACGATCCAAATGCAAATCCATATAAGGCGAAGCGATTGTGGCCCCCCGATTTCTCGAAATTATCACAAAAGCATCAGTTCCGACTTGAACGGAGATACAAAAGAAGAGCAAAGTTAAAGTGGGCAAGGCCGAGGTGGACGAAAGCCGTCAAAATTGGACAATTGAGCTCTATTTTATGTTAGTAGATAGGAGGATATATCGGGTTACAGATGCTGATATTTGGACAATAGTTGTAGTAGTGTATGGAGTGCTATTTGCAGATTGGAACCAGGACAATTTGGTTCACGAAAGTGCACCATTTCAAGGAGTACGAGCATTACTATCTTCACCAATAAACTAGGATATTGACATTTTGTAGGTTCGGGAATGGTTCTTTGGGCTCACGGGATCAATTTGGACAAAAGATCAAGCCCGCAAACGTGTAGACCAAACTGAAGACGCATCTCCTGTAGCAAAGACAAGTAATTGAAGCACTGGTCATGATTTTAAAGGTTCATAAAGTCATGCCATTGTATGATTTGTAGTATATTCTCGGCGTGGAGGCGTTAGATACCACTGTGGGTCGGAGGTGCAAATCATGCATGAATAACATATCTTTCCTCATGAATTCGCCATTTGTTCATCATCTCTACATGAAACGACAGTACCTGGCAATACTCTCTCTCGTATAACTTGAGCTATTATAGAATAATGGCTCGAGAAGCAATGCTGATGGCGACGGTGTAAATGTAACCAAGAAAACCCGCCTGCTGAGAGAATATGGGGGTTCTTCTGTATTCATATTTGGTCGGTGTGAGAAATGCCATTCCAAACATGCGAAACGACCTTGTTTTTCGGACCATTAAGCCACCTTCTTCATCCATCATCCACTATCCTTCCCAATGCCGTCCGCGGATTACATTCTGAGGTGCTCTCGAAGCCCTGGTTAATGATGCGACTTCTCGTTTTGCAATTTGCCTTAAGTCTGCTTTGAGCCAAAACAGTTGCTGCCTTTCACCTAGTAGCCCAAGCAAAATTTCCGCCCATCCCCATCCCTCCCAATGCCCCGCCTCTCCCTTCATTCAGCGGCCTCTTTGCCACCTTACCCTGTGCCTTCACCCCCTCTACTACTCTCTCTAGCTGTGTCTCAATAACAACACCTCCTACAATCATCTCGCTTAGAGTAGAATGTAGCGTCTCAAAATTGAAAATCAAGTCTAGCTCGCATACATTTTCAAATAGTCGATCAAGAGCCTCCACATATACTTGTATCAGATCAATGAGAGCAAGTGGGGATTCTGTAGATGTTGAGATGATGATAAAGTAGAGTGTCGCATAATGGCGATAGGTAACGAGAGAAGGGATATCATTGTGGGGAGATGAATCTGTTTTTGATGTAGAGGAGGACGCGAGAAGGGGTGGAAGCGGAAGGAAGTTGCATGAGCCCGCAGGACGATTGGAGACGAGTGTAAATATTTCTGAAATGAGCCGTTGTTGAACTGATGTTTCCTTGTTCAGCGGTTAGTATTGAATATTTTGGGACAATGATGGGGGGATGGTATTCACCAATTGTGTATAGAACTTTGTGAGACGTGGTTGCCCAGCATTATTGAAGACAAGAACTGCGTTGATCATCTTTGCGTCCCAAATTTACAGAGCTCAGATAAATCTTGGGAAATGCTATAAAGTGCTTAAGAAAGGCTGACAAAAGTACTCTGGTGGTTCTTCCCATCAATGTGCCGAGGATGAAGCGAAAAACGTGGGGTACCTAGCTCAAAGCTTAAATTCTTTGAGCCTTGTGCGGCCACTAGCGCATTAATTAACTCATACTCTAGAATTGTAACCGTCAACTTATCGACCCATTTCCCCATCAAATTGATCCTCCTCCTCTGTCCCCCATATACTTCTGTTAAGACGCAGCAATGTCTCGTACATTTGGAGCAAAGATCCTTCGCAGCGTGCCCCGTCAATGTAATATACCTCGAAAGTTCCTCGTGCGAAGCCGAGCACTTTCCACCATCCGATCAGGCACTGCTTATCAGACCTTCCGCCCAATCACAACATCAAACAGATTAAGCAAAGGACTTTCTCCGGAATCTGAGAATCCCCAGCCCAAGATTTTGGAGAGCAATGCAGAACCAAAGCAAGCTGCTGAGCTCACTCAAAAGCAATATAATGAATTGTCGGATGAATGTATGGATAGGATTGTCGAGAAGCTAGAGGAATTGCAAGAGGAAAGAGAGGATGTTGATGTCGAATACAGCGTTAGTTCTCATTCCAGGCCCATGCGCTATTTTATGATCTGCTTCGCAACACTGACCCAGATAAATGTCTATAGGCTGGAGTTCTCACTCTCACATTTCCACCCATCGGCACGTATGTCATCAACAAGCAACCACCAAATAAGCAAATATGGCTTTCTTCCCCTACTTCCGGTCCAAAGCGCTATGATTTCGTGATTACAAGTGAGGGTCAAGATTCGAAAGAGGGGACAGGATCAGGGGAGTGGGTGTACTTGAGAGATGGCTCTTCCTTAAGCCGATTGCTATTGAATGAAGTTGGTGTAGACATATCGAGTTCATATACCGCCGAGCTGCAGGGAGATGAGTGATAAGCTGAAATATTCAAGAGCAGTGAAGATGATCGAGTGAACATTTCTTTGCAACTTGAGGGTATCTAAATTCGATATCAAGATGGCGTTTTGTGGCAATGACATTTCACGACAAGAGGCATTTGATTTCAATGGATCAGTGAAATATCGAGACACCTGTTGATGTCATTACTGGGAATCATCTTAACTATAATGGACACAGTCTGACTCCTCGTTGTGCGATCATCATAGACACTAGGTGATTTCTCCCAGAGATCTGAATCCATTTGCTTCTCAGTAACTGCAACCTCGGCTTGACCCGACACGGCTCTATTCTTGCGGTAATGTTTCTTCGCAGAATGATACCATGCACTGGGTGCTCATCGTCGGGCGCGAGTAATATTTGGAAAGTATACCCCATACCCCATACTCATTATAATCGCTGCGTATTTCTCAGCCATCACATTTTCGACTAGTTATCCAACATTATTTGGTGTAAAATATTCTCGACTCGAATTACATATCGTGAAGCAGTCACGGGGGTGTCTTTATTCAGGTCGCAACCGGCACCTGAGCACCACCTTGATCACCTTCGGGCTTTGGCAAATCATCCTAGGTCGCGAAATGTTAGCACATTATTTAAGCCATTCCATTTTTGTATCAAAAGAGTTGTAATGATGACACCAGATGGCATGGGCATCGATCCCTTTGCTTTGCGAAGAACAAGCAAACTCACCAACTCAAAAATAACTTTGATCATCAAACTACAACTTGGACATACTCCAATGTCTTCGCCATCTCTCAACTCCGCAATGCCGATTTCAAA
Organism: Monilinia aucupariae; assembly: GCA_002162555.1. Classification (NCBI taxonomy): domain Eukaryota; kingdom Fungi; phylum Ascomycota; class Leotiomycetes; order Helotiales; family Sclerotiniaceae; genus Monilinia; species Monilinia aucupariae. The sequence goes on from NGKF01000008.1 coordinate 819,724, forward strand.
TCGATCGCCACATGGACATGGATAATGATATATTTGCAGGACTGGATCGTAAGTCATGTCCTCGATTTCGATTTCGTCATAAATATTTTCGGCCATTGTGTTTTTCGTCTGCGGTAATTTCTGGAATGCAAGTTGTTCTTGTCGAAAGTTTGAGGGTCCTCTGCTGGTGTTAGACTTATTTTTGTGTTCGAGGGTCAAAATGTTAGTCATGGCGGGGATAAAGGATAAAGGATTAAAGTTATTCCGCTCCAATAAGGTTGGGGTGAATTTATCGGAGTTTAGAATTCAACATCAAACCCAGTCAGCCGCTACTACGAGTGGCTAGGCAGGTAGACTTACAACTGATGGGTTTTGTTTCTAGAATGGAGGACCTCATGATCATTCTAGGCCCATGATATACAAATGCTCAAAGTCCAGCATGAACTGAGTGACAGTGTGCTTCAAGGTTCAATGTCACGATGTTCCTCAATATTGAAACGCTCGTTAAGGTAGGTTACTTCATTGAGCGACTTTCTAATAGACACGGTCGGGGCTAGTTGCTTTCCAGACATTTGCCAGCTGCTACGCCCTTCTCGCTGCAAGACAATCATCTTTGTTCCCAGCAGAGAGAGGATTTGAAGTCAAGATTTGCAACGGATACTGATTTGAAATTGGTTGGATGTTCCTCCACAAAACCAACATAGCTCAGTCGCAGAACGCAATCTGACACCAGTTGGTGTGAGGTTGTATAAGTCGGATATCCTTTCTGGGGATGATACAATAATTGTCTAAATCGTTAGCTTGTTTCCAGCAAATCCTGATTAGCACAGGTGTATCATAGGACAAGAAATTGGGAGCTTCAACGTTCTCTCTCTCCTTGTGGTAGATATATAGTCAATCAACCAACCACATTGGGGCTCTTTTTGCAGTTAAAGTACGAGTTTCCCACCTTGCTTTCGACTATCCACTACTAGAGTTAGATTCAGAAAGCTATTCAAGTACTTGAGCTACTCATTGGAAAGTGGATAGAGCAGTTGTACGTGCAAGGCGCGTGGGCTCTCTGTGGGGACAAAATTGCGCTTGCTTCCTCATTCGTCAACTGTTCGATTAACCATATCCCCTGAAACAAATCTCACTAGACGTTTTAAAGCTACTGTTATATAATCAATAACCAGCTGCAGTGAGTTATGTTAGTCTCGATAACAGACAAGGTAATACAAATCAAGCATTGTTTGAGGGAAGTGATAAGACTATCACGTGGGATCCCCTCGTACCAAGAATAAGAATTGAAGCAAGGGTTCTGAGCCCCCGTTACGAACTATTCGGTATGTCAAGAACTTTATTATAACAGATTTGCAGACAAAGGCCTAAAAGACCCTTCCTCCCATCTAAAAGCGCTCCCGTCCCCAAAATTAAAATTGTAGATATTGCCGCCTTCGCCCACCATCCTCCCCGTCTACAACGAAATCGCCATGCTGGCCACCAACCCCCATCAAGCGACTTTCACGCACGCGCATCCCATCGTCTGATCCGCCGAGATCTCAAGTACGACGTCTATATCTTCGTGTCCGCGGAGTCTAACTACGGACTCCCTGGTGGTATTAAAGAAAATGCATTTGATTATTTTTGTGATGGTTGGGGTTGTTACTTACGGGATTCAAGGGGGTCAGATTGCGAGGGGGGGGGGTTTGAATGAGATATTGATGGGAATGAAGTTGAGGGTTTTGGAGACTAGGCCGCGTTTGAAGTTTTGGGGTATGGAGGGGGCTTTTGGCGCAATTGGAGGTGTGTTGGGGAGAAGAGTTTGAGGATTTGGGAGACGAAGAAGGAAGAGGTGGTTAAGGCTTGTGGGCGGGGGGTTGGTGGCGTTGTTGGAGACTCCAGTGGAGCCTGTGAAGTTGCTTTCAAATTAGAGATGTGAATTTGAGAATTGCTTCATCTTGCTCAAAGAGATATGGTTTAGAATTTTACTTGGAGTAACCTATTGTTTCTCCATTGTCCCCCATTATATCAATTCAACTTCTATATGATCAATATGTTTGACAGGACGGACAGTAGCCATAGGCAACTCGGAGATCTTCCGGGGATGGGAGGTTATTTTGTAGAAGCTTTTTCTACTTTTTCGTTATAAAGCATCTATTATTGTACATATCATGGGCGGATCGCATGGTTTGAGTAGCTATAGCTATAGCTATAGATAGATCAAATCGATTATGAATTACTACTACTATATGATCAATAGGCAGCCAGGATATCGCATTCTACTTGTGGTTAAAATGCTTGAGCAATTGTCTATAGTTCTTCCAGCGCAACGTCTTGACCCGGCTGGAACAATGAGAAGTTGAGGCCCTATCTTTACCAGTCTTCCTCCTGCAAATCCCATGGGAGGTCCTCGTCTTTCACTTCCGCGCAAAGGAAATAATCGCGAAACCTGCCCTGACCTGCCCCAAGTCTCGAACGGTCGAGAACCAAATTGTTCTTCATAACGCCTTCTAACATTTTTCTGAAATACTCTTGGTCTCCTTCATAAAGGAACCGATAGTGCGAAGCAATCGATTTGATATCCATACATCCTTCTTGGACTATTTGAAGAATACTCATTCTTTTATAACCGAGCTCGGTCTCACGTCCAATGAACCTAAGGATATTTTCGGCTGCCGTTTCAAACTTCTCGCAAATACCTGCGTACGCGACGATAACCTGCAAACGGAGGTCCCCATCTTCTTTCGATATTCTGTGATAAGTCCTCCACCTACCAGCAACATGAACCATACACTCTTTGTAAAGCATCTTGTTCCTTAATTGGTATGCGATCCTTAAAAGCTGATCTGCATGAAGAGGGATTTGTTCGACGAAATTTGGGCTTGTAAGGAATGCTGCATCCAAGGTTCTTGACACGGCTGGCAAGGCTCCATAAAAGTCCGCAACTTTGGTCAAATAGTGGAGATCGCCGATATTGTAAAGCTCGAAAGATTTCCCGTAAATACAATCAACGAGGCGTTTGACAGCGCGGTACCAATGTTCGCGTCCATCATCGGAAGGCTGATCACCTCTGGCCTCAACCTAGCAATGGTTTGTTAGTTATGAGCTAAAGCTGAGCTACGGAGGCGGGAAGAAATTTCATTAAAGATAGTGCAACATGCAGTCTGGCAGTAAGAGGATTTGGATTCTTGATATCAATCATAACAATAGATTCAATATACGGAGGTCAAAATATGCTCAAGGACTCGCGGCTTTTCAAAGAGTGAAGGGTCTCAAACCAGCCTGCAGTACAGATATATGACATCTGACATCCAGTATGCATATCACAATTGACTGGGAATAAATAACCTTAGATGCAGCCTCGAGACTAGGCACATCATCATCATCACCTTGAATGGTGACATATTGATATTTGAAGGCTGCATTAGCAGGAGCTGGAGACTTGTCCGCTGAGTCAAGGAATGTTCTAAAGTAAACAGAACCAATCTTTAGCATCAAAGAATGGCATTGAATCTCATGACTGAAGACACGAAGGCTGATATCGACTTTGTGGCCTGGTAAGCTGTAGACAATGGTGCTGTGTAGTTCCATTTTGTGGTTGATAGAATTAATATTTGCGAGGTGATGAAGAAGAAAAAAGTTTGTCTTTGGGAAAACTGATCAAAAGGAAACTGATCAAAAGGAAACTGATATAAAAATCATTCGTTTGTATTTTTGATTCACAGCAAACACAACATGTGAATCATCGAGGCTTGACTCTTGACTAAAGGTCCTCAACTGAACTTTCAATCATAGTCATATTGTACTTGAGTAAGATTCAATTATAAAACTGCAATCAAAGAATCTGATACCATAATTTTTGTGTAGATATTGATTGTTCATGTGTTGTAGCCAAGTGAAGTTATTCTGAGAGCATCGTTTGAATCAATTTGGTACATTGGATGGACCTTGACTGTTTTTCTGGTTGCTTCACCGGTTGGCCGATCAAGAACAAGAAGACAAGTCAAAATAACAACACGTCAGCACGTGATTCAAATCTTGAGGAGCAAGAACTTTCGCTTATTTTAGCTTCCACACTAGCTTTTCGCACCGTTTTCATTTTTGCAAAAGTTCGATACGAAAATCTTCAAACTTTCACGACAAACTCTTCGACGACAACGATTGTAATTTCAATACACCAGGTTAGTATTCTATCAATATCTCAATTCTATCAGTGCCAGCATTACGATCGAATATCAAGAACGGAATCAAAACCAGCATATGCGATGAAGTACGGCCGTTGAGAGAAAAAGAATTGGGAATAGTTGCACAGGATGATGATTTAAGATGGATTTGAAAACCTTCTTCGATCGACTGCAAACCATATCAATACTTGCTTCGCATACTCTTCCTGGCAATTCTGCTATCGTACAACTGGTCGCGCATTCAAATTCTTCGACGCATCAATTCAAAATGCCTGCAATAAGATCCATTTGATTCTTACGTTGGTTCAAATTTGGCTAATCATTTGTTATACCACAGAATTTACAATCATGGGTATCAGCCGTGACAGCAGACATAAGCGCTCCGCCTCTGGCGCCAAGCGATCCCATTACCGTGCGTAGTAGATAGCCCATATATCTTTACTGATATATGTTCCGACCTGAAAACTAAGAATTTTACAGGGAAGAAGCGCGCTTTCGAAGCCGGAAGACAAGAAGCAGGTACCCGTATCGGAGCCAAGAGAATCCATCTCGTCCGTACCCGTGGTGGTAACCGCAAATTCCGTGCTCTCCGTCTCGAAGCCGGTAACTTCTCATGGGCCTCTGAGGGTATTGCCCGCAAGGTCCGTGTGATCGTTGTCGCATTCCATCCTTCCAACAACGAGTTGGTCCGAACCAACACCCTCACCAGATCCGCCGTTGTTCAAGTCGATGCCGCTCCATTCAGACAATGGTATGAGGCACACTACGGTCAAAACTTGGGCCGAAGACGTCAACAAAAGGCAGGTCAAGCAGTTGAAGAGCCAGACACCAAGAAGAGCAAGTCCGTTGAGAAGAAGCACCACGAGAGATTCGCTGCTCAAGGAAAGGTTGACCCTGCTTTGGAGAAGCAATTCGAGGCTGGTCGTCTCTACGCCGTAGTTTCATCCAGACCTGGACAAAGTGGACGTGTTGATGGTTATATTTTGGAGGGTGAGGAATTGGCTTTCTACCAACGTCAATTGAGAAAGTAAATCATCTTCTGTGGGATTTAGGGCGGGTTGTATTTCATTGGGAATCATGGCATGGAGTTCCTGATATGGAATTATGCGAAACATGGTTTTCTTCAATAGGCTATGATGAATTCAAAAGCAAATAAGAATACACCCTTTGCCATTTGTTTGTATGTATGTGTTTATGAGACGAGAAAGAGTATGTGAGGGTTGAATTATGTGAAACCCATATTTATTGACTGGGGCTTGGCCACGTATTGGATTATGATCATGCCAATGATGTTTGATATTCGAGACATCGACAATTGGCTGGGGATCAAAACCTGGGGAATTATATTGATCGACCTGCACCACCGCACTTGACTATGAGACCCTTGTTTCTCACCCCGCATTTCTTATCAACCTCGTGATGGATCTTTGATATCTGTCTATTCTACCCTTGAGTTTCATCCTTCACTCATCTTCTAATAAACAAACTTCATTTCTCTCTTTCATATGCACAAATTCTGCCGCCTCTATCGTTTAAAATATTCAAACAAGTAATAAGTAATAAGTAATACACAGATTTCTAACCTCATACACCGCCTCCTACCCTCACTCACGGCGTCGCATTAGCAGTAGACAACAAACCTGTCATAACTACCAACTTTATATCATAATGCCTACATCCTCTCTCGCACCACCATCATCTGATATACCAGGCCCTTCTTCCACTTCATCTTCCTCTCATTCTCATTCTCGTTCTCACTCTCACTCTCACTCTCACTCTCGCCCAGTCTCCGCCTCGGCGTCGGCCTCCACATCAAACCACTCCCGCAACCCCTCATCATCCACTCCTCTTCCCCCCTCCCCAGAAACAACCCGTCAAATCGCCGAAGCCCGCACCGTCCTCGATGCCTCCATTCAAAATATCTTCACGCCTCACGAACATGCGCTCAAACTCCGAGCTCAGAACCTCCATCAGAATAGTTCTGCTTTGACGAAGCAAGAAAATGAGTTGAAGAAAGAGATGGGTAAATTGAGGAAGGAGGGGGATAAATTGGAAAAGATTGTTAGGGAGGGACAAAGGAAGGTTAAGGAATTGGGGAATGTGCAGAATTGGGCGGAGGTGTTGGAGAGGGACTTTTTGGTTGTTGGGGAGGTTTTGAGGTTGGTTGATGGTGGGAGCGAGGGTAGTGAGAGGTGGAGCGAAGATGGGAGTGAAAGTAATTGGAGTGAAGATGAAGATGAAGGGAATGGAGAAGAGGATCGGGAGGAAGGCGAGAGGTTAAATGATAATAATGAAAGGACTCGGGTTGATATCGACATGCACATGCCGGATGCAGATACATCCATAAGCGACGCGAATGGTATGCATACTAACGGCCATGGAACAGGAAAAGGCAAGGGGAAAGAAGGAGAAAGGGAAAGCTTGGAAAATATGGAGATTATGGATACAGAGAAGTCGTCTACGTCGACGAACATATCGCCTTCAGGACCTTCTTCTAGCTCCATCCGGACTTCGAGGTCGGGAATGAGTTGAGTTGGCTTGAGTTGAGTTGATTGTGGTCAGACAAGGGTAGGCTTTTTCGTATTGTGGGAGTTGTGAGAGTCATGGAGCGTTTGGGGTACAGTTGCGCAATGTATGCAGTATAGAAGAGGTTTTGTAAGGAGGGTTGTGGATCTATTTTTTACCCTCCGTATTTGGGGGATATCTGGTCCTGAGAATTACATTGCAGAACAAGTGTTTTGGGCTTGTAGATTTGGTTGCATTTTCAATTGAAGGTTTAAAAGCCTTCAAGCTGATCAATCATCTCATATGCCATTGCCAGTGGCCAAGACCCGAGCTATCTACTTTCCGGGATACTCTGACCAATGATCTTCAATTTTCCACAATCAATCTCCCGCTTTCCCCCTACAATACCTCATACGCATCATAAATAACCCTCTTCTCATCTCTTCCACTACTAGCAACCGCCACAACCCGATTCAATCACCCATATTTCCCTCATCATCACATTCAAACGTCATATACGTTCTCATCTTGCATTCATGCGCTTCATGTTTACCTTCTTCCCCAAGTGCCTCGACAATCTCCCGAGGCCCCGTCCGAACACCGCCGCGACGCACGTAGATACAATAGTCATCGTGAGTGAGTAGATTGTAGCGCGCGTCGAGATGACCGGTCTGAGTATCTCCGGAGGTTGTGGTGGTGGTGGTGGGTGTGGGTGTGTTTCTGATGGTTCCCCCTGTCTCCGCCGTTCGGGATCATGGTGCCGCGGTGCAGGGGCCTCGGAATCGTCCACTTGGGGGTGTTGGCTAATTTTTTGGATGGAGAATCTTCGAGTATTCGGAGGGGAGTGGAAGAATGGACAGGTGAAGGGAGGGCTACGTTTGCACTTGACGATAGGGCGATTGCCATGGCCGCCATCACTTGTTGAAGGGAAATCTTCCATCTCGCTTTCAAGGTGGAAGAGGGATTGAAGGACGGGGATGTCGAGAGTCTCATTCTGTTTCGACCCTATGAAGTATTGGGTGTTAGTTTGAGGTTTACGAGAGGTGCTTGAAAGTGAAAGGGGTATTTGAGAAAGATGGGTGGATATACATTCAGAATTCGCAAGAGTAGAAATATGAGGAGCCTTCTCAACCTCTCTAGCTCCTATTATTTTCTCGTTACCGGTTGACATTTTTTATTTCTCAAATTCTTTCTGGGATATGTTTCTTTCCCATATCGTAAACGTGTGGAGTATTTGATAGATTTTTTGGACAATAATATAGGAAGGAGAATTCTCAAGTATTTACTGGAATACATATGTAAAGAAAGAGGGCTGGGTCTAGAATAAATTCATCATTCTTCTCGAATCTCAGTCTCTATTCGCAAATTTGGATAAATAATGACGTGTTATGTATGCTCTAGTAGTTCACTTGGTGTAGGCATACATATCTCAAATCGCTTAGTACGCTTAAAAAGGGGCTACGGGCCCGGGCCGATGCCCTTGTAATAGCGGGGGATGTGTTTGAGATTTACTTTACTTCTTCAGAGTCCGTGGGTTTTGTATTTGCCATGCCCGTAACGTTTTCTTTGTCCTGCCATGTGAAATGGCTCCCTATAAAGTATCCTCTTCGTTGCGAATGAGTATTTCACTTCATATCAGTCTCGTGCAGTACGTCCACTCATCATGTTTATTCTCTAGTTTCTCACATGCTGCATTTGGTGGCGGTGCGGAGCATCAGGTATATACCAAGAAAGACCAGACCCAGGTAGCGAGAACCTTCTATTACCAGGGCGAAATTCGCTCGAGATCTCCGGAATGGTGATGGCAGGGGTGAAAGTGGCATGGCGCGAAGAAGAGAACAGCAATAAAGTCAAGTGATTGCCTGTATGCAGCTGCCTCACAGCTGAACTCGCTTGTCTCTATGAGTGCTGCATTATCTACTCTAGAGATATTCATCCTCCTCTCTCATTATCACAGAAGTCTACCCATACACCTGCAGCTTGCTCTTCTTAGGTAGTTATCGTGGAGAATAAGTGCGCGTGACTATTCCCAATCTAGACTATCTCCATCTGTACTCGTATCTGTATATCACGATGATAACCCAGCTATCCCATGCCTACGATGAAGATCTTTTAGTTTTCATGGTGATAAGACTATGCTGATGAGTGTATCTCCAAGCAAGTAACGATGTGTGTGTGATTGGTCTCGAGAAGGGTGTTGAGGGTTTTCAACCTAGCTTCGTCGGAAAATCTTTCTTCTCGTTCCACCTGCACCTTTCCAAACCCCTCGAGGTTATCTCTCAGGAACTTCCGGGGACGGCGAGAGCGCGATGCTCTTCTTCCTCAGGCTTGACATGGTATTGGCGTCTTGGGATTTGCTACTCCTCGTGGTATCTCTGGGCGATAGGGTCTTGTTTTGAACAGTGTCGAGGTTCAGAGATGCAGTTCAGCAGTCTCGTAGGCGCGTAGTCAGGCAGTGCAAGACCTACCCAAGATTTTGATTCAAAGAGCCATTTGGGATGCGGGTGAGGGAAGAAGAGATAGAGGTAGGAAAGCTTTGATGTCGAAGGGACTTGGAGCATAATTATCTTTTCATTTATAATCAGGATGCAGAGAAACTGGAAGATCTTGAGTTCAAAATTATGGACAATGATGTTGAGCTGAATGAGGACAGAGATGTTATCTTGTACGAGCATGAGGAGACCTGTGGTAGAGAGTTAGGTATTTCCTCTGTAACAATGTAATACTGATGGTTTGACAGAAATGGGTTCGAAGCTTAGACTCTGAGGTGGTCCGTTGGTTTTGGTTAGAGGTTTGACTTGAGGGTTTTGATGAGAGGGGTTGAGGGTAGAAAACGTAGGAGAAGGGAATCGAGTATGGAAGAACAACCAGCATCAAAGAAGAAGAGGACCAGATATATATATATATATATGTATCCCTTCCATTCAGTATTCTTCCCAAGGTAAGAAACAGCAACGATAAGCCTTTCATCTCTCCCTTTCATCTACTTCACCTTCCCCAGTTTTTCCTTTATATGGTTGAAGGGTAGAATGAGAGAGGGGGCAGGTATGTTTATATAGAGAGAGAGATATTGAGCTTCACATACGACACTGTAGTATAATACAATATCATACACTCGAGTAGAAGACATATCATACATGATCAGAGTACTACTCGTATAAAATAGAAATACATATAAACTAAAACTCTCGAATCCAAACCGCAACTAATTAGTAAATTACTCTACTCCTACATACACCCAATAAGATCTATATAAAATTCAAGATATACATAACTAACCATCATCGACTTCTCCTCTTCTCCCCTTCTCCCCTTCTCTTCTTCATTCCCTTCTAATCCAACTCACTACTAGTATATTCACATCATCCAACTATCCAACCAACCAACCAACCCATTCAAAACCCAACCCAACTCAACTCCAGCTACTGATATAAACATTCTATCGCATCTTCCAAACATAAAAGAGAGAGGAAGCCGGCATACCATACCATAGCATCGATACGCAAAATAAAGTCAGCAACAAGATAACAAAAGCAAAATGGCATATCGAAAGGAAACTCCCACTTTCCTCTCTTCCACTCCATCCACTCCATCCACTCCACTCCATTCCATGTAGATAAACTCAACTAGAAGTAGACGTAGATATATCTTTAATATTCACAAGTCCAAGTAAAGAAGAATATTGAATTTTCTTTTTTGGGGGGGAGCCATCTATTTACCTATCTATCCATCTATCCATCTATCCATCTATCCATCTATCCATCTATCCATCTATCCATCT
>NGKF01000008.1:840579-853991 GCA_002162555.1 Monilinia aucupariae
CTCACCACCCAGCCAGCAACAACCCCACACCCTCTACACATCCACCAACCCCCAAGCTCTCCGGCCTTCCCGCTCCGGTTCCCTAACCGTCCATCCACCCAAATCCCACAACCCCTCAACCAACTCACCCCTCTCCCTCCCCTTCTCCCTAACGTCCACATGTCCGCACCTAATCCCCGACTGGTCCTGCCTAACCTCCGACCTCCTAACCAACATCCTCCTCCTCTACCCCACCGGCCCAACCTCCTCTCCCTACTACACATTTTCCCCCGCTTCCTCATCCTCATCCCCACCCTCTGCTCACGACACATACAGCATCTCCGAAACCGTCAGGCTCCCCAGCCACTCCCAAACCGCCGAATTCAGAAGCACCCTCCATCTACGCATCAGCCCAAGCAAGACCTACTCCGGAAGCGCCCCGACAAGCCCAGAGCCATGGAAAAGCCTAATCGGGCTCCTGCACTCCGCCAACCAGAAGCTCGCATCCGCATCCCCAACGCAAGCCATGGGATTCGGCCAGCTGGCGATCCGGGGGGATTTCCCCGCGCCAAAAGCGAACATCGTCGCTCGAGGAAGAAAGACGGCGCCCGGAGTCGCGAGGGCGGCGGCGAAATTGGGCCCCTCGGATGTCATTTTTCCTGCGTCCGGTTCGTCGTGGAGACGTCGAGCGGTCACGGGGTACCCTGACCCTGCACCCTTCGTCCCCCCTGCAATCTCCATCTTGCCGCGTGAAGATGAGAGAGCGGTTTTATTTACCTGGGAAGCAACGTGGGTGTATTATGGGGTGGAGATTGATGAGGATGGGAGAGAGACATTGCGAGAGTGCTCGCAGATGCCGTTGGGGGTGGAGATTGATCTTGGGAGCAAGAGCAGGAGTAAGAGCGAGAGCGAGAGCGAGAATAAGATACATGGAAAGGGAGGGAACGGAGACGGCGAGAAAGAAGAAGGAGAGGGTGAAGAAGGAATGTGGAAGGTTGATTTATAGGTGGGATTTTTTATGTGTCTAGGGATGATGTGGGATGAGTTCGGGGCCTGTTTTGATACCTGATGCAACTTAAAAGATGCACGAAGATTCACAATCATGTGATTGATGTATGAATAGTATGACCGGAAATCTGGCGGAACTTGAAATGGTATGGTAAATAGAGATAAATATCAACACCAACCTGTTACCGGGCAATATAGCAATCTCTCCACGCATTATGACGGATCACTTTGTGATCTCATTCATATTCTTCGCTCCTTGGGGTTTTGAGGTTTTGCCCTTCGTTTCATAGGTGGTGGTGTGGAGAATGGTGGTTGGATGTTGGAAAATGTATGTGATGATGCTATCCTGAGCTAAGTCGAATGAAGGAGCTTAGCGACACATGTGTTTGTGATATAGAGAGTATGGAAAAAGGCGAATAAATATTTGGTATATGTGTAATGTATATGCATTCTTGTCCTCGTCTTCTCATCCTCTCATCTTCTCATCTTCCCGTTTCAAACACCTTACCAGCCCTCACTCTCCCCTTCCCAACATCAATTCATCAAACCTCCTCCTAACCTCCGGCATAGCCCTCAAATGCGCCTCCAACTCTTCCTTCTCATCCTCTAATTTCAACCTCTTCTCCGCATCCAACCCAGTAAAGACGTATTTTCCTTGCCCATCAAATTGTAATATCTTACTGTGATATTTCCACAAACTTCGACGATGACTTACCGTCATCAACGTAATATCTAAAGCTTTCGCATGTTCATACATGATTTTCTCCATCTCAAGGGTGACGCTACTGGTGCATTCATCTAAGATTGCATATTTGGGCCGATTGTAGAAGAGACGGGCCATGGCTACTCGCTGCTGAAGACCTGAAGATAGGACATCACGCCATTCGGCTTCGGCATCCCAGCCGTTGGGAAAGGCAGTTACGAGATGGTCAAGATCGAGGATTGATAGGATGGCAAGGAGGTCAGAATCGGTTATGCCTTTACTGCGCATAGTGCGGAGAGAATCGGGGTAGATGATCTGTTGACGAAGGGATCCGGCGCTAAGGTAGGGCCGTTGTGGGACGTAGAAAACTTGGGAAAGAGGTGGTTTGCGGACAGTACCGCCATACACGGGCCAAAGCCCACCCAGAATACGGAATAGGGATGATTTACCACATCCGTTTGGTCCCACCACGAGAACGTGATCGCCGCGTTTCATGGAAAAGGATAATTTTCGGACGAGTATGCTTCCACCGGGAGTGATGATTGGTCTGAAATCGTTAGTAGTTGTAGGTACGGTTGGCATAAAACATACACATCAACGAATTCAATGTCTTCACTCTCAATGACGGTACCTCTACCTCTCATTAATTCTAGTTGTTCGCCAGAATCATCATCGGATACCAAAGTTTTGTCAAATCTCCCAGCCTTTATTTCGTCCATGACCTCCAAGAGAGTCGCAACTCGTGAGGTGTATCCAGCTAATTCGGTAACTTCTTTGTAGGAGAACATTACACGGCCGAAGGCATCGGAGCTAGATAGCAGTAATCTTCGATTGGTTACAAAACTCTCCGTCCGATCGCCCATGGTTGCAGCAGTTGCACCAGGTATTTTGAAGAATACTGGAACACTACAGAGAATAAGTCCTAAAGCTCCCCATACGTATTTGATAACGAAATCCTAAAGAAATTAGTATCTTTTCCAGAATAGAAATCTGACATTCCATACCTCCATTACTCCATGTGTAAACCTTCGCCTTAGGATATCTATTGGGTTCTTAGTTTAATTTTGAAAACGAGCTTGGGATACTCACAGTTTACATGTTTTATGAGTGTAAAGTAACCCTTATCCAAAGTATCCTTTTCTGCTTCATGTCCGTTATACAATGCAACCTCTTCGCTGTAGTCTATTAATCTCGAATGTTGAGATCGGAATTCCCCTTCTAATCTCGCTTCATCTGCCACATATTTGCCAAAAGGAGGGGTCAATGCTCGCATAACATTTGCTGAAAGTTGTACTAATAACGACATGAAAAGAAGGCCTTCGCCACCAACACTTTTGGAGAGGGAGTAGTTGTATATTGCCATATCTAAAGCTGGTTTTGCGAGATTCCCGTATAATTCCGCCAAACTATTCGCGAATTTTGATACATCCACAGTTATTAACTGATCGGCGTTTTTTATTCGATCGTCAAGAGCTGAAAGGGAGTAGAATGTCATATTCGAGAGATACCCATCGTGAATGTAATTCGTCAATCGTGTTCGGTATTGGAGGGCAAGTTTGCATTGATGGTATGAGAGCTATAGGCATCATATATTAGTTTGATTGTAGCAAAGGGATCCATATGGCACAAACCATAGAATTTGTGAATGTTGCAGGAACCGCAATCAACATCCACCATACAATTCCAATCAAAAAGTCCTTCCCTTTCCCTCGCACAAGACTCGAAACCAAAGCACCATCCATGGCAGCAACTTTCAAACTGATCAAAGTTCTGATAACAAGGAAGATACTGTGACTGACAAGCAGTCGCATTTCCTTGCTCCTCCACCCCGGTATACATATTCTCAATAACCGAATCAGATTCTTGAAGAATTCCCTATTCAACTCGACCTTCTTTCTGTCCGTTCCTTGCGCGCCACTGCCTAAAGCAACGGGATTTCTGCGTCGCGATTCCGCATGTCGAATTGCGGCAGCTTTTTGTTCGGAGATGGCAGATCTTATGCGATTGAGAAGAGCGAAGAATAAAGTCAGATACACCGTCCGAGATATCTTTGTTCGATGTTTGAGGTATAATGATGTTAGGTCAGAAATTATACTCTTGATTGTTCGATCGGGTGGTAGGAAATGGATTTTGGATTGTGCAGCCATGGTGATGAGGTTGTAAACAGACTCCGGGGATACTGTTGTGGGCAGCTCAGCGAGTCTGTAGATTTGAAGGCGTCATGAGGATATGCAATGAGTTACTGGTCAAGAATCCAAATGAGATTCGAAGTATGATTTCGTCGTTGTGCATCTGAAGATGTTCCCATTGTCGCACACGCTGATATGCTTGAATCCTTGGGGTTTGTCCTCGGCGCTGATCTTCACATGCTAACCGTTTCTCGGAATGGAGAATCTGGGGTACAGGTAGTGAACACGTGATAACCTTATTTATGAGAAAGCGTCTGTTGCGTCTGCGTTTGTCATTGTTCTGAATTGTTTTGAACCATTTTGAGATTTAATTAAGATATATGTTTCTATTTTTGCCTATGTAAGTATAATCATAGACTCAATTATATAGCTCCTGTATCACCCATACCATCTTCAAAGTTGTTCTAATGCTCTACTCGAGTAGTTACGGCTATTCATGGATTGCAGAATCTGTCGTCCATTTTCACACCTCCTCCTTACGTCACGTTGTCTTGAGGATAGCGAAGAGAAACTATGTGACTCTCCACATCGCAAGATTCGAGACAGTGACAATGGTGTTCGGGCATATCAAAGCGAAAGGGTTTCGCGCTAATAGTGCCCTACCTATGTCAGCTACTTGGGAAGTTTCGAGGCTGTCAAAAAGTTGTTGGAGGCAGGGTCAGGAGTTGAAGTTGGCAAGTATACTTTCTCTGGTACGGAATTGAGTCCTGCCGCCACTTCAGGTTACAAGAATGATGTTTGTACTGTCGAGGGAAGAATTTGTTTTGGGGCTGATATTAATGCCGTATGTGAGGGGGCTGTTCTCATGTATTCCGTCTTACATCCCCCTGCTATGAAAATTCCAATACAGGCTGGTGCTAATATCGAAGCGAAGGGCAGATAGGGGAAAATCGTGTTACATAAAGATGCGAAGGCAGGCTGTGAGGATAGTGTACAAGTCTTTCTTGAAGCTGGTTTAGATCTACAAGCGAAGACTTTTGGAGGAAATACGGCTTTGAACTTGGCTTAGGAGTTGGAAGATAGGGGTTCGCATTTAAAGGACATTACTTTGTTCATGGTGAAGATGATGAAATTAATTTTGATACCTCCTCTAGATTAAGTGGCCGCAGATATATATCTTGTAGTTGAGCCAACCATAATGACACGAATAATGGCACCAAGAACCACGGAACCCAGGCATGAGCTATCTCAAGATGAGCCACTACAACCTGCGTACTATACGCGCCTTTTGGAAAATTGAATGCTCCCTTCTCCGGTCCTCTCATCAAATCCAGGCACTCTCAATTTGCATAATAGTTTCTCCAGACCCCATAACACACTTCATTCTCGAGCGCGTAGGCTTCACGGAGTACATGAGTTAAATTCTACAAGCAGACCTGAACTTCGATTTGGTTTGGAGGCGTTATTGACCATCAATACTGCATTTTGAAATATAGAGTTTGAGATGTGAGTAAAAAGGTTCATCAAATAAAGTTTTGTTGCACGTCTGAAGCGAAACAAGATCACTTTTTTAACAATCCAAGACAATCTCTTAACGTGCTTGAGATTCTTTGAATTCTCATGGGTGTTTTGAGAAGAAGTCAAATTATTTAAATATTCAAAAACTGAGAGAGAATCATTGATGGTTGATTTGATGTTGCTTTGTGATCGCAAAGTTGGGCTTTTGAGGTTGAGCAAATGGGTTTGGAAGGGGGCTCGCTTGCATGAATGGTGAATGTATGCATGAGGAAGCTCAACGGGCAGAATTCACTCATATCACTTGCCTTTTGAGCCATATTGAAGTGTATACGGGAAACATGGCACTGATTTCTATATCTTAAACTTTACCAAGCTTTTGAATGGTTCAAAGAGAGTTTTCACTGGTTTCACGGTATCTAGAATACATTGTCCTCCACCTCCACTTTTCTGATTGACATTCATATCCCAGTCTAAAGGGCTTGGAGATATAAACTGTTGGATGTTCTTAGGTCTGACTTTTTTTTCATCTAGCTCTAGATGCTCTTTTGGTGTAATTAATCATTCTGTTGTAATACTTCTAAATTGCTAATCGAATTATGTATTTCTCACTTTTGCTTTGATAGAGTTATCATCTGAAGATGTATTCACTTGAGAAATTTATCAACTATCCCATTCCTCTACATATTTATATACGTCTTAGTAATTCACTTTGAGCTGTATCTACTAGTAGGTACTCAGAACCTCATTTTAATATCCAAGTCGCATCTTTTCTTCTTATAAGCACTCGACCTTTACATCTCAAAATAGTATTCTTGGCCAAATTAACGACATCATTCAAATCAGAGAGACGTGGTACATAGTAAGAATATGGCTAGTCCTTCTAAAGGCGGAAATCGTTTACCGCTTGAGAAAGGAGAGAATTTATACGATGCAGCTCTCGCGAGAGCTGAGCTGCTAAGCTCAAACATTACATGTACGTATATCAATCTTTGCTTTCCTTTATCTCCGTCCACTACTCTATAAGAACTCCGACTAACCACGATTAGCAGCAACCTTGGCTTCCATAAACACAACTCAAACTCAAAGCTCAGCGCAACAGAATCAAAATATAGTGCAAGCGAACACTCAAGCTAAAACCTTCCATCGCTTTCGCGACTTTCCACCAGAGGTTCGCTGCATGGTTTGGGAGTACCACGCCAAAGGAGAAGAAGACTTCGGAAAGCCTCGCGTCCTTACTATCATATCCCGATATACTGGAAAAAGTCCCAAAAATGATAAGCGCTGTGCTTACGTTTCCGAGTTAGAGTTTCGCACGGCGTTGAGGAACGATTCGCGTGCTCGTTCTTTTGACAAGAAAGCCACCTTCCCATGGGTCACAAGACCTGCTCCGTCATTCAAGATGCCTGCTTCACTGTACGTCAATAAAGAATCCAAGGCTGTCGGCAAGGAAAAGTACTCGAGGAGTCACTTTCTCATGTCAATCCTCGGAAACGAAAAGCCAATTTATTTTCGTGACGATCTTGATGTACTTCATTTTGCAGATTGGTTCACTTTCAATACTTTCTGTCTTCAACTTGCGTTTGCGCAAAGGAAGAAAACCTTCATGGTCGCTGCAATCCAAGCAAGTCGTCGTCAGGAGATTCCTGTTGATGAGGAAGATCTGCCAGTCCATCTTCGATGTTTGGCATGCAGCTATAATAATTTAGGGTGGGATCATCAGAACCCATGTTACATGTGTCAAGATCTCAACCCGAGAGAGCGTCTTGATGATCACATCAAGCATGTCGCAATTGGAACGGAATCATTTGGCTTAGCTGAATGTAATCTCATCAGTGCCAAAAAATGCGCAACCAAACAAACACAGAGAATGCAGAGACTTCGAAAAAGAGCTTTGGAGTATATGACCTGGGGTTGTAACAGATTAGAAAGTTTGATGTTGGGGATGAATGGCCATCTAGTTTCTGATTCTATTCATCGCGGAGGACGCAAATGGGTTGAGGATCGATGGCAGATAAAAGAGGATGTTATCAATTACTTGGATATCAAGATTTTTGCGAAGATAGAATTTCTTTCAAAGAAGGCGTTTGGGGAGAGGTTCGGGGAGCGGGACCCAAAAGTTGATATTGCGTGGCAGGCATTGGGAGTGAGAAATGGTCGTGGGGTTCATAGAGGAGCTGGTCTTCTACATGAAGAGAAAGATTCTAACGCCAAGAGTTTTAGGGTAATCCATGAGGAGCCCGATCGTTAGACTGAGGATGCTATCTTCACATTTGAAAGACTTCGCGTCACCCATACTTTTCCAGCGTTACTACATACTTGCAGAATGGCAAGAGATCTAGCCTTGAAAAATTATCGTTTTACCTACTCGAATAAGTGCAAAGATGAGTCAATTTTTATGTGTTTTGACAAAGAAACTCTTCATTTCACATCCGCTTCGGCGTGGGAACTTTTCACTCGCCAATTAGGAATCATGCAAAAGGTGTTCGTTCGACGCACACTGGCCCATATTCTAAACGGTAACTTTAGCGAACTCACCGATAGATACAATTCTTTTTTCAAAGTCATTATGAGACGAGAAACCCCCGAGCACCCCCGCGAGATCCCTTGTATCGACTATTTAGCTAAGAATCTAAGGGTCTTGGCTATTGGTGCCAAGACTCTTAGAACTCTCACCCAAAGCGAACGTCCATGAAGGAAGTTTTGGAAACTCAATATGTTATGCATTAAACACCACGACTTGGATTTCCATTTTATGAAGACTGCTTCTCCTATAAACAAGGGAATGACAGATCTCCTCACCCTAAGAGAGTCAACTGGAATTAGGGAGTGGGGAATTAGAAGCTCGGGTGTTCAGAACAATGCAGGGTGGCTTGCCAGACAGCAGGAGTTCAACCACATCACAATGCCAAGCATTCGGTTCGTTGGATACGACACTATGGCGATGAGGAAAATTAGCGACGAAGGATTTGATATGGAGTTTCCAGGTGAGGGTCTGCTCCGGGACCGGTACTATGCCCTACTTGATAGATCCTGGGATAATTTCCTCTCATCATCGTCATCGGACCTCTGGACTCCGTCCTGTTCGCACTTAGTGAGTTGATGGAGAGGGTGAGGAAATTTGGGATGATATTAGCTGAGGATGGGAGTGGAAGATTGTAGACCGGGCTGTGATGGAAAGTTAGCACAGCGTCGGTTGAGAATGAGTCATTAAGTGGTTTTGAGGGGAATACCGACTTGCGCGTCATAACATGTTTCCTCCCCACCTTAAGCATTTGGAGCTGAGTAGTTATTTATTGATGAAGGTGCGAGACGCAACTACAGCATTCTTGCCTTGAAGCTGATCAATGAATGCGCTCCCATCCTAGCCACTCGATTCATCCTTTTAAACAAGCGATTTTGGGAGGAACGATAATGAATTATTATCTGGAATTTATAATTGCATCAGAAACATAGAGACATATTGAGATTCAACTCCGCATATATTTATTATATCTAGTGTCTATAACTCCATGCTAGGAACATCGAGTACAAATTGCAAACCCTATGCCCTTTCTCCTCGCCAGCGAGTAACATTGTAACGTATAACTCAGTATTCCCATTCCAAACTGATCACCATATCGCCCAGTAAATTTGAATCGCCGAGTATTCGTGCGCCATGCCCGTACTGTACCAGCAGTATTATTCATTACTTGTACCAGCAACATTATTCGTTACCACAATCCTTCCCGTTCCATTGCATTCCCGGGCCCCAACATATATGCTTGAAATCTTGCCATAATCCCGAGAGATTTGGGTCCCGACGGACTAGTCGGACCGCTGTAGATTGACGTGTATTGTCGTTTTCCCGGATGTGCAGATCTGCAGTATGACAAGTATTAGCATCGACATTTAGGCGCGTCTGAATCACCGAACCTTCAGAATTCTTTCCTATACACAACTGTGAACATCTCCGTCCCATTTTTTCGCTTGGAGAAAACAGCCACGAGTGAAGGATTCCAACGAACCTCTGGAGCCAAGCGCGGTCTTTATAGGCTGGACTGTATTGTCAATTTTCCGGGGTTCGACATCTAAAGTATGGCACTTTAGTATCAGGTGTATGTAATCTAAGGGGCAACTATACAAACCTGAATTTGGAGGATCTAGCTGATAATCCGGATTTGGGAACGGATTATGCGAATCAACGTCTGATGGACAATCATCCTCTTCATTTGCTTCTCCGATGATCTCCTCAAACTTCTTAACCAGAACTTCAGCAACATGGTAGGAGTTCTCATCTTCGATGTCAGGACCATTAACTTGAACATCTCTAGGATGTGCCCTTCTTCTTCCATGATTGCTCTCGCTTCGTTTGCTCCAGACCCTATTCATACCACCACTGAGGTGGGCTTGCACATTACTTGTCATGATTCCGATGCCGATGAAAGCTGGTGTGTAGATACCAAGTGTCGATATGGTAGCTAAGAAGGCAAGATTTTGAATGCTAGGAACGAGGAGTGAGGGTATCGATGTGGTGATGGATGATTGTTCAATATAAGTAGATGTGAGGGTGTCGAGTGCCTCGCGTAATTCTAATGTAACTGGCCTGCCAATATGGGAAGAGTATTTGTTAGATGCTTCGAGTACTCCTTTGGATCCCATAAGATTGTTCGTATCGGATAGGCCTGTGCCCACGAAAAGGGTCACTAAGAGTGAAGAATAGAGTGAGAGGATGGACTTCATATTGGAAAGGATTTGCTACTGTTGCGTTGTGGGATTTATTGATTGTTTTTGAGTTTTGGGATTTGTTGATTGTTTGTGAGTTGTTCAAGTTGTTTGAGTTGAAGGGTGAAAGAAGGGAAAGAGAGGCCTCTTAAAGAGATCAATGAAGATGGATCTGATGTGGATGAACATGATTCACAAATCATAGCTTCTTTTAGATTCTGAGTCAAATACCAGCTGGCATTTTGCTTCCAGCAACACCTGAATCACAACCTAAATGTCCTTAGAATTGTGGCTAACCCTCAGTTCGTATCACAGCGCGTGAACAAGTCTTGCAGGCTATCTCTCCCGTTATTGAATGCGCCATCCACTTAAAGTGAGGATGGACCAATTGCACAGCTCTGAATGCGACAATACAAAACGGTCTTCAAATTCACCGGCGAAAAGTCGAAAGACTTCATGGAGACAATCTTCTCCGCTTCGCATATTCTTCCTGGTGCATCATTACTGCAAGAGCTCGGCCGAATGATATGAACAACTCAGATTGGTTCCCTGCCAGTGGCTATGTACCGTTTCGAAACCCAAGCCATTTTGGGGGGCAGAATTAGAGAGCGGCATAGAGGGTTGAAGGCATGAGGGGATTTGGAAGAGCATGTTCTGTCAATGACTTCTCGCTTAGTCACCATTATAGACCAGGCGACGTTTTTCCGACTATAATTCTGCTTTCCCAGTGGATAGATTTATGCTCAGAATTCAGATAGTACCACCAACCATAGCTCCCACTGGCTCTGGTCTTGTCGAGAACAAGATTTTCCACTTCACAATTTCGACAATTTCCAATTCATCACCAGCGTTGGACTCGACACCTTGCATCGAAACATCACCATTCGCTTGATATTCTGAACTGGTTTCCCTCTTCCTAATGACAGCAAAAGCTCTTGGGAGCTTCTTAATCTCTCCTGTAAGTCTTTGATGCTTGCCTACGTAGAGATAAACGCGCTTCATCCACTTGGTACTATCTGGGTTTCCTGGATCATATTCGGGGAAGATGAGGCAGCCAATTGGAGTATGAAGGCTTTGCACCGAAGAGTCTGGAATACTAGATACTTCGTCTTCCTCAAGGTCCGGTTCGGGAAAATTGATAGTTCCTTGGAGCTCTAACAGGGCCAGTCCAGATGGTGTGTGGAGAAGCTTCGGTAGAGGATTGTTTAAGGCTGTAATTGGGCTATTGACGCTCGTGTGAAGTGGAATCATGATTATGATTTCTTAACTGAAGGTCTATATATCCCGAGTCTCAACAACAATTCCCAACATGCACAGCGTGAAGTGAGCGACAAATTTGCGGGTGTTGTTGATATTGTATGAAGGTATGGTAGAATGTTTGACCGATCCGAGATAAAATAATCACATGATCTCGGCTGTCGATCCACATCCACCTTTTCGCGCTAACGATACTAGCGTGCCGCACCCAGAATTTCCAACTTTGCTAAAAATCTTTAGACTTCATTCCTCTCAGCGACAAATTATCGACGACAACCTCGACAACTTGACCACTTCCTACCGTCAAGATGAAGTTGGTATGTATCATCTTGCGCTGAAATTGATTGATTGAGTATCTGCTAACTTGTTTTGATTGATAGAACATTTCCTTCGTACGTTTTCGATCCATTTAATCATTCATTGATCACCAAATACCGAATACCAATCATCAAACGACAAGAGAACATAAACTGACAGAACATCTTATAGCCTGCCAATGGCAGTCAAAAGCTCATCGATATTGAAGACGAGCGCAAGCTCCGTGTCTTCATGGACAAGAGGTATACTTTTTTTCGCAATAACGAATACAACGACATAATCTAATATTTAATGGACAGAATGGGAGCTGAGGTTCCAGGAGACTCCGTCGGAGACGAGTTCAAGGGATACATCTTCAAGATTACCGGTGGTAACGACAAGCAAGGTTTCCCAATGAAGCAAGGTGTTATGCACCCAACCCGTGTCCGCCTTCTCCTTTCCGAGGGTCACTCTTGCTACCGCCCACGCCGAACTGGTGAGCGCAAGCGTAAATCCGTCCGTGGATGCATCGTCGCTATGGATTTGTCCGTTCTCGCTTTGAGCATTGTCAAGCAAGGAGAGAACGACATTCCAGGTGTCACCGACGTTGTCCACCCAAAGAGATTGGGCCCCAAGCGTGCCACCAAGATTAGAAAGTTCTTTGGGCTCATCAAGGAGGATGATGTACGTTTTCCCTACATCATTCTTTCGCCTATCTCTCTCAACCGCTTCGTGCTGGTGCTTGAGGATAGAGTGTGAGAAGTAAATCCAAAGCGAAATGCTGATAAATTTGGGCTAGGTCCGTAAATTCGTTATCCGTCGTGAGGTTCAACCAAAGGGTGAGGGCAAGAAGGTCTACACCAAGGCACCAAAGATTCAACGTTTGGTTACTCCTCAACGTCTCCAACACAAGCGTCATAGACTCGCACTCAAGCGTCGTAACTCTGAGCGCACTAAGGAAGCTGCCGTATGTTAATCTGCCATCATTTTCCCACAACACACAAACTAATATTCTCCCCAGAACGAGTACGCTGCTATCCTCGCCAAGCGCGTCACTGAGGCCAAGCACGCCAAGGTTGATGCCCGCAAGCGCAGAGCTTCTTCTATGCGTAAGTAGAGGGTTCTAAGTTGGGTGAAATGGTAGTCTTTAAGGATGATTGGCGTGTGGAAGGAATTCTCAGCCTGGTTCACGAGGTGTATCGCAAAAAAAGCATTATACCAGGATGCTAGATACCAATTCAATATGGACTGCATATTACTACTTAGGAAGGCGTTTCTGGAATCCAATGATGTGCTATTAATATGTTCTGATTACGGGGCTAGAACAATGCAGCTGTTGGTCCCTTTTTGAAAATTCGCTTTTCTTGATATTCCTTCTCCTATCTTGCCCCTACCGCAAGCCTTACTAGTGTACGCCATTCTCATATACTGCAGTTGCACTGTACCTTTGCCTTCCTTCATTTCGCCTTTACCTTTTTCCTTTCATACTATGAACAAAACGTCAAGAGCACACACAATCCAGCAGCCCAGGCAGCTCCCTTCGCCTCTCCCCATGTGATTCACCGGGCACATGCGTATCCAAGCAGCAACATTCAGTTTTGATACTAACTTTGAATTCCTTGCGCACCTATCTATGTATTTGTGAAGAGGCCCATATGTAAAGTAGCCATCCCATTCCAATTTTTCTCCATGCAGATGGATGTCTAATCACGAACTTATTGCTATTGTAATTCTTGCACTCCGCCAAAGCTATTCACAGTTCCAGCAAGTCTAATATCCGTCGAGCCCAAGATTTGGTTTAGGAAGTGTGCCCGCGGCTC